>CAUJRU010000014.1:1712461-2312461 GCA_963277665.1 Viscum album | reverse complement strand
TTCAAATAAGTAAAATACAACACATCTTCTCCCTCCCTCACACCTGATTTCAAAAATAATCATGCATTTAACTTTTATAGTAGGTAGTAAAGGGATAAATTAATTAAAATGTGGATTAATAAAAAGTTATTTCATGGATTCTAAGGGTTAAATTAAGGTCATAAATAAAGGTAGTCCAAAATGAGAGTTAAATGTAAAAGGAGCTCAGAAAGTGGTTCCTCAATCATAGTTGACACATTCAATGAACACTAACAGCTTCAAAAAATATAAAAAAATGTTTTGGATCACTCAACTTAGATAAATACTCTTAATAAAAATAAAAATGTAAGTAAAATGTTAAAAAGGTTTAGAAACTACTCTGATTCGGAAAGAATTTCAATTTGGACAACACTAGTGCACATGAGTTTCATAATCAATAAAAAATCATCAAATAAAAAGATCATAAATCTAGAAAAAAAATCCATTTAGAAATAATTGAAATCCTAAAAAATTAAATTCAATAAATGTACCAAAAATACCAATATGGATTGAATTTTCCAAAGTATTCGATTGAGCTCAAGAATCCTAAAAACACACTAAAATTGAAAAGAAAAACATGAAAAAATCCATAAAAAGAAAAAACATGAAAAAAAAGCACACAAAAAAGTATTAAAAACATATTGAAATAACCCCACACCTATTCTATTTCCTACCCTCTTTATTTTTCAATTTAGATAAATCTTTTCATGTAGAACTGTAATTTGGAAGAAAAAAATAAATAAAAGGAAATAAAAATATGATTTATTTTTAAATGGAAGCCTTGAGTTAAGATCTTAGATATTACCTTATTAAAACTAAAAGAAAAAAAGGAAAAAACATGAGAAAAATAACAATAAATTTATAGAGAGAGGAAAGAAATGGGATAATGCTTGATTTGACCCCCAAGAGGGTGCTATGTTTTTAGTACCCCTAATTAGGTAGTTATAGTGGGTTAACCTCAATCTGATGGTGGAAATGGTTTCTTACAAAGAAACCATAATAAATTATTTCTTATAGTTCTCTTCAACCTGCATTGGTCATGGAGGAACCCATCTATAGAGTACATCTTCTCCCCTCCCTTTGAAATGTGGTATAACTTGGAATATGGGAGAAAAGAAAGAATAAGTCCTCATATTCTTTGGACATGAATTATTTTAAATTTTCATTAACTTCATCCGCCTACATGGGTGAATCTTCCAAATACATAATTTTAGGAAGGGTAAAGTTAGTTGAAATTTTATTTTTATGAGAATTTAACCAAATAGAATCAAAAAATATATCTTCCCCTTTATTTAAAGTAGGTTGAATATCGATTTATTTTGGAAAGACCACCAGAGACTCGATCTTAGTAAGGGAATCATCTTTATATTATTACAAATAAAGAGATATGTATAGAGAATAAAAATATTCTTTGAAAAAATATGGAAGTATCACTTAACTTTTGGTATTTAAAATAATCTAACCAAAGTTATTCATAATCATGTTGTGCTCCCACAATTGTATCATCTGGCATGACATCTTCATGAACCTCTTCAAGCAATGGACAAAGAGAGATGATTGGATATTAAAGTTTCATATTCATGTTATAATTGGGTTCTTAAACTTAAAATATAGGTGTTACAGTATTTCATTATCCTTTGTTTCCATTATGTCTATATAACTTTAACTTTTTTAACTTCTATAATCATTGATGCTACGTGCTTTCATTCTTTTTCAAGAATTTTGAAATTATCATGAATTATCAAAGAATTTTTCTCCATTTCAAACATACATTTATCTTCCCTAATATAAAAATAATTACTATTACTTTCTTATTAAAAATCACTAATGTAATCTAGGACCTAAAAAACAATGATTTCCAATGAATCACTTTTTTTTAAATTTTTGTAATATTTTATTTTTTGGGTTTTTTTATAAAAAATAGTTTGTGCAAGATCTTACCCTACCTATAAATAGTTCCTAATTAATGTGTGGGGATTTTTCTTGGATCTATATTTAATTAAATTCATATTCTTCTAAGATTATACCATAGTGGAACAACCTAGGGTCGATATCTTAAGGAGGCCTCTTACACACATATATTGTTCTATTGTAACTATTATATTCTAACTAATATAAAACTAACATAAAAACTAATATTGATGGGGGTGTTATTAAAATAAACTTAATAATATATATAATAATGAAAATACAAAATAGTAATAAAATTAAGAAAGGAAACAAAGAAGTTACCAGAAGAAAATCATTGCTCTCGGGGTTCATAGTGGTGTTATACTTATTATTAAAAAATGTGTATCAATGTTTTATATAATGTATAGATCAAGTCATGTCACTCTAAACCCTATATTTTTAATATTATTACCATACATCAAGACCTATTCATCTAGGATTAATCTATTCCACATCAATACTAAATCCAAACTCCACCATCTAAATGAATTCGATATCAATGAGAAGGAAAATTATTAAATGAGGAGGAAGAAGAGAATAGTAGAGAAAGTTGGGTGACCACTCACCAAAATAATTTTAACCACTACTTAATTCCTAGAATAAAACATGATAAAACCTTAAATTGAGATAAACTCAATCAACACCACTTCCCCCCTCTAACAATAGTGAGGGTTAGTTCTCCACAAACATGGATTGAAAAAGAAGCATAATGAGAGAAAAACAAAAAAGAAAAGGAGACAGATGAACATAATAAGAAGAGAGATACACTAATAAATATTGAAAATATTAAGAAATAATACCTTTCCACTATAAATTGGATATACATTGGTATGGGATGGGAGGTGACAATTTATAAAAAAATAAGTGATAAATTTTGGGTCAAAAATTTTAATACTGAAAGGTTTAGAATTTTTGATATATTAAATGGATGAATTTAGGAAGGGTTTTTTTAAAAAAATTTCCTTTATTTATACATCATTTTTACTCAATATTTCAGATTTATTGGTCTCCAGATTTAAGTTTTATGGCTATTTTACTATGGAAAATTATTCTGGATTGGAAGACTCTTCGTATTCCCCAAA
The DNA here is from genome assembly GCA_963277665.1 of Viscum album. Classification (NCBI taxonomy): domain Eukaryota; kingdom Viridiplantae; phylum Streptophyta; class Magnoliopsida; order Santalales; family Viscaceae; genus Viscum; species Viscum album. The sequence continues at coordinate 2,309,411 of CAUJRU010000014.1, read as the reverse complement.
TGCGATTTTTGAAAGATGTAGAATCATTAATTTACACCTTTATGAATAATTTTCATTAATATATTCTCCATATAAATTTAGAATTTTTAATCCTTTTGGGATTTTATTTCTTGAGATATGGCCCTATAATTAAAAGTATCCAGATCTATGCAGAGTTTTCAAGGCCCTAATTGTGAGCTATTTTGGGACTTTAAATGATGGAAAGAGATTTGGGTCCAGTTGAGTATAATAAATCAAAATATGTATGGAATCTAAAAAAATATAGTTTCAAAATTTAAATTAGTGTAGAAAAAGTTATGTCTTAAATACATAAAAAAATAAAACAGTTAAAATACAAAATTTGGCCATTTTTTAAATTATTCCCAAAATACTTCTAAAACATAAAAATGTGACAGTTTCCCAAAAAATAACACTATGGTGAGTTTATAAACATTAAAATAAAAAATAAAAAATGATAAAATTCTATATTCATAAATAACCCTTAATATATACTAATCAAATAATCCCTATATAACGATTATATTATCCACAATTATGACATTTACAAATATTTTAATTCTAATAGGATATAACTTATAATTGCTTAAAGAACCAAAGTAGTGCATGTGTTTTCTATAACTACATTACTTGATGAGAAATTTATTAATACAAATGGAGTTTCCTTTATAAATGTTCAGGAATTTTCATTCTCCCCCCTTAAAAAATTTTACCATAAATATTTTCATACATTAATATAGATGCTGGTACTTTTATTTCATCACCTCTTCTGATTCCCAATTTGCTTCTTCAAATATGTGGTTTCATAAAAAACTTTGAACATGTGAGTTTTATTGTTTCATAGAACATTTTTTCTATGGTACAAGATCTTCAATGGTTGCTCCTCATATGAAATATCATATTATAATGGTACTACCTCTGGATTTAGTACAAGTGAGGGACCAGGTATATACTTAGGAGAGATATGTTGAATAAACCCTGATCTTGATTCATGTTTGCTGTATGTTCTAGTTGATTGGTCATAGATACTATGCAATCAATTATCTCAAAGGTCCCAATGTGGCTAGGGAAAATCTTTCCTTTCTTTCTAAATCACATAATATTTTTCCATGGTGAAATTTGATGGAAGAATTTGTATCCATAATAAATTTCCATGTCCCTTTGATGGTTTTTGGAATAGATCTTCTACTGAGTCTAATAATCCTTTATATGATGTTGTATGGATTGAACCATTTCTATCATCTCTTTCACAAGATTTGTTCCAAGTATCATTTTCACCAACACCATCCCAACAAGTATGAGTTCTATATAAATTCTTGTATAGTTCTTCATTATGATCTATTTAAATACTTTAGTGGAATCTTTTGTTGTTATAGAACTCAACTAATTTAAGATATTGATCCTATCCACCTTTAAATTCCATTAATCAAGTTATTTTCATATATTTCAGTGTTTAAATGGTCATTTTGGATTGGAAAATGGTTTGGGGTGATAGGTTGTACTGAAATTCAATTGAGTACTCAAATCACATTAAAAAATTCTCCACAATTTATAAGTGAACCTTGGATCATGATAAAAAATGATTTAAAGGGGAATGCCATGTAGCCTCACCACTTACTTTATTAAAATCATAGAAAGTTAGTCAAGAGAGAAATTTTCCCGAATATCTATGACTTGTGAAGTCTTGGAAAGTAAATATACCATAATCCATAGCACATTTTTTTCGTTTGGATGTCTTTGGGAGACCAGTGATAAAGTCTATTGTGATATTCTCCCATTTTAATGAGGGTATGGGATCTTTTTTCATCATACCTTTGTACTTCTATCACTCTTATTTAAATTGTTGACATACCCAGAACTTTAATGTATAATCAACAATATCCCTCTTCAATTTTCCTAGAATAAGTGATCTATAAGATCACGGTATATCTTGGTACTCCTAGGATGGATTGAGGATGATGAGATATGTGCATTATCCAATAGTGATTTATTTATGTCGTGTGATTAAAGCACACAATGTTTTAAAACTGAATAAAATCATCTTCATTAATGTATAATTAATGAAACCTGCCCTACTTTACCAATTTCACCTTCATTTGAAGTTCCATATCATCCATTTGTGCTTTCTTGATCATATCGTTGATAGATGGTTGGAAAATAATTTTGGAAATATAGGATGTATTACTTGTTTCTATTATTTCTAGATCTATCCTTTAAATATTCAATAATATAGGGTCTTTCTCAATTCTCATCATAGATAACAGTTTCTTTTCTACTAAGAGCATCAAATACCTTATTCTCCCTTCCAAGATTGTAGGGAATAGATCAATCGTAATACTTGATTAGATTTAACCATATTCGATGATGCATGTTGAGATCCTTCTATATGAATATATACATAAAAATTTGGGGGTATGTATGAATGTGTGTATATATATACCACATTTCCCCAATAAATATAGCGTCTCCATATCATTAGGGAAAAGATGACTACAACTATCTCCAGGTCATTAATAGGATAATTCTACTCATGGAACTTTAACTATCGTGATGTATAAGAAATATCTTTTTCATTCTTATTGAGTACACATCCAAGTATTTTTAAGGATGAACCACTATAAATGAAAAATCCTTCCCTATTAGAGGTTAAATTTAGCACAAGTTCACTAAACAAAAACTTTTTCAGTTCATGGAAACTTTATTCACACTCCTTTTTCAAGATAAACAGAACTCCCATTCATGTTAACATTTTTAGTATATTATAATTCCATGAAAAGGTTTTCATAAACCTTCTATAGTATATTTCTAGACAAAGGGAACTACGAATGTTAGTTATATTAGTAGGATGTTTCCACTCCTTCATGACCTTTATCTTGGTAAGATCAACTGAGATTATTCCACTGGTCATGATTTTACCCAAGAATGCAACATTTTGTAACGATAATTCACATTTTCAAAATTTAAATAATAGATTATCCTTCCTTATAGTTTTTAATATGACCCATAGGTGGTCCTCGTGTTTCTCATGACTTTTTAAAAATATTATAATATCATCAATAATGACTACCATGAATTTATTAAGGTAGTCCTTAAAGAATATATTCATCAAATCCATAAATATGGAAGTATAATTAGTCAAGATGAAGGAAATATCATCAAATCCATAAAGATTCATTGGGATTAGATTTGGTTATAAAGTCAAAAGTTACAGAGTGAGTAAGTTAGAATGATGTTGAAGAAAAAAAAGTAAGTTAGTGGTGTGAGGTGTTATAAATTTATTGAACTTTTGAACCTTAAATCATATTATGTTGTGATGATCATCTAGTTTTCATAAATCATGATAATGTATCATAATCCAATATTTGGATGAAAGGCGGTATTTGATGGTATATGATTAGTTATTATTGGTTTCGGAAACCCGAACATAGAATATTGGTCCAGAAGTACCAGATACATATATTTTCATAAGTTTGAATGAGATATAAATGATAAGGTTTGATTAATTTCAAATTTATAGATTATATTTTCCATTGTAATGATAATTACATCCTTATAAGTATTCTATTAGAATGACTTTGAGAATTAAAGTTAATCAGACTGACTCTAAGGATGAAGTTCAATCAGACTAAATCTTAGAAGGAAAGTAAATCAGACTAAATCTGAGAAGAAAAGTCAATCGAACTAACTCTTATGAGGAAATTCAATTAAGAATGATATGAGGAAGTTCCATTATAATTATCTGAGTAAGTTCTACACTAATGAGATAAAGAATTTTTATTGTAATAAGCTAAGGAGATTTTATCAGACTGAAGAATGGTTAAGAACTCTAAGAAGGATGATTATGGAAAAGACTCAAGATGATTCTAGATGTTTTGTGTAGAGTTGAGGTGGTCAGACTTGAAATTAAAATATGTGTAGATATCAATGTTTTTTAATTTGAGTAAGAGGGATGTTTTTTTCAGTTTCTAACCTTTACCATTCTTAGATTCATATAAATAGACTCACAGTACATTCATACTTTGAAACCATTTTTTCTCATATGTGGAAAAGGTGGAGCAATACATAATTATTGATAATGTTTTCTTTCCAAACTAATATCTAATAAGAAGGTTATACATCTTAATGTTTTGTTTATTAGACCGAGGAAGATTAGACTAAGAATTTGAGAAGATTTTGGGTAACGTAGATTGATAATGGGTTCATCATATTGAGTCTATTGGACTGAATTCATAGAACTAAGTCCATCAGACCTAGCCCCATCAGACTGAGAGAATTGAACTCAGCCACATTGGACTGAGGATTCGAACAAAGCATTTTTGGGGATGTTTTAAAAGAGTCATTATTATTTTTTTTCTTAGTTATTTGTATGAAAAATTTGAAAACTGATGAGATTCAATATAATCATTCCTATTGGGAGATAGAAGGTTTCTAATGGTTGTTTTCACAAGTTGTATTCACTTATTCATAATGTTGAATTTCCATATATCCATAATGGTGGATATGGAAAGGATGAAGGTTCTCTTACTGAGGCAGAACCTTGTAAATCTTGTATTCTTTACATACTTTTCTATTTTTTTCATGCATGACTATTTACTAAAATATGATAACGTATTAAAATTTAATAGGTTTCAAGGGATAAGTTTCTAAAATTATTGAAACATATAAAAAGTGAAAAACTGATTTAACCCCCCCCCCATTTCTCAGTTGTTATTCGATCTTTTGTAACTTCAATTGGTATTAGATCCAATTTTCCCTTATTGAAACCTTATCATAGATAATATCAATTCTATCTATAGAATATTAATTCCTACATTTGATGGAAAAAATTATTGTGGATGTAAAAATAGGATGATTCATTATCTCTTATCTCTGGGCCTACAAGTTATTGTTGCTACTAAAACTGGGTTTCCACCTATTAAGAAGGATTCCTCGATGACTTTTACAGATAAGAGAAATATGAAAGTTGATAGAAAATCTAGAAATGTTATCCTTATATCCTTATTATATAATTTTTATATAAATGTAATGGGTCTCGAAACATTAAAGAGTATGTGGGATAAGAAGGAAAGTATATTCAAAGGGAATAATAACATGAAAGAAGAAAATATACAAATATGGTGTTGTAAGTATAAATACATAAGAATTATAGATGAAGAAACTATTGATAAATAATTCACCATATTAAATGTTTTTTTACAACATCAGAAGATTTGGATATGTCTTGGAAGATTATAGAATTGTGAACAATCTTATATGAAACTTTCTGGAAAGGTTTGGTTCTAAAATTTTCTCTTTATAAGATAAAGATGATTTTTCTCTTGATGAATTGCATAACATTCTTATTTCTTATGAAATGAGGAAATCTCTAATGTTAAAAAATAAGATGAAAAATGAAAGGGATTTTGAATCCATGAGAAAAATAAAAATACAAGATTTTGAAGATGTTGATCCTTGTGAATATAAATATAAATAGGAAAATGCGTTGAATGAAAAAATCATGTCTCTTATATATAAGAACTATCGAAGAGGGAGAGGTAAGTATAAAGGTAAACTTCCTCTCAAATATTTTGAGTGTGGTGGAATCAAAAAACTTTTCTACGAATTTCACTAAGAATAAAGTTTGTGAATATCAAGATTATTCTATATAAAAACCTCGATGGAATAAGTGGAACAAAAATGAGAAAGAATAAAATTAATCCAAAAAATATAAGAAAAATTTTACTGGTAATAAGAGAAGAATGATGAGTAAGAAAGATGAATCAGACTCAACTGAGAAAAATTATTTATAAGATGAAAGTTTTCACAAGTTTATAAGATTAATTGTACAAGTTTTGATAATAGAATACTCCTAAAATGGTGAATAATAATAAGATGAAGAATCCTATAGAGAGTGACATCTTAGAAAAGAACTTCTAGCATGTCTTGAGAAAAAAATATATCAAGACAGAAATCATAATGATAAATAAAGATAGTGAAAACATTACTGAAGTTAAATAATATGTTATTAAGAAAAAAGAAGAATAAATACAAGATATCTTAAGTTATAACCTTTGAATTTATGAATAAGGAAAGATGGTTGAAGACCTCAGTAAGAAGATGGTATCTATGGAAGAAGAAGTTAACAAGTTTCAATCAAAATTTATTTATTCTGAAAGTACCTTGAGAAGGATGAATGAAAACTTCAACAAAGCCACAAAAGTAAAATATGAGAATTCTAAAGTTGTTGAGAGATATCAAATCAAGAATTAGGTGAAATCCCCACCCACCAAAAATAATGTTTCATCATATTTTTCTGACATTTAATGTTCCAAAAAAATTATTGGGAAACCTTGGGTGGAAAAAGGATGTTAGAAAGCTATTTCATCTACAAAAGATGAAAAATCACTCAGGAGGAAAGATAGTCTACATTCAGAGATTGTTAGATCAAGAAGAAGTTATCAACCTTAATAAAGACTCTACAGAGTAATATCTTACTTCAATTGAAAATTAATATTTCATGGTTTTTTTGGTGTTGTGGAATTTATGGGAATATGGTTTATAATTGTTGGAAAAACTTATCTCTGCCCAGAAGAAGGTTTCAGTAGAGTGTAAGAAATAGTTAATGTAGAATGAATAATTTTTATAACACACATGATGTTAGAAAAGAAAAATCTTAAGATGTTAGAAACTTTCCTACAAAAAATAAATTTGAATTTATGGAAGAAGTTTGTGGAAGATGTGATCAGTCTAGTCATCATGATGAAATATGTATGAAACTCTTTCAAGAATAAGTTTCTTATGGGAGAAAATAAAAGGAAGCTGGAAAGTAGAAAGTTGAATAAATATCTTTTATTATTGATATTGACTTGAAGAAAATTAAAAAATAACAAACCTTTTATAATTTATATTGGTTGTTCTTCACATAAGATAAGTTATTTAAAAATCTTGAGACATGTTTAAAATCATGATGGAGGTGTTTTTACCTTTTGTAATGACAGTCATCTAAAAATCAGAGGAATAAGAACGGTTGATATTGAAGCTGAAAAGTTGAAATCTAAGGAAATATTGTTTTTTGATGGACTAAAACATAACTTACTTAGTTTAAGTCATCTTTTTGATGATGTAAAGGAAGTGATCTTAAGAAAAGATTCTTTTTTTTATAAGAAGTATAAAATATGTAAAATTTATTACAAAAGGAGAAAGAACCAATGAGAATCTCTTATAAATATGATAATTTAAAAACTCTTGTTACATAAGTGCTAAGGATGAAAATATGTTTTGGGACTAAATACTTAGCCACATTGGGAATAAAAACATGAAAAAAAATTCTATGTTTGATGTTGCTTGAAAATTTATATTATTTAAAAGAAGAGAAAAATATTTTTGTGTAACTTTTTTGAAAGGTAATATGACTAATAAAAGGTATAAGAGAGTATATATTCAAAATAAAAAATGTTTTGAACTTATTCCTTCTGATTTTTGTGGGTAAATGAGGCATCAATCAACAAAAGTAGATTTGTACTTTATCACTTTTATTGATGATTTAACTAGGATTAAAAACATTATGTTTATGAAACACAAGTCATAGGATATAGAAATGTTTGGGTTTTTTAGAAAAGAAGTTAAGAATTAATTGGGTTTGTATATAAAAAATTTGATAACATATATTGGTATGCAATTCACAAACAATACTTTTGAAACATATCTGAGAAATCATGATATCAAAAATTAGTATATTTCTCCCTATACTCTACAAAAAAAATCAATAGAATAAAAAATAATATATGTTCGGTGGAAATGGGAAGAACCATGTTAGAATAATACACACATTCAAAGTTCTACTAGAGAGAATCTATTAGCACCATTGTACATGTTCAAAAAAAATTCTTGTTGATACCAAAAAACAACATGAATTATTATGAATTGTGGTATAAAAAACATAATTTAATTACTTCAATTTTTTTGGATGTCCATGTTTAATTGAAATAAAAAATCCAGATCTAGGAAAGTTTGATGAGAAAGATGAAGAATGAAATTTAATGGGTTATTCACCCAATAGAATAAGTTAAAAATGTTCAAACAAATATTTAAAAAAATTATCCTCATATGATTTGAAAAATATTGCGAATTCAAACTATTTAACAAAATTTTATAGAAATTATGAGAAATAAAAACTAAAAGTTTCCATTGGAAATGAAAGTGAGAAAATTAATGTGCATGAAGATTCAAATGAATTGTGTGATGGGGAAAGTGAAGCAAGATGAGTAACTCTAAAATTTCATACTTCAAAAAAAAATGTTGAGACCAAAAATATTCATTAGAATAATAAAGCTCCACTTCAAAATAGAAGGAAGCTGATATTAGAAAATAAAACCTCATTCATTCCAAAAATTGAACTAGAATCAGTTTCAGAAGATATTCTACACAAATAATGGGTGAATTATTTTAATGAATAATTGGATAAAATTGAGAAAAATGAAGCATGGTAACTTCATCCATGTTTGAGAGGTAAAAATGTTATTCAAACTAAGTGGGTTTACATAAACAAATTAAATTAACATGTATAAGTTTCAAAAAACAAAGAAAGGCTTGTTTGTAAAGTCTAAGAACAGGTGAAAGGTGTGTATTTTGATGAAAATTTTACACAAATTTCAATATTAGAAACTATTAGATTGTTTCTTTTAGTGGATACTCATTATAATTACAAATTATATCAGATGGATGTAAATTCATAATTTATCAATGGATAAATTGAAGAATAAGTTTACATTGAACAACCTTGTAAGTTTCTACTTGATTAGGATCAAAAAAAGTTTACAGATTGAAGAAACCTTTATATGGTATGAAATAAGATCCACGCTCCTGGTATTCAAAACTTTTTAGTTTCTTGAGAATGGTGATTTTTTCCAAAGGAAAAGTTGATAGAGACTAGTATGTGAAAGATGTCGAATCTGGAACTCTAACTGTAATTTTTTATATGGATGATATTTTTTTAGGGATATAGAAGATGTTTTTAAAACATTTGATGAATAAATTAAAAGTAACTTTGAGATTTCATTGTTAGGAGAATTAACATTCTTCCTTGGTTTACAAGTTTAACAAAAATAAAAATATATTTTCCTATATCAAGAAAAGTATTTCGGGGAATTGTTACAATGCATTTGGCATAGAAGAATACAAAGAAGATTATACTCCAATCTCAGTGGGGATAAAGTTGATTAAATATGATTCCAAAAAAGTGTGAATCAGAAATACTTTCAGAAGCTGATAGGAAGTACACTTTACCATACAACCTCAAGGCCTGATATTATTTATACTTCAAATTTATGTTTCCGGAATCAAAGTAATCTAAAATAATCACATATGTTGGAAGAAAAGAGAAATCTAAGATATTTCAAAGGAATAACTTCACATAGGCTATTATGAAAAATAAACCATGAGATAAAATTTCATGTTTTTACTGATGCCGATTGGTCCATAGATTGTAATGATAGAAAATCAACCTCAGGAGGAAAATTTTCTTGGGTGAATGTTGTGTAAGTTGGAATAGTAAGAATCAAAGTCCAGTATCTTTGAGCACAAAAGAATTAGAAGATACCGCAACTAATCAGTCTTGTACTCAGATGTTGTGGATTAAATTTTAGTTACAATATTTGAATGTGGAAGTTTCTAAACCATTGAAGATAATTTTTGATATTCAGATAGAAATTGATATTTCTTAAAATATTGACCAATATTCATGACCAAAACACATTTTTATAAAGTTTACCTTTATAAAATAGAATGTTGATGGAGTTGTTTTTCTAGAATATATCTCAATGAAGTATCAAATTGATGATATATTCAAAAAGGAAATTCCAAAAGATAGGTTTGTTGAGTTGAGGCTGCAAATTCATGTTCATCCTCCTCCAATAACTTCCTAAATCTCCTATGGAAGTTCCCCACAAATATTTGGATTATATTGTAAAAGGGGGAGAGAAAGAAAAAACATTGTACATTGTAATAAGTTTTTACTTATCTTTCCTCAATGAATTTCATGATTTGGTTATCATAAAACAGGGTAGAGAAAAAGAAATGGGAGAGAAAAAGAAAAGTGAGAGGAAAATATAGAAGTGAGGGGGGTATCTTAACATGGTTACAAAATTTACTTGTCACTGAGGGATAAAATTCCATAAAAAAATATTACTTTTTCATGTAGTGTGGTGTGAGGACACTCACATTTGAGAAAGACTATGTTTTGATAAAAATTGACAACCTTGAGTTGTTTACCAAGGTTGAGTTGTGAAAAAATTTCTGAGAGTTGAAAAAGTTGTTAATGAGTATTAAAAACAAATACAAAGGGTGATATTTAAGAACATTTGAGATATTGTTTCTTAATTTTTTTTTATTTGTTGAAAAATATTCTTTTGTAAAAAAATGTTTTTGAAAAACAGGTGAAAGTTCCTAAATGTTTGAAGTCAACCATAACGGGGGAGAAAAGTTTTATTTTTAAGGAATTTATTTTCCAAATGCAAAGTATCATACTAAGAAACACCAGAAACAGAAGGTGTATGAAATACGGAAGCTGCAAGTTTTATAAATTTGTTGATTAGACACACAATTAGACTCAGATCCTTTGGCATGAAGTGTAAGATTCATTTCTATCGGCGTTGGTTATAAATTCAGAAGTTTTAGAGTGAGGAAGTTAGAATGATGCTAAAGATAATGAATGGATTCATTGGTTTTTGGAGTTAAAAAATTCTTTAACATTATAACCTTAAACCATATGATATTTTGCTGGTCATGGAGTTCTCATAAATCGTGATAAAGTCTCATGATAAAATATTTTTAATAAATGAGGTTTTTTAAGGTCTCTGATTAGTTTTTTTCGATTCCAGATGCCTAGACGCAAAATATTGGATCCAGAAGCACCAGGAACAAATGTTTTCAGAAGTCTGAATGATTTATAGCTGATAAGGTTTGAATAATTTCAATGTTATAGAGCGTAGTTTCCATGATAATGATAATTCCATACTTATAAGGATTCTATCGAACTGACTATGAGAATGAATTTTAATCGGAAGGACTCTGAGGATGAAATTCAATTAGGATGCCTCTAAGAAGGAAATTAAATCAGAATAACTCTGAGAAGGAAAGTAAATCGGACTAACTTTGGTGATGAAAGTCAATTCAAAATGATATGGAAAAGTTCCAGAGTAATGATCTGAGGAAGATTCAACATAATGATCTAAGGAGGTTTTATCAAAAAAAAGATATGTTAGGAAGTATGAGATGTCTCATTATGAATAAGTCTCAAGAAGATTCTAAATGTTTTGTAAGGAGTTGAATTGGTAAACCATGAAATTAAAATATGCGTAGATCACAGAGTTTTTTAATTTGAGTAAGGGGAAGATTTTTTCAGTTTCCCACCTTTTCCATTATGATATTCCTATAAATAGAAGTACAATACATTCATAATCTGAAACCTTTATTTCAAATGTGCATAAAAGGTAGAGCACTGTATAATTCATGTCAAAGTTTTCTTTCCAGACTGAGATCATAGAATAAGGTCGAACATTTAATGGTTTTGTTTAGCGAACTGAGGAATATCAGAATGAGAATTCAAGCAGAGTTTGAGTAATTCATATTGAGAATGGGTTCATCATAATGAGTCCATTGGATCCTACCCCATCGGTCTGAGAGAATCAGACTCATCCACATCAAACTTAGGATTCATATAGAGAATTTGTGGATCAATTTGAAGAAATTCTTTATTCTTTTTTTGTCTTAATTATTTGTTATCAAACTTTATAAATTTATGGATTTAAATATAATCATTCCTATTGGTAGATAGAAGATGTCTAAAGGTATTTTTCCCAAGATGTATTCACTTATTTATAATAGTGAATTTCTGTAGACTCATGAGAGTGTATATTTAAAGGATGTGAGTTCTCACACTGAGGCTAGACCTTGTAAATCTTATGTGCTTTACTTTATTTCTTACTTTTTCATGCATGATTATTTACTAAAAGATGATAAGTTTATGAAATTTAACAGGTTTTTGGGGTTATGTTTCTAAAAGTCTTGAAACTTACAAAAAGTGAAAAACTCATTCAACCCCCCTTTCTAGTTGTTATTGGATCCTTTGGAACTTCATTATTCATATCTTGTTGTGATTTTTTGGGGAACCATCTTCTACAATCTTTTTCTGATCCACCCTAGTCTAGTGGTAGGTTTTTAATCATCATTCTCCATTCATAAATGTTTATAATTTATTTTAAAACATGCACTACTTGTGGAAAAAGATTTAGAAACATTAGTACAAGATGGTATGGATGACACTACTACAAAAAAAGTAGTATTTTAAAAGTTCTAAAGTTGTCCATTGTCAGTGTAAAAAAAGTTCTCACTACCGGAGCATGATTAAATGCCCTATGATTTTATCCGTTCTAGAAAATCACAGTTAAAGTAACAATTTATCATCACTATAAAATGTACTGATAAAGGGGCCCTTTATTAGCCCTTTTTTATTGCGGATAAAGGTAGTCCTTTATCATTTTGAAAAAAATGATCCTAAAGGTTCCCTTCTTCAGTGATAAAAACAACACTGATAAAGGGAGCCTTCATTAGTGTTTTTCGGCATTGATAAAGGATACCTTTATCAGTTCTTTCCATAGTGATGATAAAGGATACCTTTATCAGTATCTTTAGTAGTGATGATAAAGGGACCCATTATCAATGATTATAAAAGTACTAATAAAGGGGTGTACTACAGTGTGTTGCTAAATTTACAACACACCGCAATAATAGAAATAAAAAAACAGTTTGAAAATACAGAATTTAAATAAATTTAAATGTACAAAAAAATTACAAGAAAAAACACTTTAATATATACATTTTAAAAATTAATTTGTATAATTACATGAGTAATTAAAAATTATCATAGGAATTCAAATATATCAATGATCCTTTGTCTTTGTCCCCAACGCCCACTCATGTTATTTCTGAACAAACCACCTCAACTAGAGTAAAATAATTCACCTATATAAGAAAACAATTATAATGTCAGTAATACTATAAAGAAAAAAATTAAACAAAAAGTTTCAATCTTAAACTAAACTTTGATTCATAATAGGAACACCGTGTATCATATTGATTTGTGGTTGATTATTTCATGTCACACCATTTCATGTTCATCTTCAAGAATTATCTCTATGAAAATTAACTTATTAAGCATAAGATAAAAATGATAATGAAATTAATTAGGAAATTTTAGATAAAATGATGAGAAAACAATATGAGGTTGTTTAATTTGTTCTGGTAGCATGATGCGTGTTTTAAATTAAAATGAAACTTATATATTGAAAACAGACACTTCGAGTCATACCGACCACATCGTGTGTCATATTGTTGTGTGATAAAATTATATATGTCATAAATAAATTATGGATCATTTTCCTAAAATATCAAAACAATACAAATGCATTTTCTCAATTTTGAGTATGTCACCTGTGTTTCTTACAATATTTCATTTTAAAATAGAAAACATGCACTTTGAGTCACATTGGTCACATCATGTGTCAGTTTAATGTGAGAACAATTTATACATGTCACAAGTCAATTATGAATAATTTTCCTAAATTATCAATACAATCTAACCATGTTTTCTCAGTTTTTAGTGAGTGATAAACATTTTGAACTAAAATGTCAATTTTAAATTGATAACCCACATTTTGAGTCATATCGGGCACATCATATATCGTATTTAGGTATGGATAATTCCTACATTTCATAAATGACTTATGGATAATTTTCCAAAAGCATAAAAATAATATGAATGTGTTTTATTAGTTTTGAGTATGCAACTTGTCATTTTTACTAAAATTAATGTTAATTTTAAATAAAAATACACACTTGGAGTCATACCGGTCACGTCGTTCGTCAGATTGAGGTGAAAATGATTCCTACATGTCAAAAATGACTTACGGATAATTTTCCTAATGTTAAAAACAATATGATTGAATTTTCTTGGTTTTGAGCATGTCACTTGTATTTTTTTTACTAAAATTAATGTCAATTTTAAATAAAAATACATGCAAAGTCATACCGGTAACACCATGTATCAAATTGTGGTGAGTATGATTCCTACATTTAAAAAATGACTTGTGGATCATTTTTCTAAAGTAAGAAAAACAATCTGAATGATTCTTTTTGAGTTTGAGTAAGTCACTTGTGTTTTTTTACTAAAATATCATTTCAAACTGGAAACACACACTTTAAGTCATACCAGTCACATCATGTGTTGGTTTGATGTGAGAATAAATACTACATTTCACAAATGACTTATGAATAATTTTCCTAAATTATCATGATAATTCAAGTGTGTTTTCTCTATTTTCAGTGAGTGACACACTTTTTGAACATAAATGTCAATTTTAAACTAATAACAGACACTTTGGGTTATACCAGGAACACTGTGTCTCACATTGAGGTGATGCTAATTACTATATAATAAAAATAAATTATGGATCATTTTAATAAGGTATCAAAACAGTCTAAATGTGTTTTCTCAGGTTTGAGTATGTTACTTTTCTTTCTTGCTAAAATTAATTTCAATTTAAAAAAAAGAGATACTTCGAGTCATACTGGTCACAATGTGTGTCATGTTGAGGTTTGGTTGTCTCTTACACATCCAAAATGACTTATAGATCATTTTACTAAAGTATCACAACAATATAAATTCATTTTCTTGATTTTTAGTATGTCACTTGTGTTTTTTATTGAAATTACATTTTAAACAGGAAACATGGACTTTGAGTTATATCAGTCACATCATGTGTCAGTTTGATTTGAGACTGATTCCTAAACATCATAAATGCATTATGATTTTTTTTCCTAAATTATCATGATAATCCAAGTGTTTTTTTTATTTTTAGTGAGTGATACACTTGTTGAACTAAAATGTCAATTTTAAATTGAAAATCAAGACTTTTAGTTATACTGGGAAAACCATGCATCAGATTGAGGTGAGTCTAATTCCTAAACATCAAAAATGAATTATGGATCATTTTCCTAATGTATCAAAATAATTTGTAAAGTTTTTTCCCAGTTTTGAGTATGTTACTTTTCTCTTTTACTAAAATTAATTTCAAATTTAAATAAAAAGACACACTTTGAGTCATACCCGGCACACCATGTATCAGATTGAGGTGAGGATGATTACTAATTGATAAAAATGACTTATGAATCATTTTACTAAAGTATGAAAACAATACAAATGTTTTTTCTTGGTTTTGAGAATGTCACTTGTCTTTTTTTACTAAAATTAATGTCAATTTTAAATAAAAAGAGACTTGGATTAATACCAGGAACACTGTGTATCAGATTAAGGTGTGGCTTATCAAAACAAGTCTCAAATTACTTATAGATTGTTTTAATAAAGTATCAAAACAATATGAATTCATTTTCTTAGTTTTGAGTATGTCACTTGTCTTTTTTACTAAAATAAACATCAAATTTAAATAAAAAGACACACTGGTAGTCATACCGGGCACACCGTGTATCAGATTGAGGTGCAGCTGATTCCCATGATTCTAAAATTAATTATGGATTATTTTCCTAAGGTATCAAAAAAATGAAAATGTGTTTGGTCGGTTTTGAGTATGACACTTCTCTTTTTAGTAAAATTATTTTCAATTTTAAATAAAAAGACACACTTTGAGTCAAACTAGTAACATTGTGTGTCAGATTGAGGTGTGACAGATTCATACACATCAAAAATAACTTATGGATCATTTTTCTAATGTATCAAAATAATATTAATTTCTTTTCTTAGTTTTGATTATGTCACTTATTTTTTTTACTAAAATGAAATTTTAAACTAGAAACACACACTTTGTGTCATACCGGTCACATCATGTGTCAGTTTGATGTGAGATTGATTTTTTTACGTCAAAAATGACTTATGATTCATTTTCCTAAATTATCAATACAATATGAGTGGATTTTCTCAGTTTTTAGTGAGTAGAACACATTATGAACTAAAATTCCAATTTTAAACTAATAACGGACACTTTGAGTTATGCTAGGAAAACTATATATGATTTTGAGATACAACTAATTCATATACATCATAAATGAATAATGGATTGTTGTTATAAAGTATCAAAATAATATGAATGAATTTTCTTGGTTTTGAGTATATCACTTTCCTTTTTTACTAAAACTAATTTCAGTTTTAAATTAAATGACACCCTTGGTGTCATATCGGGGACACTGTGTATCAAATTGATGTGCAACTAGTTCCTACACATCAAAAATGTCTTACGGACCGTCTTCCTAAAGTATCAAAATAATTCGAATGTTTTTTCTCAGTTTTGAGTATTCCACTTTTGTTTTTACTAAAATTAAGGTAAATTTTAAATAAAAAGACACACTTGTAGTCATACCGGTCACACAATGTGTCTGATTGAGGTATGACTGATTCATACACGTCATAAATGAATTATGGATCATTTTCCTATAGTATCAAAATAATTTGATTTTTTTAATCAATTTTGAGTATGTGATGTGTATTTTTAACTAAAATGTAAATTATTAACTAAAAAATACAATTTGAGTCGCACTGAACACACTATGTATCAGATTTAGATGCAGATGATTGAGTATGTGATGTGTTTTTATCTTTAAACTATTTGCAACAAGACATAAAATAAAGAACATTTTCTCGCTTTTTTAGCTTGTTGCAAATAGTTGAAAGAAAAATATGACTTCCCAAAAGTTCTATAAAAAAACTAAATACTTATTTGAGAAAAATTATATGGAAATTAACTTAAAAATTATAGATAAAATGGTGAAAAAATCAACTAAATAAGTAATGAGAATTCACCTTTTCATGATTTCTAAATACATCCTCGACCCATTTCCTTATTGTCATTATCTCAGTTTCATCATAGAAGTTAAATTTCTCATGAGTACAGGTAACTTCAAATAAACCACCCCAACTCAAGAAAAATAATCCACCTATATGAGAAAAAATTTATGATGTTATTAATGCTATAAGGAAATAAATCAAACATAAATATGAAATAATACATTAATAAAATGTCAATTTTAAATTGAAACCACAAAATTTGAGTCATACTGAGTACACTGTGTATCATATTGAGGTATGGTTGATTCCTACATGTCATAAATGTATGAGGTGTTATTTTATTAAAGTATTAAAACAATTTTAATGAATTTTCTCAGTTTTGAGTATTTCACTTGTCTTTTTTTACTAAAAATTCAATTTTAAACGTAAACCACACAATTTGAGTAATACTGGCAACATTGTGTGTCAGATTGATGTGTCATTAATTCCTATACATGAAAAATAAATTATTGATCATTATACTAAATTTTGAAAACAATCCAAGCTCATTTTCTTAGTTTTGGCTATTTTGACATGCATTTTAAACTAGAATGAAATATTTCTATTGAAAAACATACTTTAGGTCATATCAACCAAATCATGTCTCATATTTATGTGCGTTCAATTCTTGCATGTGAAAAATGAATTATGGATCTTTATCATAATGCTGGGAAACAATTTGAGATCTTTTTCTTAGTTTTGACTATTTGATGTATTTTTAAACTAAAATGACACTTTTGTATTGAAAATGTGTACTTTGAGTCATACCAACCACATCAGGTTTCCAATTGACATGAGGTCAATTATTATATATGAAAATTTAATTATGGAATTTTATCCTAAAGTTTGAAAATAATTCAAGTTGTTTCTTGTTTTTGACTATTTGACGTATGTTTTAAACTAAAATGACACATTTGTATTGAAAATGCGTACATCAAGTCATATCGACCACATCGTGTGTTGGATTGATGTGTGGTGAATTCCTACACATCAAAAGTGACTTATGGATCATTTCCCTAATATTTTAAAATAATAAAATCTCATTTTCTCAGTTTTGAGTATGCGAAGTTGTTTTTAACTAATTTGAAATTTTTTAAAAATAAGTATCATATAAAAATAATAAAATAATTAACTTTAAAAACTATATAAAACTATGAGAAAATTAACTAAATAAGTAATAAGAAGTCACCTCTTCATGATGCATGTATACATTTGAACACCATGTATTCTAGGCATTCATTTCTAAAAAATTGATTTCCTTTATTATACTTCTCCTTAAGAAACAAATCAAAAATAATATATAATAATTTTGATACTAATGATTCAATCCACAAATATATTTTTAAGATCATAGGCTATATTATACCACAAACTGAAAAGGTAACAACCTAAATTTGAGGTTGGAAAAAATTATGACACCATGTACGCTACCCACTCATCTCTAAACAAATTTTTTTCTTCTTTTGAACATGAAGGTTGTTGGAAATGTTGATATTGTTTAGAAAATATAGGCAAAAAAACGATTATGAAACATTTTTAATGAAATTTTAATTTATTTCAGAAATTACCTATTCAAGGATATTGGACTTTTTATGGTTTATGATCTCTATCATAAACTTACAAACATAATTTCCACAATCGTTGCTATTATCTTGCTTTAGACACAACATAAACATTGAAAAAAATAATTAAATTGTTTTAAAATTTGTTTTTATTATTAAATATTCCTATATATACCTTAATCTATTTTCATTTGAAGTAATCCATTATATTTTTATATTCAATCACTGGCTTTATTCCATGGTTTAGCCTATATTTAGTGACTACTCTATCAAAAAAAATTCTTGTTAAATCACAAACTGAAACATATAATTCAAATATTATCTATAAAATTTTGATTTTATTGTATTAAAAATTCATAATACACAGCATATATGATTGTTTTTTTGGATATCCATGCATTGGATCTAAAAATTAAATATTTGGGGTATCTAGATTGGGTGCAATTAGCATACAGTGCTTCCTAAAAAACAAAAACAATTAAGTAATGAAAAAAATAAAAATATATTTTATTTTTCTAGATTTTAGAGTTTTAATACTTCATTATAGGAATAAAAAATATTCTTTCATCTATTATTTTTTCTCAAATGATTGGTTTGACCTGTATCTTTTCTTATCGATTTCTTCTTTCTACAAATAAGTTTCTTGCATAGAAATTATTTAGGAATTAATGAATCCAAATTTTTCTTCACATGATTTTCCCTTTACATAGTAGTAATACAAAAGGATATAGAAAATATGAATAGTTATTAACTTTAATGAAAATATTATATCAATTTTTGGATATATGTATTATGAATATGTAACTTATGTATGTATTCACAATTGAGACTCCCAACCATTCAAACTTGAGTATATCAATTATACTCTCAAGAATAATTTTATCTATAATGAAAGTTACAAATATTTATTCTTCATATGGAATATAAGACACATCTCCATCTTTAAATGTGGTCTTTGCATGAAGTTGTAATGATAATAAATGTTACAGTGGAACTGGTAGGGAGAAGGTACTCCCAGAAGGTCCTTTTGATTTCTTGGTTGATTCACTAAATTATTTGATCATACCATCTGTTTCGCCATATCTTTATTTGTATATAATACCATACCTAATTTCAGTCCTTTTATATCAACTATTATAGGTTTTTCATATGAATAAAATTGTTAAAGACATACCTCATGTATCTTTATAATATTAGGCGGTTATGCTAGGAAAGTTACAATAGTATCATTGACCATTGTAATATCCAGATCATCAAGTGGAATAGGAAACTCAGTGGTCAACTATTGAAAAACCTCAATCCCCATTCTAATGTGATAATTTTGGAGTTATTTATTATATATCTTGTCTCCTTAGATATTATACACCACACCCCTCACAATCAGGCGGTGTGTGGGTTTTTACAGATAGAAATCCCATACAACTTTACCATGTATAATTTTAGTAATATAAAGTTATCGGAAGTTGTTTGATTCACATTTAAGATAAAGAGTAATGAAAAAATTTATTACCTCAAGTAAGGTATATAGTTGTCGGGAATTACTAGCCTCAAAGCTAACGGGGACATTTGGTTGTTCATGTGAGGATATTTGTTCCACTGTAGGATTGCTTTAATCCTTTATAATATATTGGTTTACCAAACTATAACGTACAATAATATCTTTAAAATAAAATAATTTTGCTATCAATCTTTTCACAATATTATATGTATCTTCTTGTGGTTTTGTCTTCTCGAAATATTTTCAAGGAGATACTCCAAAACCTACTCCTTTAATGCAACCATATTGTTCCAACCGCTTCAAATCTACTGAAAGTAGTTTTTAATCCAGTATGGTCATTGCATTGCCGATTCTTATGTCTAAAATATATAAAAAACATATGAAAATAAATTTATATTTTTATGTAATACTTTTATAAATAATAAAAAATACTATTATTTCATAATTAAAAATGTTTCTCATACTGTTTTTGTGTTTCCATCAACCAATTTACCCTCCTTATTTACATGAGACTCCTTCTATAGGAAAAGACATGGGATAAAAGTGTCTTCAGATTTGGATTTATCAATCTTCATTTAAACAAAGGAACATATGTTGTTTCATATCAAATAATACTATTATTGTTGATTTAAAATACATACCAATTTCTTCTCTAGTGAAGTATACCATATCCTTGCTTTGTGATAGGGGTGAATTGGTTTTGATGTGTGTTATTTATTTTCAACACTCCTTTATTTTTTCATAAATTAACAATTTTAAATCAAATTGGTTTAAATAAATAATTTAAAATAATATATTATCAACCGCCATGCACCTAAAATTATTTCTCATTACGACGACTGATGAAAGAATTCCATGTTTCCTATTTTATAATGTGTGCATAAGTAATTGATGGGTGGGGATTTACTTTCCCCTCAACATCCCTCATATGAAATGTGGATTTTACAGAGGCTATTAAGACATATTTCTTATAGAAATCATCTAAAATATACAAATTATGAAATGTATACTGATAATTAAACTAATGTTTAATTATATAAATTTTCCTCAAAAGAAAGAAAGGTTATCATAATCTTACCTTTATATCTTCCCAATGGGTTTTCTTTATTATAGGTAGGACATAGAACCATGAAATTATATCAATCAACACATTAATCTTCATTATGAACCCAATATAACTAATGAACATTGACTTGTTGGGGTCAATAGGTTGGCCACATTGATTCTATCCAAACTCAAATTTTATACCCTTACTTATTTCCATGATAATTGTAGTCAACACTATGATGTTGGGTCATTCATTTTTTTCTTCATAAACATGCTTTTAATCCACTAATAATTTTTCAGTTTTTAGCATCAATAACCTATTCTTCCATGAGATTGGTAACATCATAATGTGCATAATACATCATCTACATGAGTAGTCAAACATTTAATTTAGATTATTTTAACATAGTAGAGAACACATAATATTATGAGGAAAAATAATACTACATTAAAAAAACTTTAACCATCTCCTTGATAACTTTTTATTTTTTTAATGGTTGAAGGTATTTGGCTCCTCGATCGAGAATCCAAATCCCTTATTTATGGTCCCTTATAGAGTAAAAAACATTGTCTTCATTGGGACCAAAATGAATTTATTTTTTTCTCCCAATAAAAGGGTAATACTTGATTAAATTTTCATATGACCCTACAATTGTTTTAGTTTCTAGTAAGATAGTTGACCAATTCCTAATTACTAGATTTGTGACATAAAATACTATCACTAATTTTGATTCCGTTATGAAAAGATCATCGTTTTCCACTTATACACTAAAATTCACCTCAACGAAACTCATTTCATCAACTTTCATTGTACTATTATTGTCAACCCATTTAAAACGGAAAATAAGCCCTTGAACTGTTGAATAATCGAACTTGTATATCTATTATATAAAGAAAAAACATGACATATTCACATAAATTAGATTTCTTTCCTTGGAACTTGATATGTGCATCACTTCCATAAAAAGTGTAAATCCATTTTTTTGCATCATACCATAGTCATTATATTCTTTTATATAGAATGTATAACCATTGATTACAAAACTAGTGTAACATATAATATTTTCATTTGGCCCCTAGCTAGCCATCAAAGTCATTCAACAATTGAACATATATTTTTAGATAACTCCTTATAAATATGATCTCAGAAACATAATTTAAACTATTGATTATTGGTATTTTATATCCATAAATCAACCCTTAATGGATTCAAATCTCTAATAATTGATTTCTGTGCTTCAACGCATGGATCAACATCTTCAATATTATGTAAAATGTAAAAGTGTGCTTTCTCCCTCTCTATGATGGTAATTGTCTCAAAATTTATTCCAGAAATCCCTACACCCATAAGGTGTTTTCTATAATGAGACTTTAGGAGACTAGTGCTATCAAAATCTAATAGGTAATCAGTAAAAAATTCAACATCTTTTTCAACAATATATCATCCTGTAATAAAACCTTTTGGATGACTTCGATTCTTGACATACCCTTTCAAAATCATTATATATTGTTCAATGGGGTATATCCATCTATAATGGAAAGGACTATATAGTTGATCTTATTTAAAAAAGTGAACCATAAGGTGGACCATTTTATCAAAGAATGATAGTGGGAAGAACACCTCTAATTCACATAATATGGCTGCAACCTCCTTATTCATGATTGAAAATGTCGTTGGGTCTATAAATTTATTGCATATGGATTTGAAAAATAAGTACAGTTTAGTTAATGTATGCAATAATTTTTTAGGCATAATGAAATATAAATCAATGGGAACTAAATCTTACATCAAAACATGACAATTATGTGATTTTAGTCCCTATAACTTCAAATTAGTCATCAAAATGACATTCTTGATATTTTATGAATAACCCTATAGAACTTTGACACCATTATGAGAAATTTTCAATTGCTATTTTTTCAATCTGGATGAAATATAAGCTACAGATGGAAGAAAATACTACCTTTTACCCTTCACTGGTTCCAACTATTATCTTATCCCTATGTCAATCATGTCCAATCTGGCATTGATGCCATAATTTTTTTAAGAATATTTAGAAATGTTCCAATAAAACTATCAAATACATTTTTTATAAATACATGAAATCATGAAATGTATAATGTACAAACAATTCCAATATGTAAATTCAAAGAAAATTTATCTCTTTTTTTAACCTCTCTTCGAAAGGTTTTTCAAAAATGATTTATTAAAAATGGTTTTAATCTCTTTTACTTTATTAAATAGCTCATCTCCCATTAGTGAAGATGGTGATGTACATTATTTGTTATTCCCATCAAATACTGTCATCCCGGATTGGTATTTATCTTTTTAAGGTAAAAATTTTCAATGTCCTAAAAACAAATTCTTCAAGGAATGTTTTCACTGGATTGATTGTGTGAATTCTTCATAAATAGGACCCCTAATATTTATTTAATGATATATCATAAAAAAAAATTTAAGAAATAAAACCATTTAACATCCCACACAACATGTCCCTTAGTGTGAATTATTCAGTTATATTAGAATCATACATTGTAACAAATTTATCCCACATCAATTTTAGATATTTGATAAATGGATGAAAATACACATCAATATCATTACCGAGTTGTTTTAGTACAGATATAAGAAGATACAACATAATTTATTTTAGATTCATATATAAACATGGGCGAAAGTTATAATTTCACAAAATTATGGACCATGTACTATGAGTACTACTTTATACACCAAAAGGATTCGTTCCATCTATAGATAATGTAAGACGAAAGTTTCTCAGCTCATTTCAAAATTTAGTATACTTTTAATTAATGTTCTTCCACTGAGGAGAGTCTTCTAGATGACGTAGTTTCCCATATATAATTCCTATATTAGCATTCCATATCAATTGTCTCTGTATTTCTTGACAACTATATAGTATTCTAAAACCTGGAATGATTTAAAAGTACCATAAAACTTTTTAAGGACTTTCTTCATCTTTCTTGTGTCAATACATGACACACTAAAGGAATTTTATGAGTGATTCTTGGTATTTGAGAAACAATATGAAATCATTTGTAAAAGAATGTATTTTTTTATAGATCATTTCCATTGAATGTATAATTCATTTAATGTCATATGTTTGACAAGGAATGTCATTTTCTTCTAGTAGCATATTATTCATGAGAACAAGTAGTTATGTAAACCTGTTGTCACTCTAGCCACTACCAGCTTTAAATTTATATAAATTTAACATAACTATTTTTTTTATTTATTACAACTAGTATAAAATGGTATCTTAATAAAAAATTATAACTTCTCCAAAAACATCAAAATGACGAAGGTCTGGTGTGCACATTCAGTTTTCCCCATGTTTAATCCATCAATTATAACTCTGATCTATTCCATGACATATCAAATGTTTTCTAACTCTTATGAACTAATGTTTCTTGAATAACAACAACATAATAAAAAAAGGATTTGAGAAGGGTTATATGAATGCTCTATTGCAAACATGATGAACTCTTTAACTCCATCTTCATACTCTTTTTTCATACGATTAGTGTGAATCCATTTTTTATTCCTATACATCCTATTAGGTTCATTAAATATTCATTTTGTAAAAAATACACATGATATATTCATAATAAAATATGAAAGTTATAGATAATTATAATAAGGGGAACCCAAAATTATCACTAGTATCCAGTATGGGATGAATACTTCTAATAGTATTTTAAGAAACATAGGAGCATGTCCATAAGAGATGGCGGATGAGTCTCTAGAAAAAAATACAACAATAACTGTTTGGGAGATGAAACTGATGATGATGATAGTTGTCTCCTTAAATATAAAGGTTCTTGGGATAGGAGTTAGTAAAGTACTAGAAAACATTTCATAGATTGTTTCCTAAAGAATAAAAGTTTCTCAGGAACATAATTGTTTATTAGATGAGTTGATCACACAATACATGTTTAGCATTCCCTTAATATTTTATACCCATTTTCAAATTTCAAATGGGTTGAGATACATGATCACCTTGGGTCGAGTATACATGAACCACTTTCCCATGAATAGAAAAATTATTTCACCAAGACTACAATATTCTCCTCTAGTGGAAACAATTGAATGATTTTCTAGTCCCTCTTATTTCAGAAAATATGGTGAGACTTCTAATTGGTATAAAATGAATAAAACATCATGTTATTGGGAGTTATTTTTGATTTATGACTCTATTTGATGCTATAATTTTATCCTTATAACACCATAAGATTTATGTATGTACATTACTTTAAATAAATACTTTGTTGGATAAATTTTATCACACAAAACGCTAAAATAAAAAAACTATAATATACCATATTATATTGAAAGGTAAACATTAATACATTATGAGTATAAAATTTGAACCATCATTAGAAAAATTATTATAATAATAAAACCTCAAGAAATTAAAAATATATTAATATTAATTTCAATAAAAACATGTATTATAATTAGATAGATAGATATATATATATATATATATATTCATTTCAAAGAATGGTTTAATTTGTTCTGATACCAAGAAAATATAAAAAATTTAATGAGTATGAGTAATAAATATGATATTATTAAAATCATCAATGTTTAAAAGACATATTTCTCAAATATATTTTTTAAAGTGGTGTGTATATTATCATAAAAAATAAAATTAATATTATTTAAAAGTTGATTTCCATAATATGTAAATCTTCAATATATTAAAAGGAAATCACCATGGTAGCGGTTTAAATGGTTAACAAGGTGTTAAATTAAAAAGACAAGGCCACAAATATAACAAAAAGGTATCTCTAATTGATTGGATATATTGGTTTTATACCTACCCTATCTTACATTCCAAATATTATTAATTTGGATCAATTTTCCAAGAATATATATTTCCTTTTATAATATGGAACATATATTTACAAAATTTCCACTTATTTGACTTAAATTAATTTTCCAGGTCCTTTATGAAATCACTCACTCATTTTATAACACCAACCCCATTTTTTTAAAAAAAATCCAAAATTCCATATTGAAACCAACTGATTTAAAAAAAAATTGCAAGACACAATTTTTTTTTAAATTACCTCATATTAATTAAAATTTCTAAATATCATCTCAAAAAAACATTCAAAATTGAAAAGGATTTTTTTTTAATTTTTAAAAGCCCTTTTGAAATCAGTTTTTTAAAAATTCCACCTGAAAATCGACTGATTTTTTTCAAAACACTTAATGGGACACAAATACCCTTTTCTATAAAAATCATTAGCATCAAATGAAATTTTTTAAAATCATATTGATAAACCATCAATAATAAATTAAAAGATTAAAAAATGTTTCCCTAGAATGATGTACAATTTGAAATGTTTATAACTTTACAAGTTTAATTTGAAATCACTTCATGAGTTTCAAAATAATGAATCCATTTTAGTTCATTTTAAGGGAAAACTTCATTTTTTTCATTTTAAAATCCTCTTTAACAATTTAAAAAAAATTTCCAAAGAATAAAGATGCTATATAGGCCACAACCAAGTCTAAAGAAAAGAACTACTATTATACATTTCATAAAAAATTATAAAGTTGGAATGAATAAAAAAGATAAAAGATCGGATTAAATTAACAATTTAAATCCAAGAACCATAGTAAAGGATTCCTTAGGCAAGTTAAGTCAAGGCATAAGGATATCCACACTCTCAGTGATCATGGATACCTGGTGTGCAGGTTACCCTAGGGTTAAGAGCATGGGGGTAGGATTACACTACTATAAGTGTCTGTATGCCTCACCAGTGTTTAGTTAGTGTTGTCATTATAGATTTCATTATTAGGTAGACCTAAGCATGCCTAACATGATTATCTTAGAATACTCACCTAAATACCAAGGTTCCCATGGGATTACTTCAAGATTTAATTAAAAGACTATTCATATATCAAAACCCAATTTCATCAAATATCATACAAGAATCCACCAATCCATGATTTCACATGCCATACAATTTATTCAAGAATCAACATAAATAAGGTTTTACAAATATTCATGAAATTTAAAACTATTTTCCATAAGATCATGATCTATGATTTTTAAAACAATTTAAAACATAATTTGAGAACAAGAAATTAAACAAGATTCTCTTAGCAATCTATTTTAAGGATCACCTGAAATACCTCATTAAAAACATCATATTTTAAGAATAATCCATAAAAGTTCCAAACTGGCCTCGTGGTTACATATCATAAAAACTCTAAAGTCTTGATAATTCATTACTTAATTTATCCCATGAACCAAATGGGGTGTAAACCTTTATTAACCACACATTTTATTTAAAACCCATCCTGAAACATTTTCACAATGATTGGCACTTCAAGTATCACATGAAATGAAAAGAAAAATCTTTAGGAAAATACTTTTCAAGCCTAATACATCATTTTAAATTGAAAATACCATTTTAAAGGGCCAATCGAGAAATTTGATAAGTGGTTAACTTGAAACCATATTCAAACCATTATTTATAGATAGTAAAACCAATTTTTATCTATGAAAATCAAGTAAAAATCCAATTTCTCCCATAGAAACTCAATGAGTATAATTAATAATATTATTAAATAATTAAAACACCAATATAAGAATCAAGAAATCAATAGTTCATAAAATAAAGAGTCAACAATGGGGTAAAACAACTATAACTAAGAGAATGTGAAGAAACCCTCAAGAACATAGAGAGGAGAACCCCAAGAGAAGATCACATTACCTAAAAATCAAAGCCACAATGAAAATCAAAATCCAGAACCCCCTAGGGTTCATCTTGGTGTGTGAAAAATGAGGAAGAGGGTGAAAACGAGAGGGGAAAAAATAAAAGGAAGAGTTGAAGAAGAAGGAACCTGGACTATCCAAATCTGATCCAGAATCACAAGAGAAGGTTGAAGACCATAGGTATAAGATAATATGATTCGAGGACTAAAATTCCTAAGGAACCCAAACCAATTCTAGGGGGCTTGTTGAACTCGAAGGGTGAGGTTTTGATCATCCAAGCTTGTGAAATCAGAAACCCAGACAAGAAAACAATGAGAGTGGAGGACAAAAACATAACATACCTTTGAATCAAGGCATGATTCATCCGAGAGAAAGTCAAGGAGGATCACCGGTAGGAGTGGGATTCTGTGAAATCTTGAGAATCACGACTAAAATTAGTGCAATTAGTGTTGTTTTAAAAATATTAGGAAGGATTCTATCATCACTTCTAAAAAACCACTGATAAAGATACCTTTTATCAGCGCTAAAATAATAAGTTCTCATAATGATATAGCTTTATTAGTGCTAAGAAAGCACTAATAAAAGCCATTTTATCAGCCTTAAACTTTTGGCATTGATAAAAGACATATTTATCAGGGATAAAACTTTAGCACATATAAAGGATTTATATTTATAATTATAAATAAACATATTTTTAAAAAATTTCATAAATATCTGTATATGATTAAATATGAATTTATATCATTATATTTATTTTTTTAATTATATATATATAGTAAATATATTAAATATATTCATTATTTAAATATATTTTCTAAATAATTTTATAATTATTTAAATATATATATATATATTTATAATTATAAATATATAATTTTATAAATATAGTAAATATACATTTATAAATATATTTATAATTAAATATATCTATAAATATATTTATAAATATTTATTTATAATTATAAAACCATCTATATCATTATATATATATATTTATAGAATTATATATATTTAAAAATTATATATAAATCTAAATATAAATATAGTGAATATATTCATTATTTAGATATATTTTTATAACTTTGTAATTATAAATATATTTATATCATTATATATATTTATATAATTATATAATTATATATATTTATATAATTATATATAATTATATAATTATATATAAATATAAATATAAATATAGTAAATATATTCATTATTTAAATATATTTATTATAATTTTATAATCATTTAAATATATAATTGATTATTTATAATTATATAGATTCTTCTTTTAAAAATAATATTTATATATTTATATCATTATATATATTTATACAATTATACATATATTTAATAAATATATATAAATATAAATATACATAGAAATAGAAATAGAAATATATTAAATATATTCACTATTTAAATAAATTCATTATAAATTTTTAATTATTTTAGTATATAATTATTTATTTATAATTATATAAATAATTTTTTTTTAAAAATAATATATATTTATTTGTAATTATAAATTTATAAATTTATAAACATAGTAAATATACATTTACAAATATATTTATTTAAAAATATTTATTTACAAATATACTTTTAACATTATTAATGAATATATAATCTTAAATGCATGCATGTTAAAAATGTGCCAAATTGAATAATTAAAAATGTGTACACTTTATAAATATTGAAAAAATGAATAAGTTTTATAATTAAATATAAATTATAAATAAATATGGATATATATTCAAATAAATATGAATACATATTGAAAATATTAAAACATTATAAATAAATATAAATAAATAAATATTTGAAAATGATTAAATTTAAAAAAATATTAAAAATGAATAAATAATACCTTATTGTAATAATATTAAAAATAAGTAAATAAAATTTATTGATTAGAAATATAATATATTGAAGGTATCATGTTACTAAATGAAATTCTAAAATAAATATTAAAATTTAAATAAATTACAT
The DNA here is from genome assembly GCA_963277665.1 of Viscum album. Classification (NCBI taxonomy): domain Eukaryota; kingdom Viridiplantae; phylum Streptophyta; class Magnoliopsida; order Santalales; family Viscaceae; genus Viscum; species Viscum album. The sequence goes on along the minus strand of CAUJRU010000014.1, from coordinate 2,279,693 downwards.
AAATATGAGGTGTATCTGTTTCTATAAAAGATTTCATTAATTACGTAAATATTTGTGTGTGCTCTGTGTATATATAAATCCATTAATTAAATATATGTATTTTTAAAATCAATGTAACACACATTTGATATATGTTAAATTTAAAAATTAACCGACATTCAATTAATTTCCATTACTAGATAAAATTAGTCAATATTTTTAATTAATATTAATTTTTAATTTTAAACAATTATACACTAAATATATGAATTCTTTAATGTAAGCATAAATATTTTGTATTATATAAATAATATTTTAGGAAATTTTATATATATATATATATATATATATGAATATATTTCTATATTAAATGTATTAATGAGTAATTATGTATAAAATCCATTAAAAATGAATAAGATGTTAATATGTTTTTAATTATTAAATTTTATTCATTTTCTATATTTATATTTAGTATTTAGTATTTATTACTAATTTTAATTAATATATATATATATATATATATTAAACTTATAAATTTTTAATAATTATTCTTCCATTAATATTTTTTAATAATTTTGTAATTTATTCTTTTTAATTTTTTTGTTTAATTATTACCATTTACTCATTTTTATTTTTTATTTTTTTATTAATTAATTTTATTCATTTTATATATCTATATTTAATATGTACTATTTATTAATATTTATAATATATATATATATATATATATTAAATATATTAATAAATTTTTAATTAAAAAATTAATATTTTTTTAAATTTAATCATTTTTAATTTTTTTTGTTTAATTATTTCAAACAAATTATTATTTTTAATACTTGTATTTTTTTTATCGGTTTGTATAAAAAATATTGAGAATGGATTGGACCAGTTAGGGTCCTATAAGACCCGAATATGAAGTCGGGTGAAGGCCCAGGTTGAGCATAGGGTGGTATAAGGCCCATGTGGGCCAATGGCAGGCCCATATAAATGTGTGTTGTGTATGCAGGAGCCCATCCCCACATCGGGATTCTGAACATTTGATGTGGTGAACTAATATATAAATAAGCGGCCTCTTGTGCGTTGTTTTGATGTGGGACATGCCAGGAAATCGAGACCTTTATCAGTGCTAGAAAAAAGTGCTGATAAAGGATACCCATTATGGGCATTAAAAATAAAGCATTGGTAATGGGTACTATTTATCAGCATTAAAAAAATCACTGATTAATGTAAACCTTTATCAATACTAATAAAACAACTTGTAAAGGGAACCTTTTATCAATACTTTTTTCTAACACTGATAAAGACCACCACTGTATATAGCACATTTTTTATTAGTGTACCTTTTCCTTCTCTGTTTCTTGTAATAGACCATTGAATGTAGTCATGATGTTATTATCACAAGTTGGAGGTATTTTAACTGTAGAATCCTCCAATGAGAATTCAGTGCCAGTAGCTAGTGTCTCCTTCTTTTGTGAAGTCTCAATATGTGTCGTCATGAGATTTTCTAATTGAACTTCCAAATCTAGACATTTCAAATTAAAGATGATTTTTTTATCTTTAATCATAATCATATTCTCCTCATAATCCTTCTTTATTCTTTCAACTTCTTCTTTTTGCAACTTAACTTTGTTCTGAACGAACAGTCATGTTCCTTGAGCTTCTTGGAATTTTCTTCTAATTTGGAATTATAGACATCAATTTTTTTTTTCAATTTTTTTTTTCATGTGCATTGTTCTTTTCTTGTAGATCATCTTTCTTAACAACTTCATTGATCCATTTTTATGCACTTATTGAAATTTCTCTCATTAATTTTTCAAATGCTCCAACTATATGAAGAGCTTCAAACATTCTAAAATCTTTTCTTTCAAGCCTTTTTCCATAGTATCTACTTCCTCTCCCAGTTGGGTGATTTCTTCTAGCATTAATTGAAAGACTCAATAAACAAGGGATATTATTTCTATAGGAACACCTTATAAAATATCTCTTAATCTAATAACAAATATATCTTAAGAAGTTGTAGATTGATCATAACCACTTGTGGTAGGATCATCATTTTGAGGACAATTTTCAAAGGTGTTAACACATACCACCCGATCACTTGAATATTTTTATTTACTTGAGGTAGGAAAGTTGTTCTTATCCTTAGTGGAAACTTGATCCATCTTCTCTTTAATTTCCAATCCTAATATGTATTCATTGCTATCAAAGAATGGAGAAACATATACTTGGTCTTCTTTAGATAAGCGGTACTTATTTTTCAACTTTCTATTCTATTTCCCTTTCATGTTCATAATGTTCTTGGTAGATATAGACTTTTTATCAGAGATAAATAAATCTTCACCAAAACTACACTTCGTTATTGACTCGGGAAATTAACTCGAATCTTCAAAAGAGAATAACTTCAACATAGAGAATCTAAAATAGGTGAACCTTGGATCTGATACCACATTAAAGGACAAGTTTGGGATATTCCTAACATTGATAGGGGTGAATCAGTGTTGGGGAATCTTTAAACCAAATACAACATTTATCCCTGTACCTCTTTGACCTGTTAGGATCTAGATTCTCTTATTCTCTTTTTCCTGTTGCATGAAAGTATATGAATGAAGTAAAACATCGCACATGATATTTTTACAAGGTTCACTACTCAGTAAGAGTAGTTAGTCCTTAGAATGGTATATAAAGTATCCAACCACAAAACCACTAGAAATTAATCCTTTTAATGTAATTTAAAAAGTAGGAAATACCCTTTCACTTGAAATTCATTATAGTCAATTGAGAGTTCATGTTTTATATCACTTGGATGGATGTTTATACTATCTCTGAAGATATTATTCAACTTCTTGATAAGGTTCTTTATAACACCAATAAAGTATTCCACCTATTGAGACTACTAATAGATGTCACATTGCTACTATGTTCTTCCACAAACTTATTCTTCACTTGGTTACTTTCAAAGGAGTAAGAAAGAAAGCTTTATCTCTTTCTCAACAAAAAATTTTAAGTTTTTCTGTATTCTTCTTTTGTTAGTCACCATAATGTAAATGTTTTATAGACTGATAAACAGATAATTATTCTTTGACCCAAATGATAATAAATAGATATCAAATTGGTCACAAACTCTTTTTTATCTTCTTTTCTCTTTCTTATTCAGTGCAAAACTGACTGCATTGAATCAATCTTCTTCTTTCTATATAGAATCACAAACCCCTTTTGTGATTATTTAAACACTAAAGTTAAACTCAACATAGCATCATTAAAATTAACTTATATTCAAAAAAAATTCAATAGTGAATGTGTAAATATATATTTTTTGTATTTTCAAATAAAAAAACACAGAGTTTAAGTGGGAACTACCTACAAGAAGACAAAAATAGGGATCACATACCAAGCATCAAACCACACACTATCCAACATACACCAAAACCACCAGCAAACAAAACAACATTCAAATTTCAAACTTACATAATTAAACCGACACTGCACCATGATCCACAACAATGTCATATTCAAATTCTATATTCAAAAAAATAGTAGATTGATAACCCATGAAACCTCATGTCATGCCTTGATCTGCAGAATCCACCTTACACTAAGAAACCAAACCTGTTACTCCTTGAACAATGGAATATGTAGTATGGCAGGAAACCAAACCCTTGAACATAGCCATCATTTATTTAAAATCCGGTGAGTGCATCCCACCAGAACAACTCTTCGATGAGAAAACACCCACTAGAATCCATTATAGACATAAAAATAAAACCTTTACAGAATAATAAAATAGCCAAAAAGTCAAAGTAGCTCCAAAAAACTAGAAATATCAATCCTACCTAGGATCCAAGGTTAAAGAAGAATCCATCAAAAACAATGCCTCCTAGAATGAGAGAAAACACTCAAACTACACATCCAAAAACACCATGGAAAACATCTCCCAAGTCCGATATGGAGAATGGAGTTGGGATCCTGGTGCTAGAGTATAGTACAATCATCGACAGCGACCTGTAATCATCTCCGTGACTGAAAACCTTTTCCATTATCACCACTATCATGAAAATAAAATCACAAATCCATCAAATTGTTTTTGGAGAACCACTGATCAAAGTCATCCAAATAGTCAATAAGAAAAAATAAAACCCCAAGAATGGAATAGAACCCGAAAAAAACTGAAGGGAACCATAAAGAAATGAAGAGAGGGAGATGAGGAAGTAAACCAGAGAGGGGATGTCAAAATACCTACCACCACCACCAGCACTAAACCAAATAGACCTAAACTCCTTTGTACATGAACAAAGATGGGGTCTTGAATGATGGTATGACAATAAGGGAAGAGTAGGAGCATTGATGAGAAAATGAAAGTGGAGCTGAATGGGATCACCAGATTCCACAACCAAACTGAAATCTCCAAACATCCTTCAAGTTAAACCAAGTGGGCTTTTTACATGACGGTTCCAACAATAAGAGTGATAGTTGCAGCGGTCAAAGCCCATGAAGCAGAAACAAACTCCAACATCACCAAATAAAATGGAAAAGAGGAAGCCGATGAAGGAGATGAAATAGGAGGAATATAAGGGGAATAAAGAGGTAGAAGGAGCAGTAAACTAAATAAAATACCACTCATCATTAGGGGGAGCAGTGACATAGAACGAAACACTCTTGTAAGAGGAAGCAGGAGACCCTATGAGTGAGGGGCTATCATGAAACTCAATAGAGAATGTATTATCGGTTATTTGATCTTTCACATAAGAAATATTAATAATGTTCAATATCATCTTCTCTATCAATCAAATGATTGTGAAAATTGTCCTTCATTATTCTAATGAAATCTCGGTTTCACATAATTAACACAAACCCATTATTGCATGTGATATCAATATTTATGAAATTGTTGAATGGAAATGACATTTAAAATTTTAGCATGCACACACACACACATACTATTCAATGTTCTATTAATTATCTTCTTCCTCAATCAGTTCATATTTATTCAAATTGTTTATATGAATTAGTTCCTGAGTCACTTATTCAGGTTCATTTCACATATACATGGAATCATTCTTGTATTTATCATTACCTTCTCAGTGTATGTGGCCTTCTCAAAACTTTCATGCAAGATGTATCAGATATTTTTTTCACAAATTTGATTATTATTTCTCTTTTCCCATTCACTCTAGCATTTTCACAAGTATTTAGTGAAAACCATGTAGGATTTGCAAAAACAACACTATCTCTGCATGATTTACAGAAGTTTCTTCCTCTTCACATAACTATGTATATTTTTCACAGTGTATTCACAAAAAACACTCATAGAAATCTTGATACTACTATATTAGTGTAGACAAATAGAAGTATTGTTTCTTCTTCTCAAAACTTAGTGGGAGTGTATCACTCAATACTAGCTCCTGAAACATTGCATCTTTGTGAAGCATGATGAGGGTTTTTAGACACCAAGCGCATTTCCATGGGATCTTATTCACACAGGATTTGTGAATTTATTATTCATGCAACCAAGAATGTTTTTAAGACTTCCCCTATTCAAGTATATTAGGTGGCTCATGGATCTCTCTGCTTCTTCATGAGAATAGAAGCTTAGAGAGTCTTTTGTTCTAAAGAAAAAAAGTTCTCTAAAAAATATGTTAGTGGAATTACCTTCAATAGGCTCAGTGGCTTTCTTTTTATTGGAAAGGATAACCACCTCTTTTCATTCATTCACTACCTCAAACCATGAAAATAATTCCATGATGATAACCCATTTTATAAGATGAGGATATCAGTATATCATATTTATTTCGAATGTCCATAAGTCTCAACTTTGAAATATTCAAACCTGGGTATATTTTATGCCAAATATCATGAATTACTTTCTTTGTGATATTAGATCCTTCTTTGTATAAATGAACCATCTAACCTGCCTATATTCCTCTATAAAATTTCATCTTCATTTGGTAGTGGTACATCCTCAAACTAGTGTTTTCATGAAAATAAAATACTGCATCCATATCAATACATAAAACAAGAATGATCAAACTTTTTTTATCACTAGGAAATATTCTCGATTCATAGTTTGATTTCCATTGGTGGCCGATCATCGAAGGACTAGAGTTGTGTATCCCTCATGTCAAAAGGAAGGAGATAACTTTGTGGATGCAATGTGGTCATGGGATCACCTTAGATTGGATGAAAAAAATATGTCCATAATTTGTTAAATGTCAGAATAGTAACCTATAGATTTGTTCCACATCGATTTCCTCATGAAACATCCCTCCTATTTATAAGCTAAAGTATGATCGGTCTCCATTCAAGTTGGCACCGGGGTCAGCACCTGAATTCATTTCATAACACACTCACAAAGTCTGCGTCACACATGGTCCATGGGATTTCCTATGGGATTCATGCCCAACCTATGCACAACTTTGGTCATGAACTTTCCATGCCTTATACACATTCCCACTTGCTTCTTGTAGGGACTATTCCCGCTTCCACCCTAGGTATTTCTAGGGATGATCCCTTGGGCGTGGTTGTCCTCTAAGTCCCACATGTTCCTTTGGTTGAGTGTCCTATATAGCTTAGTGGGTTTGCCCATATTTTTTACTTACAATTAGAATAATCCAAGTGAAAATTTCCATCATATAGAAATAAAGGCCCCTCCTTCAAACACTTGGACAACTCTTCTTCATCTTCAAATAAACCCTCATCCAATCATAATTAAATTTCATGTTTCTCCTTCATGGAAATCAGAATTTTAATTTTCTATAAGTTATATCTTGTAGGGTTATCAAACTATAGTGAAATATTGCATGGCCTTATTATAATATTATTATTCTATTATTTTTAGAATAAATTCCAAATAACTCTTAATCATCAAATTAATAAACACCATTAGACGAATCGTATTCTAAATTCTACATTGTAAACATTGTATCACATTTTCTCCATGTATTTTACATGAAGACCAATTCACGAATCATAAAATTTACTAGGAGAATTAATCAATCAGGAAATCCAATTTCATTTAATGAATTGATAACATTTCTGAAGTCATCACCATGGAAACTCAAATTCATCAAAAACTTTTATATGTTTCTTCAGATATCAAGAATTTAGGACTTAATTCAAGCTCTAGTAACTTTGGAAAATCATCATCATATTTACATAAATTAAATATACTTATTTCATTGATCACTATTCACAACCAATGACAATCACTGATAATAATTTCTACTCATACACAAAGTGGGCTATTCATCCCCCAGATCATGGTAAAATCATATGCTTATCAATGGGATTCTAGTCGGCATACATAGAAGAGATCCAAATATGACTTCAACACATTATTTTGTGGCGTTTCATTAAGGTATAAGTTTGAGGTGAATTTTCTTAGGTTTTACCTAATAAATTAATTGAATTGATTATTGTATTGGTATTGAATCTTAGGGATTTTCCTAGGAATGGTGTCATGAATCCATTGTGGACCATCCATGGTAGTTGTGTGGAGTTTCAATAAGAGGTGAGAACCTAATGGTTTTTTTGGTATTATTCTGAGTTGGGGTTTAATTAATTAATTAATTATAGTTTTTATAATTAATTAATTATTGTTTTTTGGTGTGAGGTTAGAGATTCGGTGGTCGATCGGATCTTGTTTGTATGATAAGGATTTTATACGATTCTTTAATGGACTTTGATATGGCTATCGGTCTTTGGAAATGTTTATAATGCTTCATTGATGAGATAGGTGGTCTGAGATATTTACCCATAATCTTGTTATTTAATTTACATGTGTTTATAGAGTGTTTGTTAGCACCATTGTGTGATGTGTTTCTTATATGGATTAGGAAAATATCTTGGACCTTATATTAATGTCTTTGACCTTCCATGAATCATGTTATATCTATTGGTGATTGTGAGACTAAACCTATGGTATCCCTTGGGCTATACCAATTTTTGAAATTGGTAGAGTGGGTTTTTCAAAAGTAATGTAAGTGGATTATGGGCTTAAACTGGTTAGGATTTTTGGTTGGCTTGATAACATGATTAATTTTCTAGTGGGTATAACTTGAAAATAAATTGTGTATAACTTGTAAGAGGATAAAATGGGTTGTTTTAATGTGTTACGTTTTTTGAAATGCCTATGATGCTTTTGAAATGGTTATAACCATGCGTGTCAGATTTCAATCCTATTTTGAGTTTAAATGGGTGAAAATAATGTTTTTAAATGGTTATAACCATGTGTGTCATATTTCAATCCTATTTTGAGTTTAAATGGGTGAAAATAATGTTTTTAAGTGGATATGATTTTAAGATGATGTGTTGACCTCTATATGATTTAAGGGGGGGTTAATTGAATTTCAAATTTTTATTATAAATGAGTGTTTTTATTTTACACTTTGATAAAAAATGTCATAATGATGATTTTAATGGTTTTGAGATAAAGGAATGTTTGGGCCTTGACTTGGGTATTAGTGGAAGAATCTTGTTTTAAGGGTCACTTTGAAATATTTTAAAATTCATGAGTGATACCCATCATTTTAAAAATGGTGTTTGGAATAGTTTGGATATGTAAAAAAAAGATCAGTATTTTGAGCCATGATTTTGTGTAAAGGATATTGGGTCCTTTGAAAATGATAACGGTTTATAAAGGGTTCTTTAAATACCTTTTTAGTGTTTTTAAATGAAAAGAGGTTTATCATTAGTATTTTTTGGATATGATGGAATGTTTTAGGATGTTGGACATGGAGATCATAATCCTTAGTTTGAGATTTTGGATATGGAGATCCTCATACCTGGTTTAGGATTTTGGAAATTTCATTATTCATCCCTATTTTAGGATGTTAGACATGGAAATCCTAATTTCTGTCTTCGGATGTTGGATATGGAGATCCTCATTGTAACGACCCAAACATTCATTAATGAAAATTCCTCTAGGTCATTTTAAATGTCTTATTGTTATGTAAAACATATAAACTTCCTTGGTTTTTATGTTTTTGAATTGTGATCATTGCTAATATGGTTGTTTAATAGTGATGACATGATTGGTACAAATATAGGGCTTTAACAATCCAATTTACTCAGAAAAAGGAAGTGATGACATCATCCAGTAGAATTGCTCCATACGAAGCCCATTTGTTGGAGCTCGGAAAAGAGGTGGCATCATTGGGCTTCGCTCTTGACAAAGCCCAAGTCGAGCTTCAACGGGTTAAGATCGAACGGAACCGTCTATGGGAGAAGTGGAAGTTGATAGAGATCACCACACGAGCAATGTTATCCGAGCCACCCCAAGAGTCTGTCACCATCGTGCACCTTACCCTTAGGTCTAATTTATCTATTCTAAGGGGTTATGTAACAAATCCCTAGTACTATGGTCATTTAAATTATTTTTTTATATGATAATGAATATACTTTCTTGTTATTATTGTTACATTGTAAATAGTTTTTAAAGCACAAATAATATTTTTAGTTAATATTCAATTAAGAAATATATTTTCACAAATTAATGGATTTTTTAATTAAATAATAATTTAATAAAATATTATTATTATTAAATAAATTTTTATTAAATATAAATGTTCTTATAATTTTATGAATGCAATTGTAGTTTTTATTATGGTTTAAAAGGCATTTTTGTCAAAACCCATGAATTTTTGATAAATGTCGGTTTTTTATTTTAAAAGTGAAAATTCGCATATTTATAAAATTATTTAGATAAAATGAATATTATTTTTGGAATCAGGATGTCGAAATTATCCAACAATGAAAGTTTCATAATTTTCTGAGATAGACGAATTTTTGGGAAAAAATTAAATATCATTTAAATATATAATGCGTTTTATGACATCATAATGACCGAATAGTGATGTAATAAAATTATATAATTTATATTTTCGGCCAATATATGTTTTAACTTTAAAATAATGTGATTTCATATTTGTTTTATTAATTTTATGATGCCTTAGTGGACCCTCCATGACTTATAAAACATTTTGTCTTTTTAAATTGTTTTCCTTGAGTGTGTGACTCACCTCCACATAAGCAACCCTATTATTATAAGAAGTTAGGAATTTGGAATTAGAAAATATTTTTTTCCACTCCCCTTTGGAAAAAACCATGGGCAAAAACCATGGGATAGTTTGTGGTTTTGTTTAGTTTAATGTGAGGTGTCCCAACCCTAAATAATAAACAATTCCCTATCCTTTCCTATATAAACCCACCCAAGCTCCCACTTACTCCTCACTCAAAGCCTTTGGAGTTTGTCCAACCTCTTCCCTACTTTCTATAGAATCCTCCCAAGGTGCCCCAAGATCCCAAGAAGCCTCCCTCAAGCCTCTCTGAAGCCTTTGGAAGCACACTTCCAAGTAAGGGTTTTTTCTTCCTTTCTCATTTTGTCAAATTTTCTTTAAGTTGTTATGCCCTTTTAGTTTATATTATAAATGTTGGGGTATGGTTTTTCACCTCCCCCATACTTCCCTACTTATGTTTGAATGATGGGATACCCCTTTATCTCTCATTAAGTGTCTCTCATGTACACCTGTTACTATGAAGAAATTTCGAATAGAAATATCTCTCTCCTCACTTACATTCAAGGAATTATTTTGTATCATGAATATAAATTCCATTACAATTATTGGGACATGTATCTATATGACTCCCTTACTGTCCATTTCATTTACATATGATGATACACCCCTTTCTCTCTCATCAACCATTTTTATGAATTCTTACGTCATGCTATTACGCTGCCGAAATTGCACCGATTTTCCAAGCCAATGTCATTATGTAGTGAATATCATGCCCATTTCTCTATTAAGGGTATTAACATTTATGCACATTTACTTATTGATTATAAAGTTTCATGTATTAATTCCACATACCTTTATCATGGAATAAATGATAATGTTATATGAATCCATGTTTTATGATCCATGTGGCACACTTATGCATGAAATGAAATGTTTAAGAAGGGTGCGCCCTTATAGCACTCCTATGAATTGGGTAAAGTATAGTATCATGATACTCTAGGTGGAATGGGTGTTTACTCATGATAATTCAAGTGCAATGAGGTTTTACTCATGCTCATGTGCAATGAGGGTTTACTCGAACGGGAGCTGGTGCATGACAACGGGCCTTGCTACACTCTTGGTTACAACACTCCTAGGGGATATGCTTTGATAAATTCAGAAGCTTAGTATGAACCATTGTTAGGGGAATTTAAAAAAATCCCAAAGAATATATGTTAGAAAGTAGGTCATGGATAACGTAGATTGAGTCCAATAGATTCATAAGTTAAAGAAAATAAAAGTTATTTATAAGTCATCAGTTTTTATATTTGGATTACCCTTTATGTGTTACCCCTAACATTCCTTTTATTCCATCCAATGGCCAGTAATAGGAGGACTCGGTCTAACAACCGATGTGAAGATCTATGCGATGACTGTACTAATGAGATGTCCAACCCAATGGGAGTAGGAATCGCGAATTTTGTCACTCTTCTCTCTCAGCTAACTCAAGATTTCAATAGAAACATGGGTCAAGAGGAACGTTCAACCCCCCATAAGAAAGAACAAGTCACTATCAAGAGCTTCATTAGACAAAGGCCTCATACTTTTAATGGATCTTCTGATCCCTTAATAGCCGAACAACGGATCAACTCCATTAAAAATATCTTCTCCATCCTTCAATGTTCCGAACAAGAGAAGGTTCTTCTGGCTGCTTATCGTATGGAGGGTGAAGCTGATCAATGGTGGACAATGATAAAAAATACCAAGCCTGAGGAGGAGATCGAGGTGTTGGAATTAAAGACTTTCTAAAAGATGTTTTTCGATAAATATTTTCCATGCACCCTCCTGCTTAAGATGGAAAGGGACTTCCTTTCCCTCAAGAAAAAAGACAACGAATACGTCAGATCGTATGAGGAAAACATCACAAGGATTTCATGATACGCCTCCAGCTTTTTCATTACCCCAAAATGAAAGGTTCACCGCCTCTTTGGTGGGCTGAAGCCTAGCCTGCGGAAAGCACTGGTGATCCATGACTTCGACAGCTATGAAGAAATTATCCTATGTGACTTCAATGTTGAAATTGATATCAGAGAATCCTAGGGGTATCATGGGGATAAGAAGCATAAGGTGGACTTAAATGCTGGCGGACCGATGGATAAATCCAACGGTGCTAAGAACCTTTATATTTTATGGCATGCTTTTCATTTTACACATCCTTGAATAACTAATAATCCTAATGGGTTTAAAAACATGCAAGTGTCATTAAACATTTGATTTAAGAACCTTTATATGCACTTTATATAATTAGTTATATATTTATATCTATATATATATATATTCATACAGGTTTAGTTAATCCTCTATTATGCTTGATTTTAAGACTCTTAAACATTTAGTTTCAAAGTTTAAGAAGTTTTTTAAGATGTGGAGAATTATATTTTGGTACAAAACTCTTATATATGTATATATGGCCATATGTATATGAATATTTGGGTTTTAATCATAAACTGATTATGTTTTCATAAAAACCAATTTTTGGTGACAATAAGATTTGTGTCACCCTAGTGTATTCCCTCCAAATATTTTTAGAAGAATGAAATAATCTAAGCACTTGAATCTTCCGCAATAAATGTTTTCAATCATTAAGTTTTGTTTTTTTAAATATGCCATTTTTCAGCATGTGTTTTAAATATGAATTTAAATTATCCTAATTTTAAATTTTCACATTCATAAATATAAAATGTTTACATTTATAATAAGGATTTTAGGGATTGTTATTCTATGTGATAAACTTTTTATTTAATGTGCTTTAGTTATTGACACATGTGTTTCCTACCATACTTGTCATTATTGTCATGCATTGATAGTATTAACATTTATATGCATGCTTTACTTTGTATATGTGAATAATAAATAATTTAATCAAACTCAAACAAATTTTTATGGAATAAATAATATAAGTTATTCAAAGTGGTATGGGACACTTTGAATAATTTGAAATGAGAAATTAAATTATTCAAAGTGGTATGGGACACTTTGAATAATATGAAATGAGAAATTAAATATTTAAAGTGGTATGGGAAATTTTGAATATATGACCCTTTTTGGAATATGAGGAATGTATTAGACTTGGTATAACAGGTTGGTTACTAGTTAATGAAATCCCCTTGATGCATTGATAGTTCTCATGAGACAATCAGGTCATGGAACAAGGCCATTGACATTTCAGGTCATAGCACAAGACCATTAACATTCCAGGTCTTGACACGAGGTCTTGATGAGGTCTGGAATTATACGTTCCCTCATTTTTTCTATAGAATTTAATTAATCAAGTGTGTATTCAACTGAATAATATGATTGATTAATAGATTTATAGAATTTAATTAACCAAGTATGTATTCAACTAGAGAATATTCTTGGTTAAAGATCTTGTACCTATGAGTATCAGAAGAAGTAAACGCTATGGAATATTATTTATTTAGCACATATTATTCAGCACCCATAGATTTATCAACCAGTGTATGTTTCACAGTATTAAAGGATTTAATTGAAGTTATTATTTTATGTGCAACTCTGAACATGTATTACTCTTAGTTATTAATTTTGTACTTGAATATTCACATGTCATACCTATTAAAGTTAGAATGTATTTTAATTTTTATTCTAAATGATCATGCTCATAATTGAATCATTTTTCCTTATAACTGTAGAGACCCTAATCTTGACGTACATGGACATTACATTACTTTTGCGGAATAATTAATACATAACAAAAACAGACACACAAGGATCGTAATAGTTTAGTGTCTTTGGAAACTTGGAATATAAACTTCTAATCGTGGTGAAAGATCTTCAACATCTCCCATAAAGATCTTCCCCTTTTGTTTCCTTACCTAAAACCTTTCTTTATTTCCTGGGGAAAATAAAACATAAAAAGGGTGAGCTCAAATTCTCAGTAAGGGCAAACATAGAGAACATAAAACAACCCATAAACATTTGAAAGCACAAACTTAAACATGAAATTTAAACATCAAAATCTTGAGCAAAGACATAAATCGTGGAAGTACATAAGGAATATATCATAATGGAACATTAACCATGATAAAATATAATGGGAATAAAACATGTAATTGTGGAAACCATTCAGCACATGTCATGATTTTCCATAGTAGCCAAGGCATTGCTGCCAAGACCATCTTAGTGGACAAAGTCCCTTTCTGAATCGAGTTAACTCCTCGTTTCAGTCCTGTAACACTGAACCGGATTAACTTACCATTCCAGTCATGTCTATCTCATGAGATATAAATCTTTACCCAATGCATTGGAGGGAGATATAGGTCCCACCCATCTCATAATGAAATCATTCTTACTCGTGCCACAAAATAAACTTAAAACATTCATCATAACCCAAAGAATAAAATGGGTTTCATAAACATCATCCCATCATCTCATAATCCATATAAAATAAATGGACATAATTTCATCATCAGAAAATTGAAACCATGTAAATCATAGAGACATGATACTTGAAACATACACATGTGAAATAATGTCATCTTATATGAAAATGGTTCTGATAAAACACTTGAAATGGATTCTTGAGGAAAATATCCTTTTTTCTTCAAAATCATTTTCTTTTCACAAAATGTCATGAAATTTTAAAAGAAAAAGATTTTGTTGAAAATAGTCATGAAATATTTTTGAGGAAGCTTCTCTAAAATAAGGCTTTATAAGACTGTAAAAATCCATTCACGCCATATAAGTTAAAAATAACAATCTCCTCGTACTTTTTTCGGAAAAGTCAAAAAGTACCTCGTATGGTAAAAAAAATAAAGATTCCTTCCATACAATGTGGTAAAAGTAAGAAAAGTGTAAAAATGTCTTAAACATACATGGAAGGAAAGTAAACATTTTATGAAAACATTTTGAGAGCATATGGACATGGATAATAAACATACCCCCCAGTAAATACTTACGAGTAAACAATCTCGGATAAGAATGAGATTGGAATAATTATCCATTACCTTAGGTCTGATATGCTTCGTACGTATCCGAACCTCCTATATAATGATTTAAATAATGTCATTGACTTATTACAGAAGCATATTCATTGTTATGATATCATATATGGTTCACTTATAACTTTATATTACCTGTTCTTTTGTAAATTCCATGTTATAGAGTGTTTTGGGTAAAATCGTTTCATTTGTCGTCCGTGTTTTGACTTGTAATTATTCATATGATTACTTAGATCATGATTACTTAATTCCAGAATATAAAACATGATTTATATATAATATATATTCAGAATATACATATATATAATAGATCGATAAATGGAAAGAAATACACCATTCATGGAGACGGTAGGTCGTACGTACGCATTAACGCTGTTTTCGTTTCCTTATTGAATTGAATGGAATTAAGTAGATGAAATACATATATATATACATAAATCCAGTATCATTATTATGTCATATATTTCATGATTACTTATTATATATACTTTATAATCATTCATGAATGGTTAATCATTGAGAATGAATCTCATCGCGTCGTGGAGACGGTAGTCCGTACGTACGCACGAGCGATGATATCATTCCCATGATCGTGGAATTGTATTGAAGTGTATGTATAATATTTAAGAATAAATATCACTTTAAAATAATCATATATAGTCATTATTTACACATTTATACCCATCCAAGTAAGGTGGTGGTGGAAAATAGATTACACCACGGCGTGGAGACGGTATTCCGTACGTACGCACGCGCGGTGATTTCATTTTCCGTAGGATGGATAAATGGTGAAATAGGGTTTTTTCATACTTATAATAAAATATCAGTATATGAGTGATACTGATGTTATTACTTCATAATGAAACAACTAAATAAGAATAAGTGGAAGAAGAAATAAAGTTGAAAAAATCGGTAACGAACATTACCTCTTCTTTGAAGCGCCTCTTTGAGACATCCTCTTAGGGCACTAAAATTGGTCTTTGAAGAAGACCAGGACCTATAGGATGTTTCTAGGGAAGTGGAGAAGAGAATTTTTCAGGGTTTGGACGATCTTGAAGGCTCAAATTGGTGTGAGGAAGAGAGGGAGGAGGTACCCTTTTATAAGGGAGGGGAGGGGCACCTTTGGAAACCTTAAAAATATTAATTTATAATAAATCTAACCCCACTTAAAAACTTCCAAAAATGACTCATATTCAAATATTAGATGATATAGGGTTGTAATATCATCAACCAATAAAATTTAGACATGTTAGGAAATTATTTTAAACATTATCAACTTGATTTATCCTTACTTAATCAATTTAATTTTATTTGTGGTAATAACATTCTAAATTTTAAATTATAACAAATAATTACTTATTTGTTGTGAATTTTCCATAATTGGATACTTTATAACATTTTAGACCATATAAATTTAAATTTATAATTTTTTATATATTTTTTGTGATTTTTAGACAATTTTATAATATGTTATTTTTATAAAATAATAATAGTGTCAATTTTGACACTATTCATTTATTTGAATTTAAATAAAATATATACAGAAGATATGTTAAAAATAAAATCTTTAATAGATTCATAATAGGTCATATGTATCTAGAAAATTAGTGGAGAACATTAAATAGTTCATATAATATTTATTTTATTATTTTTAAAACCATTTATTTGGTTTATCTCTTAATAAAATAATTACTACAACATTTTTTTATAATTATTTAATATACTTATTTTTGCATAAAAATTAAAAATAAAATCCTATGATGAAGATAAATCTATTACCTTTCACAATAATACTTTTACTCGAATTTATCATCTTAAAATCACAATATTTAAATTGTTAAATTTATTAAATTATGAAGGTGACAACTTTGGCATCATTTAAAATAAAATAATATAAGTGTCATAATCACTTTTATAAGACTCCAAACGGTTATATATTAGGTAATTGGATGATTAAGCTGTAGATATACACTACCAATAATTTTTTGTCAGGTTTTTGGTCCTTTTAATGGGTATTATTATTTTAATAAAAACTATATTACTGATTTTTCACTTAATAAATAATTCCTGCATCATTAATGTATCACAATTAATGACAATTATTTAATCCCTAAAAATTCTAAATAAATTATCATGATGTAGATAATTTTATTAGATTTCTGGAGACTATTCATGTTCGAAGTTTTATGATGTTTATCACTAAATTAAAATTATTATACTTATAAGCTTTAAGAGAGTGACATGTTGTCACTTTCTTTGGTTTTAATAATAATTAAATTATTTTCATGGTCAAAAGTCCATAAAATGAATCTAATCCGACCCTTAGGTGATATGGGTATACTTTTATCCATCCAATAGAATTTTTTCATGTGTTAGGGTAATTTTATAATATTATATTTACCCTTAATTACCCGATTTACCTTTAACTATGGTAAATATAATTTATCGTAGTTACTATTCATAATTCCCAAAAATAAAAAGTAGCCTATTAACAAAATTTGGACCTACTGATTCGAAATATAGAATCAATTTTTTCAAATTCAATACATAGAAGTTTCAGAAATTAAATTAAAATTAATCCCGTTGTTGAATGAAAACGGGTTTTTGATTAAAACATTGCAAAAGATTGAATTGATTTAACCTACGAATTCAATGTAAAATCAATGCTAATGACATAAATTATATTAAATGGTAAAAATATATTCTATTTATACTTTGAAACCATTCAATATTATAATTTAACCACATAAGTTATTACGAGGAAAAAAGTTGTTTTTAATTAAAATATAGCGTGTTTTTACTATTCATTAAAATATGAAAGTTATCAGAAAAATATCAAAACTTTATCCAATGTAAATTTTTATATCCTGATTCAAAATAAGAATTTTGATTTGTCAAATTGAACTTATAAACATTTCAACAACTATATTTAAAGTGGGTGCGCCATCAAAAGGCGGCAAAACTGCATTTTTTGAAAAATACTTATTTTACCCGAAAAATTTATTTTGTTCTTATACCATGTTCTAGAAAATGTGTAAAATGAATAATAATGTTATAAAATTAAAAATTTAGTTAATACTATTCATAACGGCTAGTTCATAATAATATTATAATAATATACCGTTGTTTAGTAAAACTCGGTATTGCGTACAACACACGCTATCGAGGAAGGTCGCGATTGCATGTATTGCAAGCCAAGTCAGGGTTGCATGTAGTGCATGACTCCTTTGTTACTGCGTATAACAAAATACATTGAATATATATATATATATATAATCAATGTTTCGTAGAATAACTACTATCAAACAAACATGAAATTGTGTGTAACACGATCTAGGATTAGTGTTGCGTATACTGTAAGCTAATATAGTGTTGCATATAGCACAAGATAATCTTGGTGTATCGTACAATAGAAGATATGAAAGAAATTAAAAAGAATATATCTTATAAAATATCGGGTTATTACATTCTACCCCCCTTAAAATGAATTTCGCCCTCGAAATTCATCGGGGTTATAAATGGTTTTCTACTTGAAAGTTTCTTTAATTGAAACCCACATCATAATAAGGAATACAAAACTTATCTTTATAAACTAAAGTATGAAACATAACGGTTACCCAAATAAACTAATCACTGGGTTTCTACATAGGAAAACATAGGTGAAAATATTAATATGGAAGAGAAATATAACCATCATGTTCTGATAGAGAGTGGTAGAGAACATGGCTATGAAAAAGCCAACAATCACAAAGCCATAGATTTGTGATGATCTAAGGTACCATCTGATTCATCGGATACAAGGTCACTAAGACAACATTTTTGGTTTTCAAGATCATTTCCCTAATGTTGATGAATTAAAAGAAATACTTACATTATTTTGGTACAATCTCACTATTGTTCATGAATTGAACAATTTCCACTTCATCCCTTAATGAAATGAAGTTGAATTTTTTATTCGTGATGTGTTAGCAGATCATGTGATAGAATGATGGGTCATTCCATCCGTTTCAAACAAAAGGTTAGAAAAAGTTATAAGTCCATCATATGGTTAGATTAATCGTATATGGTTCCAAAAATGAACTTATACTTCATATATCATACCGCTTAATAAAATAAAACTTGTTTCTACTAACTAGGGACTTCCTGTAGGCTAGTGGTAGGCGATAAAGGCCAGTCGCACTTCGGTTGTGGGTTTGATTCCCACAGCCTTGTCCGACACGATGGGTTGTCGCCAGTCCTGAAGGTTGTCCTTTTTCTAAAACTATATTACTATAACATCCCATCAATAATATCGAAAAAAGTTCTATCCTTAAACAATACTAACTTATGTCCAACATAATCCATTCCAGTCTTTAGGATTATCTAAAATAATTCGGTCCAAGCTCATAGTATAAATAAAATGATTACTTGAAATGTCACATAACAATCACGTGAATGCCATCATTTATCCCCCATATATCATAAGATATATCTTGTTGGTCAAATTACAAACATGTGAATACCTTAATCATGTATTCTCCTGAAAAATGAATACCCATTTAACCTTAGTGAAAACATGAATGCTGTCAAAAGTTAACTCTTTCCACATACCAAAATCCCAAAATTTCTATATAATCAAACCATAAAATCACTTAGTCCTTATATCAGTCATGAGCTCATGAATACAATCAAACATCTCATTATCTTCTTATCCCTTCATTATGCGCATATCATCTACTTTCCAAAAATATCTGAATAACCTTCCATGGTTACCAGTACCATTCAACATATACTTTCATATACTTAACAATCCTTAGATGATTCTTTATTCCATAGTACTATACATTATTCTTTATAAACATACAATCATTCCACTAACTTCTTAAACCACTAGCTGAGATTCATCATTTATTTCATCTCATATTTCATTTGTAGTCTCTTCATCATCATCCACATAAATACTACCCGTATGACCATGCTGATTCTCTTCATGAGATTTTCCCTTAGGGCATTGGTTTGCATAATGCCCATACATTCCACATTTAAAACATCTAATCATTTTTGATGTCGTAGCAATACCATTATCCTTGTCCATGGTGTTAACTGAACCTTTTCCTTTGCACTTACTGGCTTTGTGTCCTTCTTTTCCACACCCAAATCATCTTCCATTTCCTTTGAAACAATCTCCCTGATGCCTCTTCCCACATGATTTACATGAGGGAAATTGAACTTTCTTTCCTCTATGATCATCATGAAACTCCATCTTTCTCTTATTATCTGAGTCAGGAAACTTACCAAAGTTGAGATTATTGATCATATTATGAGATTTCTGATTAGGCATAATAACGATGTTTGGACTTCCAAATCCTGTTTCATTTGGTTGCTCATGAAGAATATCATTCCATTGTCCGTCATATCCTCCATTATTGTGAATCTTACTGTTTCCAGCCATTTTCTAAAACCCAAAAAGAATAGTGTGAGAGGCAAAAATTATTCTAGGGAAAACAACATAGTAAAGGGGGAGTACCCTCAATATCTAACATCTTAGGTTAAATTCTATGATCGTTACCATAGTTCTAGGACTATATCCTATACGTATACTTATCCTTAGGGATATCCCTAGACATACCTTAGAAATATCTCTAGGGATCTCACTAACGTTTTCGCATCCTAGTTTCCAAAGGTTGACTAAACCTTTCCTCTGATACAAAATGTAGGTACCCAAAGCTTGATGTACATGGACATTACATTACTTTTGCAGAATAATTAATACATAACAAAAACAGACACACAAGGATCGTAATAGTTTAGTGTCTTTGGAAACTTGGAATATAAACTTCTAATCGTGGTGAAAGATCTTCAACATCTCCCATAAATATCTTCCCCTTTTGTTTCCTTACCTAAAACCTTTCTTTATTTCCTGGGGAAAATAAAACATAAAAAAGGTGAGCTCAAATGCTCAGTAAGGGCAAACATAGAGAACATAAAACAACCCATAAACATTTGAAAGCACAAACTTGAACATGAAATTTAAACATCAAAATCTTGAGCAAAGACATAAATCGTGGAAGTACGTAAGGCATATATCATAATGGAACATTAACCATGATAAAATATAATGGGAATAAAACATGTAATTGTGGCAACCATTCAGCACATGTCATGATTTTCCATAGTAGCCAAGGCATTGCTGCCAAGACCATCTTAGTGGACAAAGTCCTTTTCTGAATCGAGTTAACTCCTTGTTTCAGTCCTGTAACACTGAACCGAATTAACTTACCATTCCAGCCATGTCTATCTCATGAGATATAAATCTTTACCCAATGCATTGGAGGGAGATATAGGTCCCACCCATCTCATAATAAAATCATTCTTACTTGTTCCACAAAATAAACTTAAAACATTCATCATAACCCAAAGAATAAAATGGGCTTCATAAACATCATCCCATCATCTCATAATCCATATAAAATAAATGGACATAATTTCATCATAAGAAAAGTGAAACCATGTAAATCATAGAGAAATGATACTTGAAACATACACATGTGAAATAATGCCATCTTAGATGAAAATGGTTCTGATAAAACACTTGAAATTAATTCTGGAGGAAAATATACTTTTTTTCTTCAAAATCATTTTCTTTTCACAAAATGTCATGAAATTTTAAAAGAAAAGGATTTTGTTGAAAATAGTCATGAAATATTTTTGAGGAAGCTTCATGAAAATAAGGCTTTATAAAACCGTAAAAATCTATTCACGCCGTATAAGTTAAAAATAACAATCTCCTCGTACTTTTTTCGGAAAAGTCAAAAAGTACCTCGTATGGTAAACAAAAGAAAGATTCCTTCCATACGATGTGGTAAAAGTAAGAAAATGGTAAAAATGTATTAAACATACATGGAAGGAAAGTAAACATTTTATGAAAAAAATTTGAGAGTATATGGACATGGATACTAAACATAACCCCCAGTAAATACTTATGAGTAAACAATCTCGGATAAGAATGAGATTGGAATAATTATCCCTTACCTTAGTTATGATATGCTTCGTATGTATCCGAACCTCCTGTATAATGATTTAAATAATTTCATTGACTTATTACAGAATCATATTCATTGTTATGATATCATATATGGTTCACTTATGACTTTATATTACCCGTTCTTTTGTAAATTTCATGTTAAAGAGTGTTTTGGGTAAAATCGTTTCATTTGTCGTCCGTGTTTTGACTTGTAATTATTCATATGATTACTTAGATCATGATTACTTAATTCCAGAATATAAAAAATGATTTATATATAATATATATTCAGAATATACATATATATAATATATCGATAAATGGAAATAAATACACCGTTCATGGAGACGATAGGCCGTACGTACGCATGAACGCTGTTTTCGTTTCCTTATTGAATTGAATGGAATTAAGTAGATGACATACATATATATATACATAAATCCAGTATCATTATTATGTAATATATTTCATGATTACTTATTATATATACTTTATAATCATTCATGAATGGTTAATCATTGAGAATGAATCTCATCGCGTCGTGGAGACGGTAGTCCGTACGTACGCACGAGCGATGATATCATTCCCATGATCGTGGAATTGTATTGAAGTGTATGTATAATATTTAAGAATAAATATCACTTTATAATAATCATATATAGTCATTATTTACACTATTATACCCATCCAAGTAAGGTGGTGGTGGAAAATAGATTACACCACGGCGTGGAGACGGTATTCCGTACGTACGCACGCGCGGTGATTTCGTTTTCCATAGGATGGATAAATGGTGAAATAGGGTTTTTTCATACTTATAATAACATATTATTATATGATTTATACTGATGTTATTACTTCATAATGAAACAACTAAAGAAGAAGAAGTGTAAGAAGAAATAAATTTGAAAGAATCGGTAACGAACATTACCTCTTCTTTGAAGCGCCACTTTGAGACCTCCTCTTAGGGCACTACAATTGGTCTTTGAAGAATACCAGGACCACTAGGATGTTTCTAGGGAAGTTTAGAAGATAATTTTTCAGGGTTTGGCTGAGCTTTAAGGCTCAAATTGGTGTGAGGAAGAGAGGGAGGAGGTGCCCTTTTATAAGGGAGAGGAGGGGCACCTTTGGAAACCTTAAAAATATTAATTTATAATAAATCTAACCCCACTTAAAAACTTACAAAAATGACTCATATTAGAATATTAGATGATATAGGGTTGTAATATCATCAACCAATAAGATTTATACATGTTAGGAAATTATTTTAAACATTATCAACTTGATTTATCCTTACTTAATCAATTTAATTTTATTTGTGGTAATAACATTCTAAATTTTAAATTATAACAAATAATTACTTATTTGTTGTTAATTGTCCATAATTGGATACTTATAAAATTTTATACCATATAAATTTAAATTTATAATTTTTTATATATTTTTTGTGATTTTTAGACAATTTTATAATATGTTATTTTTATAAAATAACAATAGTGTCAATTTTGACACTATTCATTTATTTGAATTTAAATAAAATATATACAGAAGATATGTTAAAAATAAAAGCTTTAATAGATTCATAAAAGGTCATATGTATCTAGAAAATTAGTGGAGAACATTAAATAGTTCATATAATATTTATTTTATTATTTTTAAAACCATTTATTTGGTTTATCTCTTAATAAAATAATTACTACAACATTTTTGTATAATTATTTAATATAATTATTTGTTGAATAAAAATTAAAAATAAAATCCTATGATGAAGATAAATATATTACCTTTCACAATAATACTTTTAATCGAATTTATCATCTTAAAATCACAATATTTAAATTGTTATATTTATTAAATTATGAAGGTGACAACTTTGGCATCATTTAAAATAAAATAATATAAGTGTCATAATCACTTTTATAAGACTCCAAATGGTTATATATTTGGTAATTGGATGATTAGGGTGTAGATATACTCTACCAATAAGTTTTGGTCAGGTTTTTGGGCCTTTTAATGGGTATTATTATTTCAATAAAAACTATATTACTGATTTTTCACTTAATAAATAATTTCTGCATCATTAATGTATCACCATTAATGACAATTATTTAATCCCTAAAAATTCTAAATAAATTATCATGATGTAGATAATTTTATTATCTTTCTGGATACTATTCATGTTCGAAGTTTTATGATGTTAATCACTAAATTAAAATTATTATACTTATAAGATTTAAGAGAGTGACATGTTGTCACTTTCTTTGGTTTTAATAATAATTAAATTATTTTCATGGTCAAAAGTCCATAAAATGAATCTAATACAACCCTTATGTGATATGGGTATACATTTAGCCATAAAATAGAATTTTTTCATGTGTTAGGGTAATTTTATAATATTATATTTACCCTTAATTACCCAATTTACCTTTAACTATGGTAAATAAAATTTACCGTAGTTACTATTCATAATTCCCAAAAATAAAAAGGAGCCTATTAACATAATTTGGACCTACTGATTCCAAATAAGGAATACATTTTTTAAAATTCAATACACAGAAGTTTCAGAAATTAAATTAAAATTAATCTCGTTGTCGAATGAAAATGGGTTTTTGATTAAAACATTGCAAAAGATTGAATTGATTTAACCTAAGAATTCTATGTAAAATCAATGCTAATGACATACATTATATTAAATGGTAAAATTATATTCTATTTATACTTTAAAACCATTAAATATTATAATTTAACCACATAAGTTATTATGATGAAAAAAATTGTTTTTAATTAAAATATAGCGTGTTTTTACTATTCATTAAAATATGAAAGTTATCAGAAAAATATCAAAACTTTATCCAATGTAAATTTCTTTATCCTGATTCAAAATAAGAATTTTGTTTTGTCAAATTGAACTTATAAACATGTCAATAACTAGATTTAAAGCGGGTGCGCCATCAAAAGGCGGCAAAACTGCATTTTTTGAAAAATACTTATTTTACCCGAAAAATTTATTTTGTTCTTATACCATGTTCTAGAAAATGTGTAAGATGAATAATAATGTTATAAAATTCAAAATTTAGTTAATAATATTCATAATGGATAGTTCATAATAATATTATAATAATATACCGTTGTTTAGTAAAACTCGGTATTGCGTACAACACACGCTATCGAGGAAGGTCGTGATTGCGTGTAATGCAAGCCAAGTCAGGGTTGCGTGTAGTGCACGACTCCTTTGTTGCTGCGTATAACAAAATACATTGAATATATATATATATACTCAATGTTTTGTAGAATAACTATTATCAAACACACATGAAATTGTGTGTAACACGATCCAGGATTAGTGTTGCGTATACTGCAAGCAAATATGGTGTTGTGTATAGCGCAAGATAATCTTGGTGTATCGTACAACAGAAGATATGAAAGAAATTAAAAAGAATATATCTTATAAAATATTGGGTTATTACAATAACTCTGTCAGTATTCCATGAAATGAGCTCTAATAATTCTTAGACAAAGTGTTAAGTTATGATACATGTGTTACGGCATTCCTTAAGAAAATGTTTTATGAATAATTTTAAAGGAATGTTTTCAAAAGTTATAATTGTTATATTATGTTATTTTAAAAACCCTTACTAGGAATTTTTATTCTCACCCTATGTTTTCAATATTTTTTCTTTTATAGGTTTAGTATATTTAAGTCACTTTGTTCGGTGGCAGCTTTGTGGAGTTTCTTTCTCTTCCAGTTTTGAAAGAAATGTAATAATTGTATCTTATTATCCAGGACCTGAACCAAAACTAACCTCTATATTAGAACATTTGTGTGGGTTTTCATCTCTTCTTTTATTAAAAAAAATTACACACCATGTTTTATTTCAGCTCTGCACCGGCTTCGGGTCAGTCTGGGGCCGGGGCATGACAAAACATTGTTATATAAATGTTACCAGTATATCCTAGTTGTTAGAATGGTGGGTATGAACCATATTAAATATATTATGAAAATATGGTTTAAACATTTTTATATAATGAATTCATTGGTTACCAATTCATTATAAATGAAAATAAAAACCAATTGAATATAAAGGATATGTTTTTTTGAAAAAACTATGTTTATGCCCACAAAGGTGTTTGATGATGATAAATTAAATTAATAACTATTAGTAATTGATATTAATTAAATTAATATTTTATATATTCAATAAAATGTTTTTAAATTCGTCTAATAAGTTTTATAGCCATAAAATAAGAACAAATCCAATTTTAAGCATAAAAACTGTATTTTTCTTAAAGGTGTTTTTGCCGCCTTTTAATGGAAGAATTGTTTTAAGGATAAATTTTGACACTTATAAATTCTAATTGAAAAAATAATATTATTAGTTTAAATAAAGATATAAAAATTTAATTTTGATTAATTTTTTGTATTTTTCTGATAAGTTTCATTTTTTGATGAATAGTGAAAAATAATGCATTTTAATTGAAAACTGACTTTTCATCTAAATAATTTATAATGGTAAATTACATTTTAAATTGGTTTTAATGTAAAATTAGATCAATTATACATATATTAATCCAATTTATGTCATTGTAATAATTTAAATATTAAATTTTGATATAAAAACATTTCAAAAAATTTAAAATTTTCACTTTAAAAACCCACTTTCTCACCTTGTCTACGGGATTAATTTTAAATTAATTTTAGCTAATTATATGTTTTGAAATTTTAAAAATGGATTAAATATTTTTAATCATAAATTAAAAAATTATTAAATATTTCCCTTTTATTTATGACCAATATGAATAGTGACTTTAGTAAAAAAAATACCACAGTTAAGGGTAAATCGGGTAATTAAGGGTAAAAATAATATTATAAATATTTTAAAATACCACAGTTAAGGGTAAATCGGGTAATTAAGGGTAAAAATAATATTATAAATATATTAAAATAACCCTAAAACTTACCCCAATTTTATTTTATGAGTATTTTTTACCAATAAGAATTAAAGGATCAATTACGTGACCATTTATGTCCATTTGGATGAGAATATAACCTTTATAATATTTTATTCCAAGAAAAGTCAAACTTGTCATACTTTTTTTTTCACAAGTTAAATATTATTACTATGGGATTACCTAGGAGATATATTCGACTATAAATATTCTTTTTAAAGATAAAATATTTATATTTATCATGGTAATTTATTTTAAATTTTTAGGGAAGAAATAATTACCTTAAATGCTTTCACAACATTGATGCAGTAATTGTTTAATTAATGGAAATATCCAATAAATGATATTAAAAATATTAAAATAAATATAATTTGAGATAATTAATGTAATAAAATAAATTTTTAGATCATATTTACATATTGGGGATGTATTAAATAATTTTTTTTGAATATATCTTGTTGTTATGATATTTTTAAAAATTCAAGTAATGAATAGTGTCAAAATTGACATTAATGAAATTTTAAAATAAATAATATTTTATTAAATGATATAAAATTCATAAAAATATAAAATTAGAAAAAATTATTGGTTTAAGGATTAAAATTTCATCCATGACTCATTTATGTGTCTTTTGGAATTTTATAATAACTATATTAACCCTTAATAAGTAAACATCCATGTCGTCGTGGTAAGAGTTAAAAGGGTTAAATAAGGGTTAAAACTAAATGATAACAGTAATAATGTGACATAAACTTAATAAAAAATTATTTTATGATATTATTTAGACCCATAATAATTATATATTCTATATAAATCATTTTGGATCCATTTGGAATATAAAATTAATTTATATTAATTTAATATTTTCATAAATTCCAAGAGTGTATCTCCCCTCTCTTATAAAAGGGAACCTCTTATTCTCTATTATTCACTCTTAAAAACCTATTTTGTTTCGAAAATATCTATCCAAATCTATTCCTATAATACCTCTAAAAATTATAGAGGCCTTAGTTTAGTCTGAACACTCTCTTTACAGGTGTTAAAGTGTTAATCAAATGAGATCATTCGAAGAAGAGGTGTCATTTTTAATTAAGTGTTTTCATATTGTTTCTACTTAAACCTCATCAAAATCTTATTCAACCAGGATTAAATAATAAATACATTATCCTCCATATAATTATATTTTATTATTTTAATATCATCACTTAAATCCATATCCACTTTCATCAAATGGGAGAAGAAGTTATCGTTCATGTGTACGGAGGACTACCGCCTCGCAAACTGATTAAATTCATTTCCCATCACCGTCTCTCAATAGGTGTTATAATGATGGAATAAATGTTTATATATGATATTTATGAAATATTTATCATTATTAAAATATAATATATCATTATCATTCTTACCTTTCCTTGAAAAAAATGATAACATCGTCCGTGCGTACGTGTGAACTATCATCTCCACGAAGCGATGTGATTTTCTTTTCATCACCATATCACAATGATGATATACATAAGTATATTTAGATTATTAATATTATATTAATGATAATATTATCTTTAAATAAATATATATATATATAATTAAACTTACCTCCTTTTCATAATGATCATTGAAAAATAGAAACGTTACTCATGCGTATGTACGGCTTACCGTCTTCATGATTGTAACGTAGTTAATTTTTCATATCCATGTTTAATGTATGTATTTAAAAGTATAATTTAGGTATAATAATTATTATTATTTAATTAATATTATTTTGGTTATTATGTAATAAATACCACTTTAATAATAGTCATCATTCCAAAGTCATTTTGGAATCAAGTACCAAATATCGTCAAAACATCTGATGTGAACTTAAATAATTAAGTAATTGTTATAACATGATAATAAGTGATATAAAAGGAATCATAAAATTTAAAAAAATTATCAAGAATGTAAATAATTATCATAAGTTATTATTCAATAAGATAAAGAATGTACATGACAATTCAGACTCAAGGTGAGGGACTCTATAACTAAAACATCATTTTAAATGTTTTAAATATTTATTTTCTAAATATTTCTCTTTCATGTCCATTTTTTTAAATGGTTTTTATGAATTTATTTATATGTAAATGAATGTTTTTAAAGTTAATTTTCTAATTTCTCTCAATTTTATTCATAAATGAATCTCTTTAAGGTTTTATGTAAAGTTTTTTCATTTAAAAAACCTCTTTTAAAGTTTCTCTTTCATCTCTTTCTACAAAGGTCAAAAGAAATTTTTTTATCATATACATCATGAATTTAATTTCCCTCTTTCATGATGATTTAATGATTTAATGTTTCCTTTATAAATTTTTATATTTCTTTTCAAATAAAATTGTTTCATTTTTATGTGTGCATTTTTTAGATTATAAACGTGATTTTTACAAGAAAAGTGTATTTTAATAGCCGGAAGTGTTTTACACATGGGTTTAGAAAAGTTTTAAAGGTTTTTATTCATTATTTGGTCCTTTAACATTATATAAAAATTATTGAGCTCTATTATAGCTCACAGGTGAGCCTGATATAGCTTATACGAAGGGTGATCCCTATTATATCTCTCCAATGCATTGGGTACTCCAGAGATGGAAGTCAACCGTATGGTTATTCCATTTGTAAGGGTTTTGTAAGGTTTTTATGATGATGATATATCAAGGAACCTAAATTAATTTTATATGTTTGAAAATGAGTTTTCATGGGAATATTTTGATTTTAAAAATGTAAGATAATGATCTTTTTAAAAATAAAATGATTCATTCTTCATGGAAAAAAGGTATGTTTGAAGAAAATGTTTTTATGTGTTTTCACTGGACTAATAGTTTCCTTTATTTTATGTCCCTTACTGAGGTTTTGGTACTCATACCAAGTTTTAAAATGTTTTTCATAATTATTAATGATTGGTAAGAATAAATAAGATTTCATGATGAAAGTATTGAAAATGTGTCATGAAAAGAAATCATTTTTTGTTTTAAAATGGTTTCCTTTGGTGAAAAATGGATATTGAGTATAAGTTTCCACTTGTAACTATGGGTTTAATATGTAAGTGTTTATCCTAATTCTCTAAAACTCTAAACCAAAAAATATATTTTAGAAAATAAAGTAATATCTAGTTTTAAAATAACTAGAATATTTATTGTTAAGGTCGGGTCCTTACAACCATCCAAACACTTCAAACCAAATGGCCACAAAACATCTTGCACAACATCATCACCACACGACCACATCACCACAACCATCCAATCTCATAACCACTGCACAACTGTCACAACACCCACACAGCCTAAACCAACAACCACTACAACCAACTAACTGCATTTCCCTGAACACACAAACCAGGTAATTATGTCCTCCATGTCAATATATTATCTGCTCTGGATGGCACTAACTCACCCGAACAGGTTTCATCACATCACAATTCATGTATCTCGATTAGGAATCAGTTCCTCATATTTTCATATGTTAATACTCTATCACACATCACAAACAAATTAAAAAATCTCATCTCATAAAACATAAGGTTATAAACATCACATCACAAGAAAAATAGGAAAAGGAAAAACTCAAAACAGCTCTCAGTACTATGCAAAAATCTGTGTCTTTCATTCCCAAGTACTCTCCTTCATACCACCATGCTTATAAAAAACATGAACCAAAGGATTTGTCCCTCCATGTAGTTTCTTCTCTTGGCTATCTTGGATATCTATTGGCCACTCTACAAACATCGCATCTTCCTTGATATCAAACTATCCCCAGTCAATGATGAGAGAGTCATCATAAAAATACCAATAAAGATGAGAGACAAGGAAGACATCATGGATCCTCTCTAGCTGTGGTGGCAATGCCAATTGATGCGTCACCGTGCGAAATCAGCCCAACACCTCAAAGGCCCCAAACAACCAGGGAGAAATCTTAATCCCCCTTCTAAACCACAACTGCTCATGTTGAGGGGAAACCTTAAAGAACACATGGTCCCCAAACTTGAACTCCAAGGGCCTCCTCCTACGATCAGCATAATACTTCTACTGGTCTTGCACTGCTTTCATCCCCTTGTGAACAAGCTAAAACATCTCTGTCGTTCTCTGCACCACATCGTGTCCAAGAAATATTGCCTCCCCAACCTATGTCCAACACAATAGAGAATGAAACAACCTCCTATACAAAGCCTTAAATAGAACTATGCCAATAGAAGAGTGATATCTATTATTATAAGAAAACTCAACCAAGGTAAAGTTTTATACCCAAGATCTTCCAAAGTCCAAGATGCATATCCGCAACATATCTTATAACTTCTAGATAGTCCGCTCTATCTACCCATATGTTTGAGGGTGTAAAGTAGTGTTGAGGTGTAACTGAGTTCCAAAAGCATGCTGAAATCCCCTCCAGACTTATGAGGAAAAACATGAATCCCGATCCAAGACAATGGACCTCAAAAATCTATGTAACCAAACCACCTCATCCATATACCTCTTAGAAAAATAATCCTGTGTGCATGTCTCCTTGATAGCTAAGAAGTGGGATGATTTCATCAAATGATCCAAAATTACCTAAATAGCATCACAACCCCCCTAAGTTCAGAGTAACAATGTGATGAAATTCATTGAGATGTCATCATATTTCCATTAAGTAACATCCAAGGGTTGAAAAAAACCTACAGGAACAAGATTATCGGTATTTAACTACTGGAAAACCAGACACTGATCCACATACTCTGACATTGTACATTTTTTCCAGGTCACTAAAACTACATCCTCAAGCCACAGTAAATCTTGGAAACTCTTGGGCGTACCGCCAAAGGTGATCTATGAAACACACAAATAAATCCCTCACACATTACTATCGAAACAAATAGTCTTCTAGAAAACAGCATCCGGCTCTGACCATCCCTCTAGAGCATCACCATGGCCAACACGATCATGCATCACCTCTACCTCAGAGTCTCCCCACTGAGACTCCTCCACCTACTGCATCAAAGAAGACTACACCATCATCTGAAACAAACATATTTTACTACCATCCACACTTGTATCTAATTATAAGGATTCCAACTCCTCTATTTCTCTCCAAGAATCCCTAGAATCTTGAAAAAAATCTTTCCCCAACTTACTACTCAAAGTTTTGACCACAACATTACCTTTTACTGAGGTGTAAGAGATCTCAAAATCATAATCCTAAAGAAAATTCATCCACCTTTCTGCCACAAATTTATATCATTCTGAGAAAAGATATAACTCAAACTCTTATGATCTATGAAGACCAAAAAGTGATCCCCAATGAGATAATTCCACCACAACTTTAGTGAAAACACAATAGCTATTAGCTCCAGATCATGGGTGGCATAGTCACTCTCATGGGAACATAACTGCCTGTACCCATAAGAAATCACTTCCCTATTCTAAATCAATACACATCCCAAACCCAAACAAGAAGTATCACAAAACACCTCAAATATCACATACTCCTCAGGAAAATGAAGCACTTGAGCACTAAAAAACTTCCCCTTCAGGTAAATAAATGTTGTGTAGCACTGATCAGTCTACACAAAATCCTGATCCTTCTTGTTCAAAGCTGTCAATGGGGACACAAATTGAGAGAAATTGGGAACAAACCTCTAATAATAGCCTGTGAGACTAAGGAAACTACGAACCTCAATTGCATTCTTGGGTGATTCCTAAGAAACAACTACCTTTTCCTTTGATGGGTCTACTACCATAGCCTACTGAGACACCACATGTATGAGGAAATTCACCTCTCATGTATAAAACTTACACTCATAAAATTTTCCATAAAAATAGAGGTGTTTAAGGACTTGCAAGATAGCTCTGAGATGCTTGTAATTACCGTCCTCTAACTTCAAGTAGATAAATATATCATCAATGAATACAATGATTAAATGGTCCAGAAACTCATGGAACATGGAGTTCATAAGCCTCATGAACATAGTTGGTGCATTCGTAACATCAAATGGCATGAATACAAACTCAAACTTCTCATACCTGCATCTAAAGGAAGTATTTATGATATCACTCTCTTTCACCCTCAACTAGTGATATCCAGACAGAAAATTGATCTTTGAAAACTAACTTTCCCCTATCAGCTAGTAGAAAAGAGAGTATATCCTTAGAAGAGGGTAATGGTTCTTGATCATCACCTGATTCGATCTTTGTTAGTCAATACACAACCTCATGATAACATACTCTTTCTTGGTGAAAAAAATTTTAGTACCCCACAGTGACACACTAGGTCAGATAAAACTCTTCTACATCAGATCATCTATCTGAATCTTAAACTCACGCAACTTAGAAGGTGTCATCCGATAAAGATCCATCGAAATCAGAGAAGCAATGGGCTATAATTTTATCCCAAACTCGACATCACATCATGGGGGTAGCATAATAACCTCCTTGGTAAAAAAATTCAAGAACTATCCAAAGATCCTATAAACCTCCACCATCCCATCCTCTATCGATCCCACCAATATATCATCCAACAAAGAAATAAGGGGCTCCACATGCTAACTACCCACCTGAAAACTCCGCTATCCAATGAAAACCACACAATGGAAATACACATCCAAGAACAAAAATATCCTATTGAATAATTTTATAACATCATATATGGAATATAACCAGTCAATGTTGAGGATAACATCATATGGTTGCATCAGTAGTAAGAAAAGATACCCATGATACTGAGGTGGCCCCATCATCAGTCTACACCCCCATCACACGTAAAACGAGCTAGTCTAACCTTCAAATGGAATATTCAACACCAGTGGTATGGTAATCCGATCTAAATATAGTCCTAGATAATGGGATGTATAGGATTAAATAAATAAGTGTGAATCTTCTAAATTAAACAAGGCACAAAAAAGTGTACTAAATAAACTGATCGTACCTCTAACGATCTCTGGACCCACTAGAATTGCTGCCTCTACTACATGTAATTGGCCATGCCCATATCCTCTACCTATCTTCTATTGACCACCTCCATGACCATGCTCTTATTGAGGTCTCTGAACATGAGGAACATACTGAGGTCAGCCTCTAGCTACTTTATCTCCCTACGGTGGAGCATAAGCATGATGCCCCTGCTGCTGAAACGGTCTCACTGGAAAAAGTTGTTGAGGTTGCCATTGAACCTATCCACCTCCACCAAACTAATCTTGGGGAACCACTGGGTACTGGTTCTGGTGATGTCCATGAACCCCAAAACCAAAACATACTATAAAAAATCCCCCAAGAAGAGCATGAAAACCACTGGCCCCAAAAGGCTGGAAAGGAAGTTGCTAAGCTCGACTCCCTGCTGGTCAAAACCTTAAAGGTCTTGGCACCTGATACCTACCACTAAACACTTTGCTCATCAAGGAAACCTATCAATTTCCATCTTGTAATAAACCTCCTCAAGAGTGCATCCACTCAATCACATTCGTCTTCTTCTAAACCTCCAGATATATTGGAAATATAAAGAGCATGATTGTGTATAGGATAGAAGGATGGAGTGACTCCTCAAGATGTATCTCACGAGACTCCTCATCTGAAAAAATATTTGGGGAAAAATCAGAAGTTACTTAAACTTGATTTAGAACTCCCACACCGACATACTCTCCTACTAAAGAGAAATAATCTCTTACCTCTTCACTAACTTCATGGTTGAAGAAAGAAACTCTGCCCAGAAATCTTTCTAAAATCAGACCCAAAAAACATCTGCCTTATTCCACTCTCCTAGATACAGCGTCCACCACTGACGCATAGATCCCCGCATCTAATTGATTACCAAAGGGAACCATTACTCTATTAGGACCCAAATCAAACTGAAAGCAATTTCAAGCCCCTCCAATGATATCTCTATCTCCACATCTGAAACACTTCCCACACACTTTCCCAAATCCTACCACTGGAACCATGAAACACCCTCTGCCAAGCCTTATCCTCCTCTATTGGATCAAACCTGCAATGATCAATTGGATTACCTGACTAAACCATAACTACTCGAGCCACACATGGATGATGAACAGGAGTTATAATTGAAAATAAAAATAACTTCCTAAGCATGATAGTATGTAATTTTATTTAGATTCATTTAAATTAATTTCACTTTATTCATTTTAAATTTTCCAAAACAACCTAAATTAAAACAAAAACACAAGTCATCATGATTCATATACCTCTCATGGGTCTCTACCCTGCAAACAGGTCTAGCTCACTTTTTCATTCAATAATCCCATATTTTGTGCACTGGATCATGAGGGGGGCCTAAAATTTCATGTCCTAGATGGTCTCTCTAGCCTATGTCATGCACCAAGGTCAACTAGCACTATTTTTATACTAACCCATGCAATCATCACTATGCCTAACTCCAAACTCTATCCTATATCTCAACGATCACCTCTAATACCACTATGTCATGACCCCTCCCTCCAAAGATACTACAATGAGGGGAGAGAGATAATGACCCCTGAGTCCCACCTCCAGTAGGCCCCAGGTTGGCGACTATCACCGATTGTATAAAAATATCATGAAATGGGAGGCATTACCCACTATAACAAAATAGGATCAGGAGATAATATGAATCATCCACAATAAAATCCATGAAATAATATAAAATAATGTCAAAACCATCTCACATGAATGTATAAATAGAAATAATATAGATAAAAGTATCCAAAGTAAATACCCAAAAGTAAAGACAAAGCAGTGACATGGTTGTTGGATCGGGTTATACCAAATATACACAAGAGGGGGTGAATTGTGTCTTTTACAAATTCTTTACGAGATCGTGTTCTTCCCTTTAACTTTAATCAGATGGATTAATACAGTGGAAATTTAAATGGCAGAGACACACGATTTATAGTGGTTCGGGGAACAGAAGGCCCCTAGTCCACTCCACCAACACTCTACTCCAGGAGCTTGGTGATTTTCACTATCTAGTCCTCTTGCCAACATACCATTCCACAACTGAGTATAGGCAGTTGACAACTTTACAATCTAAGGTAAAACAGAGCCTTCTGGTTCACTCATAGAACCTACAAAACTTAGTACGAGAAGCTGGTCACTCTAGATAAAAAATAATTATTTGTTCTTTGAAAATAATTTTCTGTTGTTCTTCAAAATTGCAACAGAATGCAATTGACAGTAGATGGATTGTTGTCTTCAGAAATAATGATCTTCAAGTAAGAGTTGTTCTGAGTTGATCTAGTTACAGTAGATATAGAAATATAATTCGCAACTTCAGCAGCAGTAGATTCACAATAGATCTTTGTTGACAAAATAGTGAATCTTATATCGTGATTCTTCTTCTTCAATAAACAGAGCTTTGTCACTCTTCGTAATCAGCAAATCTGTAGATCTTGATAGTCTCTGCTTTTCTCCTTTTTATATTCGTCATTGTTGTTCAGAAAATCTTTTATATAGAATCTCTGGGTATATATCACATCAATATTTTGAAAAATATATAATAACAACGATCACTTATCCTGCAAATTTAGATCTATAAAAGTCACCTTCTGACTCGCGATATTCAAACATTTGAATTAACAGATCCGTCATAACTCCCCTTGAAATTTGGCATGAAAAGCTCCTTTTAAATTGATCCTTTGAATAATAGATAAAACAGCTTTGAATCAGTCAAAGACACGTATTAAAAATAGCTTTTTATCCATCTTAAAATCAGCCTAATAACCCACTTGTAGACCATTGCATAATAATATTGTCTTTAATTCTCCGACTCCAAACGTAAGGTTGAACTGTATAGCATGTGTAAGGTAGATCCCAAATGTAAGGTTGATGATGTAGGGTTGATCAAAAACGTAGGGTTGATCATCCATATTTTTCTTTTCAACATTCAAACGTATGATAAATGATCCATACTTTTATAAGCTTCCAAACTTAAGTAACATGATCCATACTTTTGATGAAACGTAAGGTTGTTTACAAAATTAAGGTTGATGAACCATACTTTTGAGAAACAAATGTAACGTTTAAAACTTACATATGGTTCTTCTCCCATACTTTTCAATATCCCAAACTTAGGGTTCCTTCCAAACGTAGGGTTCCTCTTCCATACTTTTCCAATAACATATGGTTTATTAACCATGCTTTTCTTATATCTCATAAAGTATACATTGTATTCCATCCTTACGCTATGCTTCTCAACGTAGGGTATGAACAGTATTTCCAGAACACGCTTAATCAATTCCCGAATATGTAGAGCACAAACAGTGTTTCTAGAACACGCTAATGCAAATACTTTAGCAATTAAATCTCGTTGTTCAAGAACATAAATATTTCTTCCAAGAATAAAAATAAATTCCTGAAATATACTTAAAATAAAATCATTAGAAAATAATTAAGGGTATTTGTGAGCATAAAAATCATCATAAAGAGATAGAGTATTGTTCTCAACAATCTCCCCCTTTTCAATAAAAATATTATGTATTGTTGAAAACAACACTTGCTCAACAATGGTAGCTATCCAAAGGTTCGAGCTAGTAAAGTCCAACACAGTCCATGTAATCCTCCTAGAAACCTAAAAACAATTTATATACATATGGTGAG
Organism: Viscum album; assembly: GCA_963277665.1. Taxonomy (NCBI): domain Eukaryota; kingdom Viridiplantae; phylum Streptophyta; class Magnoliopsida; order Santalales; family Viscaceae; genus Viscum; species Viscum album. The sequence goes on along the minus strand of CAUJRU010000014.1, from coordinate 2,242,183 downwards.
CATATAGGTATACTCAGTAGGAAAACCAAAGTCTCTCGTGCACATGTGAAATAATCATACTAATACACCCGTGAGAAAATAGCAGAAACAAATAGCATATATATAGGTATACTAACAAAACACAACCTCATCATGGCATGCTCACCAAATAGTAGAAGTCAAGTAGTATAATATAACAATAACCACATCGATAAGGGTACCCTGCACCGCTTTCCTTATGGTATTTCTCTATCATACCCTAACTGTGTATGTCCTAATGCTCCCATCTCTTCTGTATACCACAGTTCCCCACAAGCATAGTCACAACACACCTAAAATGCATACACCTGGTCTCACCACCCCATAAGTAAGGCCACATCACATCTCTCCCAAAAAAACCTTGGATATCACAACCACTTCCATAATTAGAGTATTAGAGTATCATGAACATGCATTTTATCAACCTTGTTCCCTCCTAAAATGCACGACCCCCACCAGAATCCTCTCTATAATAATAGGCATGTCATATCTTTCCCAAAAACACATGGTACATCGCATATCACCTGAAAACACATAGGCTATCACAACCACCATATAATTCACTAACAGAACTTTGGACATCAAATCCAATGCAATATATACCTCTCCTAGAGTAGATATAGGTAAATATCGGGTACTCATCCATCCATCCTCCTCACCGAATATTGGGAAAAAAACTCCCCACGTGACTATGTGGGTGTCGGTGCATAGAGCTCAATGTGGGTGGGGTTCATATAGAAATTACAAAGAATATAAAAGTATATATAATATCAAACACTCACGCTAAACCTATAGGTTCACAAATAAAATATATCTAACTCAAAACACCACCACTTTCTCTACCACCTCTAAATGCATAACACCACACAACAACCCACAAGCCCCGTTTCACATTCCCAACCAATTCAATTTAATCATCCCATTATTTTCATTATATAGAATCAACCACATTTAATCACACAACACATCATTCATTTATTAATTAACCATTCACATAAAATTAACCAAACCAACCCATCCATTTTAATCATTATAAATCAATTATTTATTTCATCGCTACCCAAGCATCTAGCACAAAGCAACCACCACCTCATCTTCTTGAAAGAATAGCCAAACAAAACACTTTTTTTGTAATAGTGGGTTCCCTAGACCCAACTATACATTACTTTTGATTACCATATCATGTATACAATTATATATACATGATGTATTCTTACCATTATAGTGTAGATATTTTTGAGTCTACTATTTAATGGTAATGTCTATATATTAATTATCATGTAAAAAGGTTATAGAAAATCCCAAGATATAATGAGAACCTCAAGATACCATGAAATTAATATTAATTAAAGGTCATATAGTCTAGATACACGTACTGGATGGACATAGTAGATGTTTGAATATCAAGTACTGGGGGATCATAAGCATTGAGAATTCTTTCCATGAATTTCACACGTGGTGATCTATATTAATGAGATCATGAGGAAATACCCACAAATAGAAACACCAAATGTTTTGGGTGGAATTGAATGTTCTTATCTATGATCATGTGTATTGGTATTTTGACTTGAAATCATTATCAATGTGTGTCATTTGATTGCATACTTTGATCCAAGGTGAAAACCATGACAATGAAGTTGTGGAGAGGTTGTTTGTGTTGGGTGTGTCATTAGTGGTATGAAATTGGATGAATTATTGAGATTGAATTTGTCTCTTCCAAGTTGAGGAAGTCATATCTCTATCCTGGTTGATCATGATGGTAGTACATTAATTAAATCCATAGACATGGTAGTCTAAGGTAAGTCCATCCGATTAGATCAACAAATAATAAAGCAAGAAAATTATGATGAAAAAAGTGGGCATCCTGCTTTATGATATATCATATGAAAAAGATATTATATTACACAGTGCGTGTATGTAGGTTAGTTGTCTTTGTTATAACTACTCCTTATCTCTTTAAGAGTCATGATGGGTTTCTAGATTCGGCTCTTGGTATATGAATATTATTCACTGCTATTGAGATAAGGTCCTAGAGGGTCACAAAAAATAAAGCTTTCAAGATTCTACCCTATTCTACTGAATTGGTATATGGGACATTATGGGCCCCACCACAAGGTTTGAGAGTTTTCCAAGATTTATCAATCACCAATAAATAAATAAATTCATTATTATTCAAGTGTAGAATAATTGGATTGAATTTATTTAAAAAAAGTATTTACATGTGTTATTATAAATACATGGAATAATATTATATGAATAGATATTATATTTAATATTCAAGGTTCATTTAATATTTGTAGGAATTACGAGTCAAGTTAATGAATCAAGTTTATCACATAATATATTTATTTATTTATTTAATATATGTTACAAGTATGTGATAAAATATAAATAATCTTTATGACTCAGTTAGTTTGTCATAATTATTTATTTATTATTTATTTAGTGGGTGTTAGATATACGGGGGTTGGGAAACCTAATGAGGTATTTTTCATATCCACTATATAAGTAAATGAGAGGCTCATTTCCATGTGTAATAGAATTAATTTCCCAATGGATTGAGAGATCCTCTCTCCTCCTCCCATGTCCTTGAGAGAGAAAGACACCATTCAAGAAATCAATCCAAGGACTTCTTCATGGATCATAGGAACGGAGTCAAGGTGATCATCGTGTTATTAAAGGAATCATCAGAAATTTTTGTTAGAACTAGTAATTCAATGATCGACGTTCGTGTAGTTTCATGAAGTGTGTGTGTAAAATCTGTAGAGGTTCAGCTTCAGATCCTTCAAGCAATGATCTCCAAAGAAAAGTTGTAGTCAAACACAGTGTGAATCAAACAAGGTACACTTTTGTTTATTTATTTTGTTCTTATTAAATTCACATGAGATCCTCAAACCTATAATGGATCTTGGATCATTAGAGACGACAAAGTTACGTTGCCCCAGTGATGAAAATTTTAAAATTCTTAGTCCATCAGATTCTGATACGTGCCTTGGTACCTTCAATTAGTATCAAAGCGATCATGTAAATTTTCTAAGAAAAAGAAAAATTAATTTGAATTAAATTTAGTATAGAGATTAAAAATTTTCCTAACCGAACAGACCGCACATCAATCTGATTTCAAGCTAAAGAAAAATTAATTTTTAGTTAATTAAGTATAGGGCTTAAAATAATTCCCAACTGAATAGACTGCACATCAATCTGATTAAAAATGACCAAGTTATGGTAATCAGAAGTTTTTGGTATGGATCAAAAAGTGGATGTTTCAATTTAAAATTAAATAAAAATATATTTAAATATATTTTCTTGTTATGTTTTTTAGGCTCATATTGGAAAACGTTTAATTTATGATCAAGTTTCGACCAGAATTCGATGACCAATTCCATACCAGCCATATCATTGTTTTGTGATGAGGGATCTCTTCTTTGGGAATCTTGATTTAAAATAAGGTGGTTAAATTTATTTCTTCCTAATGAAGCATAAGTTTATAAAAATAAGTTTAATAATATAAAAATTAATAATGTCTATGTATAACCTTTATGAAAGTTCGAAAAAAGGGTATGCGGAGGTGACACTATAATTGGCCAACTTGGACAACTTTCTTTGCTCCCCCCTGAAGCATGAAATACTATATAATATAAAAAACAAGGATGCTTCCTGCAGAAGAATCCAAGTCCAATCGAGCAGGACCCCTCCTTTGGGTTGCTCTCGGTCGCCACTCGCTTGGTATTCCTCATCATGCTAACTCCCCTCAGCTACCACTATTCATGGCCTCCTCCACTATTCACCTGGACTAGCCGCTAGCCTCCTCAATGTGAACCCATACTAAGAGACCTCACTAACCCCACCTCTCACCGCATCCAACCGAGATCGCCTCTTATCATGCATGCAGGTGACCGCCTGTAGAAACAACACCACTACGAGCTAACCACTCACCGTCGCCTGGTTTGACCGCCTCCACCCTTACCACATCAAGTACGCGCCACCTCCATAGTTTCTATTTCAGGTAGATCCAGGTCATCGTCTAACTGTCATCCACACCATGACATTGAACCTTGTCTGGATTAGTCTCCCACGGCGGTACCTAACCAGCTAAAAAAATCATTTACCACTAGATCTACTCTGGCCAAACCTTCCCACAGGGCTTAGACAGGTGTCGTCGCTCTATCCTTGATATCTTTTTTCCATGATTTATCCAGCCGACCTCTTCCCGATCGACGTAGTTGGGCCACCTCCACTCGGAACCCTTCATGTGAGGTAACTCTTTCCAATATCCATATTGGATCCAAACAAGTCCAGACTAACTTGAAATGGGTCAAAAAAATATGTCTAACCCGGAACCATCATGAATGGGTTCTTCAAAACTTGTGAAGCCCCTGAACGGATTCTACCCTACCCAAAATGGGTCTGGGTAGGTTCTTCATGACCCAAAATGGGTCTATGTGAGATTTTTAAACCCTGGGAAATATTTAATTCAAATATCAATTAATTTAAATAATTAATTCAATTTTAGTATTAAATTAATTATATTAATATTAATGTATTAGTTCAAAATAAAAAACATTTTATTATTTAGAATAATTTATTAAATTTTGATATTAAATTAAATTAATTGATTAATTTAATTTTAGAATAGAAATTAAATTAATGGGTGGACAGATGAAAATAAATTATTTTAATGGTGAATTCATTTAATTTATATTTATGCTCTTGACTTTAAATTTATTTCATTTACTTTTATCACAAATTTACTTTCCATATCGAGTGGCCTTGATCAATTGATCGAACCCATGTTTATCTGGTTAATTTCATTTAATTATTTATTACTACATGTGATGTTTTTAATAAGTAGTTAATTTAAGGCGGTCTATGCATTTCAATTTTAATTCAATATGTATAAGGGCCAACACGTCCAATTTATCAGTTGTGTATTGTGATCCTGAGACCCCCTCACCTGTGTGCGAGTATTCTTGTACATTTGATGATGACACTATAATATGTGTACTCCACCAAGTCAAGGAAATAAACACATGATACATGATCCATGCCAATATGAGATGCTACCTCAGATGAGATGTGGGCACACTGGACTAGGGGATGAGCTGCATCAAGAATCAGAATACGACTCAAGTATGAATTACCTAGGTCATGGTTGATCCATTATGTATCAATGGATCAAACTATATTAAATTCTCAAGACCATTCAGTTAATTTATTTTCTTTATGCTCATACATGTCATTATTTATTGCGAAAACACATAGAATAATAAACAATAAAAAGATTAAAGACGTGATGAATGTTTTTCTGTTAATATTCAATTATGAGTGTGAAAACACAGTATGAATATATTAATATAAATGGATTATATTCATCAAAAAATATAAAACCCTCACAAAAATATTAAGTCGTTAATGCATTACATTATTTGAATTTGAAAAAAACTGGTTGTACAGGGGCTCATCATCCAAAGTTGAGGGTACTTCCTACTACCAGAGAGTTATTATGAGAGTGATGGGTTGAATTAACTGAAGTTGGCAGCAAAGAAGTAGCCAAAGATAGATTGAAGAAACTTTAGAGGAAAGTGTTGGGTAAAACATATTTATGATTTTAGAAGCTGGAAATTCACTCAACAGATCAAGGAGCAATGAGTCAATGTAGTTTTCCTATCAAACGCCTACCATGAACTCTCCCAGTAGTGGTGTAGCCAAAGTTTGTAGAATATGAGGGGAGGTCCAGGGATCCTTTCCACTAGAATACTCAATCAATATATTATTCTGATTCTAGTACAAAGGGTTCCTAGAATTTGATAAAATAGTGGGATACATTTAATTATTTAATTAACCAATCAAAATGTATAAATCGATAATCAAGATAAAAGTACTAATCTTTTAAGAAATTTATTTTTTGTAGTAAATGGAAAGTTATAAGAAAAGAAATACTATGATATATAATGGATAAATTAAATTTTCAAACTAGCATGAATCTCTAAGTGTAGTATAGGCACTTCCACACAAATTCTACTATATTATAAATTCAAGGTGTTGGTGTCTCTAAACCTATTAAGCCACCTTAGGAAGAGAGGGTTTTTTGAAAAATTTATTACAGGAGACTACTATACAGTGCATGTGATAGTTATTTCATTATGATATCATCAAATTTCTGATGTTATATATAGTCACTACATCAGGACATCGATGATATAACATGTAGTCTCATCTCCATGAATTTTAAGGAGAAAGAGAAGCAAGATATGAATGGGTAATGATTACACTAGATCAATTTAAATAGAAAGGAGGGTTATGATATTTCAATACATCATATTCTCATATCATTTTCACCCATTTATTTGAGTCTTGTTTTAGGTTAAAAAATGAACAGTATTGATTAAATGCTTCATTACCTTTTAAGGTAAGCCTCTCTAAGTAAATAAGAATATAAAAGAAATTTTCATCTTTAATTATTATGCTGAAAAAATTGAAGGACATGGTGAAAAGGCCAATGAAAAGTAACACAAAAGGCACATTCAAAATGTCCTTCGATGAAAGAGGTATTAATTGGATTTTATTTTTATTTCATATCATGAAATAATTTTATAGAAGTTTAAATATAATAAACTAAATCAGAAAAGCAAGTACCTTCTTCTTCTTCAGGTATATTCATCAATATAAAATTAATGTTTCAATATTAATTCTTGGGTATTAAATATAGTATGTCTTTAATATATGTTTATTTTAATATAGTAACTAAGTAAGTATATAAATTCTATTAGAAATAAGGTATATTCTCTAAGAGGTTGAGAAAGGGTGGTTCCTAATTCAATAGTGAGAAGTACACGACTTCTATATTTCTAAGTGAATGATTCTAGTGGAAATATTATTTATTATAACCAAAAAAATTATCTCATGTGTCCATTGTATACAAGGAGACATTATTCCAGGTCTAGGAATGAATTTTTTTTGGTGTTTCATACTAAAAAAATAGTTTAGTGGTACTTGAATCAGAAGCAATAAGTGATGAATATAAAATATAAGACTTATTTACCCAGTTTTGGAAAGATAATATTTGTCAAGAAAAAATAAAAGTGGATTTAAAGGATATACCCAATTTGGTATTTAATCTTGGTAAATATAAACACCTTTGGTATTATCGACTTCTTTAGTTTAGAAAAATAAACCTTTAGAAATAAGGGTAATCCACAAGGATTTCAGAATAAGTTCAAGAAGTGAGAGTGAACTATTCAAAGGGTAATATAGTGGTTGATATACTTCATAAGATTCCTTTAAGTAATTAAAGAATATGAATGCAAAGTATGATATTTTGATGGTAAAAAGATATGAGTTGCTTCAGGTCGGCATGCAGAATAATATCTTGACCAAGCATTCATCGATCATGATAATGTAGCATGGAGTAATTCCTAAACTCACATTACCTTATCTACATCACAACATTTATGTTAATAAGAAGAATCGATGATGAAGTATTTCATGTTAACATTGATCAAAAAATGTAGTGGGGGGGAATTCCTAAATTCACATTTTATACATTATAGTTTTGATGTAAGGAGTATCAATGTTGTAACTTGAAGTAACTTCCATTATATTTCATGACATGCTTTGCAAATAATGGTGATACCCTATAACCATATTACAAATATCATGATAAATGAATATCATATAAGTCAAAGTATGATGGAAATCCATTATGTCATAATACATGTGTTTAAATAAAAAGAGTTTGTTAAGACATAAATAAACTTGCATCAAGAATAAAAACATTGTTCATATAAAGTAATTATCCTAATGGTTTCTAAAGATATTACATAAATACCTAAGATAGAAAAGTGGTAGTCAAGTGATGGAATAAATTTCTATATAAGGGATCACATCTATTTTGAGATAGTGGGGCCAGATTGTCTTAGGTTTAGTCAATTCCATAGATGCACAAATAGTCAACATAAGAACTAGTTCCACAAGTGCATGGGGAACAAGAATGTTCTAGAGACACATACTGCATAGGAAGGTTAAAACCATGGTGATGGTTTTATATTCACTATGAATGGTGATCCATTATTCTTTGTGAATAATAATTCCTACAATAAATTATTATATAGTAATTAGCTAATATTTAAAATACCAACTAAAATTAAATAATGGATCCCAAGTATCAAAGTGAAAAGGGTATTATTATTTGGAATAATATAGTGAGTATTCAAATAAGATGATACATGGATGGTACAAGCGAATTACCAATAAGGATTGATTGATTATACCAAGTCATTATGCCTAAATCCATTAGAATTTTACTTATCATAGCCAAATCTATGATCATTTTATTGATCATTTGATGTCATGACCACCAATGATGGAACGTTTCTATACGATGCAACTAGGAAGGGATGGTCACATCACCGAATGATAATAAAGGATTAAAGTTACTGAAATCCAATTTATGATTGAAGTAATCAAAAGGATCATAGAATATTAATTTGGAATAAATGTTTTCCATATGCCTACCAGAGGTTAGTGGGATTACCATTGTTTTCCAAGTAAAATATGCTCAGCAACATATGGAAAATAACTATCAGTCTTATAGTTAGTTAAGACCATAATTAAATATATTCTCTAGATATTGACTTAAAGTATCAACCTAAGTTCTAGGTAAAAGGATATAATGATCTAGATCTAAAGTTTTATTGGACCTAGTAAATCATACATAAAGTGAAATGGTATTGAAAATACATGTTGGTATAATTTGAGTTAGAATTTTTTCTAGTGTCACTTGGAATATATATCTCTAGGTTTATATGTTCAGGAAATAGGAGGATATTAACATGGTGAGTTGAATTCCATACACTTTAGTGATAAATCAATCGTGCATGCCAGGATATGTAAAATAACTGATATTTCCAAGATATACTTTATAATAAGAAAATATCAGTCATATTCAGGAGCACTATAAGGGAAGCAGTTAGAACTATTCATTTGTAATTTGGAAAGTACACAAAGATAAGTACTGGGTAAGGAGAGAAGAAAGGATACTAGTTTTGAGGGTACACAAACTAGTTTTCCTTAGATAAATATGATATAATATCACATTTAGGCTAAAGGTGGTGAGTGATACAAGCTAATGTAAGCCAGTGGTATCCATACCTACAAATACCTAGTACGTTGTAGCTTCTGAGGTAGCTAATAAGCAGTTAAATGCAATAATTTGTTCCAGTTCTTGGAGTCACACCTAGTAAGTGAAGTATTATCATAATATAAATTATGATATTCTTACTAACCAAGATGTCAAGTTTTGACAGTGGTAAAAAATGGATATACTTGGGGATACCATCTCTTGAGAAGTTTTACTCAAGGAGAAGTATAATAACCCTTAATTTTCATACATAGGAATTACATCACTTATGAAGAATAATTAATACATTACAAAAATAAATGCCCAAAGACCATATTAGTTTAGTGACTTTGGAAACATGGAACAAATTCTAATGATTTGGTGAAATATATTCAATATCTCCCATAAAGATCTTCCCCCTTAGTACGCCTAACTAAAACCATTCTTTATAACCCGAGGAAAAGAAAACATAAGAAAAAGGGTGAGCTTAGATGCTCAATAAGGGTAAACAAGGGAGATATGTAAAAATAATCATGATCATAAGAGTATGAGAACATGATCATGAAAATAGAATATCATACCCTACATATCAAAGATCATAAACATGAATCATGGCATAAAGATTGGTAGTTCATAAAACATGAATTATAAGGAAATAAATAACATGATCCATGGAATCATAACATAGAAATAAAACATGGAACTATGGAAGACACATAAGCATGTAAAAATTATTTATATAGCAGTCAAGGCATCATTTCCAAGGCCATCATGGTATTATGGTTTCACTTCTTATACTATCTTGGTAGTCATGGTTCACTCCCATAACCATCCTTGTAGTCATGGTTCACTCCCATAACCATCTTTAGTAGTCAGGGTTCACTATTCAGACCATATTAGAAGAAAATCTCATCCATGTCTATCTCATGATATATAAATCTTTACCTAATGCATTAGATAGATATATAGGTCCCACCCATCTCATAATGAAATCATACATACGTGTACCACAAGATCATAAAAAATAATACCATAACCCATGAAATTAAATGGGTATCATAAACATGTAATCATATCAAAATTTGTGGAAAAGTTATATGTTTCATAATCATTTCATCAAATCATAACCTATAAAAAGAAGTGGATTTTATAAGAATATAACTCATGGAATAGAAATGGGTTTCATAAAAATCATTACACTAAAACATAAACCATTTAGAGAAATAATATGAATGGAAACGTGGATCATTTATTATAAAGGCATGAGTAACACCAATGGATTTTATCTTATATGTGTAATGATTTTGAAAGATCACTTGAAAATAATTCTTGAGGAAAATATCCTTTCTTCTTTGAAAACATTTTATTTTCCTAAAATGATGAGAAATTTTAAAAGAAAACATTTTATTTGATAATAAGATTATAATATTATAAGGAAAGATTCATGGAAATAAGGAATCATGAAAGAGTAAAAATTTATTCATGTTGTATAAGTTAAAAGAAAACATTCTTCTCATACATTTGTCAAAAAATCACAAAGTAACTTGTTTGGAAAACAACAAAAATATTCCTTTAAAACCATGCAGTAAAAAGTAAAAAATGGGTAAAAATGAATTAAAAACATCCATATAATAATATTAAAAAAAATTATGAAAAAAATTTAGAAAACATGGACATGGATGATAAATATTTCTCAATCTATTCTTATGTATAAACAACCTTAGATAATAATGGGATAGTAAACTTAACCCTTACAACTTTATAATCAGTATAATCATATGAACCATGAAATAAATGAAATTATATGGATATCAAAATAAAATAATCTTATGTTTAATACTCATAAAATACATTCATGGTCATTATATACACTACGTAGAAGAATCAACAGGCGTATGAGGTATGTGTCTTAAAGAAGTAAAGGTGAGACAGAAATCCCTTACCTTAGGTATGATTCCCTACATACATGTATGAAACTATTTTATAGTAGTTTTAAACATATTATTAACTTATAATAGAATCATAATAATATTTATTATATCATATATGATTCATTTGTGACTTTATATTACCCATTTATTAATAATTCCATGTTAAAGCAACGTTTTGGGTATTAACCGCTTTGTTTATCATACGTGTTTTGACTTTTTATTCTTGATCATATTAATTAGATCATTATTTACTTAATTCTAGAATTTAAAAAATTATTTATATATCATATATATTTAGTATACAAATATATATATATAAGATATATATATGAAATGGAATACACTGTTCATGGAGATGGTAAGTCATACTTACGAATGAACGTTGTTTCCGTTTTCTTATCATACTGAATGAAAGAAGTTAAATGAAATATATGTATATATATTATTAAATTAGAATTATTATGTCATATATTTTATATTTATTCATTATATACATTTTCATAATCATTCTTGAAATGTTTAGCATGGAAGATGAATCTCATCCCGTCGTGGAGACGGTAGGTCGTATGTACGCACAAGCAACGATATCATTCCCTTAATGGTAAAAGGGTGAGGAATTAGATGGTATATTAATTATAATGAATCAATATCATATCATATTTATTATTTAAATCCATTATATCTATCATTATACCCATCCAAATAAAGTAGTGATGAAAAATAGATTACACCACGACGTGGAGACGGTAAGCCATGCATACGCACACGTGGTACTTTCATTTTTTGTAGGATGAATAAATGGTGGAATATGGTTTTTAAATAATCATAATAACATCTGAGAATATATTTTATACTGTATTTATTTCATTATAATTGAATAAACACATTAAGTGTAAGTATAAGAAGAAAAAATTTGAAAGAGTCGATAAGGAGATTACCTCTTCATTGATGATCTCCCTCTAGATCTCCTCTTAGGGACACTAGAGATGGTCTTTTGAGAATACCAAAACATCCAGAATGTTAATAGGGAAGTTGAAAATGTAAATTGAAAGGTTTTGGTATATCTTTAAGTCTTAAAGTGGTGTTAGAAACTAATAGAGTAGGTTCTCTTTTATAATTGAGGTGAGGGGAACTTTAGGAAACTCTTAAAATATTAAATTAATATAAATTTATTTTTGATTTCAAATAGACCAAAAGTGAGTTATTTAGAATCTAAGATAATTATGGTTCTAAATTCTCTCAACCAATTATTTTTAGACAAATTTAGGTCATAATATTAACCTTATCTTTTGGCTTTAACCCTAAGTTAAACCCTTTAACTTTTACCATGACAACTTGGATTTTCACTCTTTAGGGTTAATATAGTTACTATAAAATTCCAAAAAAAACCCAAATGGATAATTGATGGAATTTTTAACTTTATTATATTTATTTGGACGAATTTTATAATTTTATAAATTTTATATCATTTAATAAAATATTATTTATCTTAAAGTATCATTTATTTCAATTTTGATACTATTTATTATTTGTCTTTTTAAAAAAATATCTTAAAAATATGATATCTTCAAACTAGAACATCTAATATATCTATAATATATCTAATTTATCTATAAAATTAATTTTTGTCATTAATTATGTCATATTATATTTATTTTAATATTTTAAATATCATTTACTTGATATTTCCATTAATTAAAAAATTATTGCATCATTATTATAAAAGACTTTAATTAAATTATTTCTTTTCTAAAAATTAAAAATTAAATATCATGATGAATATAAATTTATTATATTTAAAATTACTGTTTATAGTTTAATTTATCTTATGTATAACCCTATATAAAAAACAATTTACTTATTAAAATTATGAGTATGAAATTTTTAACTTATCCTTAAATAAAATATAATAATATATTATTCTTACCCAAGTGGCTTAAAAAGATCATAATTTAAGACTAATGTTTATTTTGGTAGAAACCCACTCATCCAATTAAATTAATACAAGTGCTAGGGAAACTTTATAATATTATAATATTATTTTTACGTTTAATTACCCGATTTACCCTTAATCACAGTAAATAAAAATAAAAAATTTACTAAAGTTACTATTCAAAAAAAATTAATTTGATCCCAATAGACTCTAAATATCATAATTATTTCAACCATGTATATTCATTTTTTAAAATTCAATTAATAGAAGCGGAAAAATTATTTTTAATGCTAATCCCACAGGCATGGCAAGAAGGTGGGTAAAATGAACATTCAAAAGTTTAATAAATTTTTATATATAAATTTAATATTAAAAGATTAAAATGGACTAAATTGGATTAATATATATATAATTTATCTATTGTGACTTTAAAATTAATTTAAAGTATAATATTTATTTAAACGAAAAATACAGTTTTTAACAACGATGCAGAATTTTTCACTATTCATCAAAAAAATGAAACTTCACAAAAAAATACTAAAAATTAACCCTAAGTTAATTTTGAAATTACTAATTCAAAAATTATTTTTATTTTATCAAATTCAATTTCTATGAGTGTCTAAAATTAATTTTATTATTGTTCACAGAAGGACATAAAAAGCAGTTCCATTAAGAAAATAGTATTTATAAACATATAAAGACTTCACCAAAAATTATAAATTTCATTATAAATATGTCTTATTTATATGGAAAACTATAATTAACATTTAAAAATTAGTTGTTTTTATTCATATTACTATGTTTAATTGTTAGGTTATAACTGTCTCGTTTAAATAATTATAATGACAAAGTGTTGTTTCGCAGAGAATCAGTGTTGCATGTAGCGTAATCCAAGTCGATGGTGTGTGTAATGCAAGATTAACTTGGTGTTTATTATTATGTAATCCAAAATTATTTCTTTTATATAATAATAAAAAAATATGCTCAGTGTTACGTGAAGTAAAAAATATCAAAAATATTAAATTAATTTTAAAAATAATAATTCTCAAAATCTTAGGGTGTTACAAGAAGAGGTCATATATAGCAGAAATTTCATACGGCAGAATCATGGAAGGCACAGCAACTAAAGTCATAACTCAGCAAAAACATGATTGTAATCATGTGAGAGCTAATAGGTTTGGTTAACAAGTTGGATCTAGTGCAAGTGTGAGTGTTGTAATAGTGTGTGCCCTAGACCCAACAATACAGTACTTTTGATTACCATATTATGTATACAGTTGGATATACATAATTTATTCTTATAATTATACTATAGATATTTCTTTATCCACTATTTAATGGTAATTTCCATAGATTAATTTTTGTATCAAAATGTTATAGCAGGTCTCAGGCTATAATGAGAACTTCGAGATACCATGACATTTATCTTAAACAAAGGTCATATAATCTAGATATATTGTACTGACTAGACATAGTAGATGTTTGAATATTAGGTGTTGGGGGCTCATAAGCATTGGGACTTCTTCTCATGAAGTTTTTATTTGGTGATCTCTAGTAGTGAGGTCATGAGGATATACCTTCCAATAGGAACACCACAAGTTTTGGGTGTCATTGGATGTTCTTATCTACAGACATGTGTATTGGTCTCATAACTTGATATCATTATCAATGTGTGCCATTTGATTGAGTACTTTGATGAAAGGTGAAAACCATGACAATGAAGTCGTGGTGAGGTATTTTGTGTTGGGTGTGTCATTGGTGGTATGACATTGAATGAATGATCAAGATAGAATTTGTCACTTCTAAGTTGAGGAGGTGATATCTTTGTCCTGTTTGATCAGGATAGAAGTACCTTTATTAAAACCATGGCCATGGTAGTCGAAGTTAAGTCCATCCAGTTATATCAACAAATAATAAATCAAGAAAATGATTATACCATAAGTTTATGCCTTTCTTTATGATATATCATATGACAAAGAGATTATATTACACAATGTATGTACGTAGTTTGGTTTTTGGTTCTATGACTATCCCTTATCTCTTTAGGGGAAATGATGGGTTGCTAGATTCCTCTCTTGGTCTGTGAATATTATTCACTACTATTGAGATAAGGTCCTAGAGGGTCACACATAATAACACTTTCTAGATTCTACCCTATTCTACTAAATAGGTATATGGGACATTTTGGGCCCCACCACGGGGTCTGAGAGTTTTCCAAGATTTATCAATCACCGATAAATAAATAAATTCATTATTATTTGAGTACAGAATAATTGGGTTGAATTTAATTAATAAAATTATTTATAATTGTTTATGTAAATACATAGAATAATATTATATGAACGGATATTATATTTAATATTCAAGGTTAATTTAATATTAGTGGGAATTACAAGTCTAGTTAATGAATCGGGTTTATCATGTAATATATATATTTAATATATGTTACAAGTATGTGATAAAATATAAATAATATTTCTGACGTAGTTTGTTCTTCATAATTATCTATTTATTATTTATTTAGTGGATGTTATATATATGAGGGTCAGGAACCCCAATCGGGTATTTTTCATATCCACTATATAAGTACATGAGAGGATCATTTCCATGTGTAAGAGAATTCATTTCCTAATATATTGAGATCTCCTCTCTCCTCCTCCCACATCCTTGAAAGAGAAAGACAATATTCAAGAAATTGATCTAGGGATGTCTTTGTGGATCATAGGAATAGAGTTGAGGTGATTGTCACGACATCGAAGGAAGCATCATAACTCCACACTAGCACTTGGAATTCAACTATTGGAATTCACACAGTTCCTTGAAGCATGTGTAGATGATCTAGAGGGTTTTGGCTTTAGATGTTTCAAGCATCGATCGCCGATGAAAAGTTTAAGTAGAACACACCGCAAATCAAAAAAAGGTACACATTTGTTTATTTATTTGGAGCTTATTAAATTCATGTGACATCCTAAGACCAATATTGGGGTTTGGAACATTAGATACTATGAATTTACATCACTCTAGTGATGAAAATTTTAAAATTCTTGACCCATCAATTTCCATTGCGTGCCCTGGTACCTTCAATTTTTCACCTCAAAATCATGGCCAAAAAACCACATCATCACCCCAAAATCATGGCCAAAAAACCATTCACCCCACATGCCCCAATTGCACATCGCTATCCCATAATCACGACCACACATCACAACACATAAATATCATTTTACAGATTTAAAAATGGGATTTTATCATATTACACTTTATTTTAGGGGCATTATCATACAAACTATAATCCTAGGGCAACCATTTTATTATCCAAATATTAGTGGTTAGCCAAATTCCATTTTTGGGTGATATCACAACAATCAAAACAAAATAAAAAATCACAATACATATCATATAGAAAAAACAAATCTCCCAACAGTCATAATTTTTAGTGGACCATCAAAATTATACAATCTACAATATCACAATTATATAAAATCCATAAAAGCATGTGAAACATTTCCATTTCCACTTTCAATTCAATTAGCTATTTTTTATCTTTGATTAATCTAGAATAACCATAACCCATATACAAAAAAAAATTAAACCCCTCTCTCATGATACAAAATAAAGAGAAAAAAAGGATTCCCTACATTAAAGAAGCTTTCCAACTCAATTTGAATCATAGGGCGAAGAAGAAATGCTTGAAAACCACAACCGCACTATGAGAAATCACAGATCAACTAATACCTTACCAAAGGATCATTAAAATTCATCCCAAAAACACAACTCAATCCAAACCATGACACCGTAGTGAAACCCTAAATAATAATGGAATAAAACCATCCATTAAATGGAAGAGAACCTACGACATATTTCCAATGGTGATCTACCAGAACCAACCGAACAAATAGGGGAGAATAGGGATGAAAGGTCTCCTTGGGGTGCCTAGGGTTCACCCAAAACAATGGGAAGAATAAGTCATGGATTAATGAATGAAAATTCATAAGGAAAACAACTTATAACCCTGGATACTAAAGGTTACATGATGTGTAACCGTTACACAACTTATAATCCTCAGGTTTCCAAAAAAAATCTAGCTTTCACCAAAAATCATGTTGCTTCTAAGGATTAAAAACCCAAAATATTACACAACATGAACTAGCCTCATAAAATCCATGAACCACCATTACACATCATTTAATACATTTACACAGCATGTATTTACTATAGAAACTATACTACACCTCCATAGCTCACCTAAAAATCCCCCAAACACCTCCAACCACTAAAATTGGAAAATTAACAGACCAAGAAGGAACAAACCATTACAATAAAGGATTATATTAAGCTCAAATGAATCTAAATAAAAGATGTGTATCTTCATCTCATTTCCCTTATGTGATAAGAGAAGTTATTTGATTACAAAGAGTTATTATGAACAAAAATAATAGGATTAATTATATACATATGGTTTATGATTCATTAATTTCTATAACATGTTTAGAGAAGAATGTATGGATAAAAGAGTTTTATTAGGGATAAAAGTGTTTATCCAAATATTTTTTTAAATATATGGGAATGTTTCCCCACCACCCATCGATGGTATATTTTAATAAATTCTTCTTTTAAATGGAAAAACATTCCAAATACATACCTTCCTGAATGGCCCGAAGCCTTCATTTTTATTGATTTTTGATAACCCCCCTTTCAAGGGATAAGGGGAAACCCTTACAAGGCCCATAGGCTCAGAGATTACATGGCCTATAGGCTTAGGAGATTACATGACCCAAAGGTCTTAGGGAATTTAACCAGACTATCTACAAGAAACTGCCCCTCCCCAATATCTGCATCCTGATAGTAGCTCTCCACCTTCTCATGACCGTATGGCTAGGCTTCCCGTGCAAGCACAGGCTGGTAACAATGGCATAGCCATACCCTCTCATTCTGACAATCCATTTGGCTCTTCTCTGGTGAGTGCACCTGCTCTGAATCCTCTTCTGGGGCTGCTCTTTTTTTTAGTGTGTCTGGGGCCTGCATTCATGTGGCCCGAAGGCCTTGTGGTGGCCCTAAGGCCTTAAGGTGGCCCGAAGGCATTTGATAATCAACTAGACCGAAGGCCTTGGGTGGTCTGAAAGCTTTGCAGGACCCGAGGACCAAACCGGTGGCCCGAAGGCCCTGATGGGTGAAAAGTTCCGACTGCTACAGTACCGAATAGTTCCTACTACAGTGTTTGCTACAGTGCTGCTACAGTGACTGGTACAGTACTAGTACAGTGTATGGTACAGTACTGCTATAGTACCTAGAAATATGCCTCCACCCGGATTTGATCTCGGGTCTCATGGATTCACCTAGCGAGTCCTCACCAACTAGGCTGAGGCTCATGTGCAAGAATACCATTTATGATATGGAAACAATAGATTATTTGTTTAGTATTCCTTCAAAAAGGAAATAAATGTTATTTCCTAAAACAAAAGGTTTTGTACATCTTATAAAGATATGTTTAAAAGAATATAGTGTTTAAGAGGTGATTGGGAGTGTGTTTGGACTTAAATAAAGTTAACAAATAAATAATTACACCAATCCAGGTTTAAAGTGAATTTTACTTAATATCATAAGAGAGTTGGGATGTCTTAGTAAACAATAATGTAAGTAGTTACATTATTGCAAGGAAAAAGTATGATGGAATAGGGCTCCAAGAATAATAATGATGAACTTAGAAATAATTCTAAGTAGACAACAAAAAGTGGAATCATTACAATTGATGTTGTAGAGTTAAGAAGTTTTTATTTGTTTAAAGATTTGAATAATTAGGAATATGATTCATAAGTCTCACTATTATTCAAATTTTCTTACTTCATAGATTTTTCTCACTAAAGGTTTTAGGGGGATTGTTTTATCAAATGGTCACATAAATATGTGACATGTATTACATATGATGTAATGTGTTAACAAAACCCAAAAAGTGTAGAAAACATAATACTGTTCTATCCATTAATCATATATGATATGACAAACCAGTTCTTATGTTGGTTTTGTTAAATATTCTTAAAGAGTTTAAGAATATTAAAATATATCATATTAAAGTAAACCTCCATCATATCATTCATTCATGTTGGATGCATAAATGTATATATAGATATACATTTCATGAAGTGTAATAATAATTTACCTCTCAAAGTATGACTTTGAGTTTATCCCTAACCGATGTTCACCAAATAATATTATAGGTTATGAATAAATGTTAAGGTTAGTGTGAGTAGGATTATTTTATAGAGATATATAATGTACTCATTTGGAACAATATAGAGAATATAATTCTTTGTGTGAGTTGGATGACCCACTAAGTATACCACATGGAGTTTCATACAAATGTCTTTGGTATACTAGGGGTGCGTGGATTATATTTGAGTCCCCACTACCTAATGTTGGTGATATGCCTAGCATGAGAACCTTTATACTTTGATACCCTACTTAATAAAGTCTACATATTGACTTAGATAATGTAGATTTGGTTGAGTATATTGTTATCATTTCATCAGTTAGAGCTTAACTAAGATGGTATTTTTCCTCTTGTATAATGAGTATGACATTTGGGCCCTCAATTGAGATAGACTATGTGAGTTTTCAGCCGCACTTAGATGTTATATATCTATCTGGATAAGGGACATGTTATGTTCTTATCCATAAGGATAAATGACATGTGATGTATTTATCGATCAGATTGGTCTGCACTTATAGAATCAAGAACAGATTTGTTAACTGTATGGGATTGACGTGCTAGATGTATCATGGTCAGTCGATGTCTTTGACAAAGGGAAACTATGAGAATACATGTTTTCATATGATGCAGATTGGTGGACTCTGGTATAGAGATACATGTATTTTATTAAGATCAGGCCAGATCCCTTTATAACTTGAATAGCAGTGACACTTTTCTTGAGGCATCTCTTTGCTTACATATATGGATCTAGAGATTCATATTTTTTTCAATTCTATAAAGTCATGTGGGGTCACACTTTGTGGTTTACTAAATAGGGATTGATTTTGACTCATAGAGATACTCTAAAAAGTGTTTTAGAGTTAATTCATAAGTGTTTTGGATGGGTTTTCACAAGGTATTTCATATGATGTGATACAAGGTGAAGTTAATGATAGCTTTCTAAAAGTTTTTTTGGAGCTATCAAAAAGGATTTTTGGATACGATGTCATAAGTTATTGTATATGATACAATATAAAATTAAATGAGACAAATACTTTAAGGATTTAGTTCAAGTGAGAAATTGGAGATATTCCCTAAATCTATAGTTTGTATATGATACATTTCTATATTGAGTGTATGGTATATCGAGATGTATGCATGAAATGAGATTTCATGCATGATAATACTTTTAATTGAATGAGTAACTAAATATTAAGTATATTAATATTCAAATGGTCCAAATCACTTAAAGATAAAATTTATTAATACATTACATGAAATGTAATGCTGGAGTAGAGTTTTCATTCATGAGATTAATGAACTGGTCATGGAATTTACTCATTCATTATAAACATATGAGTAAATGCAGTAAAAGCTGAAGATTATCTTCGATAGAATATATATAACTCACTGCCATGTGATGGAATGTGTGTGTGTGTCACATGATGCTTGGACAAACCTCTCTTTAACCCAAATATCTCTTTCATATTTCTCATTTTACATACAATATACTAGTATACCATGGAGAAAAGGTGAATCTCGTCCAAATGTTGGATGATTTAGTTTACTCATGGATACATCATGGAGGTGGGATTCTTTTTTCACTTAGTGATCTATCTAAAACTTTTGTGATGGTGTTTGAAGGTGAAGGAGATGATGTAATGGATATTCAATGTATGTTATGCCATATTTATAGTATTTATTCATTTCTATTTTATACACAATTTCATATTATCTTTCATGGAGATCCTTAGAAAAGGGTTTTTAATTTTTTCCTCTTGATCTAATGGATTTTATTATAATCTAACAAACCCCTTCAAGTATGATGTGATGGATGGTGTCAAGCCATGTCAGGAATGAAATTATGATGGTTGGTTGGATGAGAATTGTATTTTCCCATGCTACCTACTTGTAATGATGGGAAGTATTAGAATGATGGGTATAATGGACTAGTGGATTTTGACTAGTGGACATATTTTTTACCTACTTGATACGGTATCCTCTGTGATGATGATATGATTTATGTGGTGTGATATAACCTATTTTTTTATATTACCTAAATATATTCCATTGAAACATCAACGGGACATTGCGTGATGGAAAGATAAATAGAATTCTTTGGGTGAAGCTTTGATTAATTTTCAGCGGTAAGAATTACCAAAGTTCCTCAGTAAAGGTTCTAGTGATGAGGTTGGGGAATGTTTAGGAGAGGTTGAAATTTCTTTTTAATTGGTGAGTGATTTGGACTATTTTTTAGTCTCTCTAGAAATTTGATTATTTTGGAAGGCGACCTATTTCAGGTGAGTTGGTCTGTTTTTTTTATAATTTTTTGGGGCATCACTAGTATGATTTCACTATGGGCCAGCATGCTTCTCAGTCTTGGGTGGTTATCTAGTTGTGGTTTGGGAGGTAAATAATGTTCTAGGATAGTGTCGATAGTGAATCCATCTTTTTTGAGAGGTATCATACCATGGTCATTATTTTTTATTCTTTTTATACCTTGTATTTCCTTGGATTCTATAAATGTGGATCGTCGGGTGGAATTTAACATGATGATTGGGTTCCTTATTTATATTTTTGGGTTTCCTTTTTTGGGTTTGTTTTAATTCTCAGGTATGGTAATTGATTAAGAGGTATCTAATGTAATATATCAGGCCTCTCCAATCCAATTATTTCTTTATTTTGGTTGTTGGGGTATCAAGAGGTAGTTTGGTCATGTTTCAAGGTTAGACTGAAGTGTTATCGCCACTATGAGGTCCACCATGTCATGGTGTTAGGTGTGGTGGAGGTCTTGGTCTTGTATGGTTGAAGTTGTGGGTTTGGTGCATGGGTTTTTTGGAATTGTATGTAGAGGTTGGTTGTTTCCTTTATAGGATGGTACACCATGGGGTCTGAAACACCCATGGTGGAAGTTTTTTTTAATGTTCAGTCACCCCTATATAAAATAGGGATAGAAAAATGCTTGGGAAGAACATGTGGCACATTCGAGTATCTAGGGAGGAGACCACTATACTATAGTACATGAAGTTTTAGAGAGCATGGTGGGTCAATGTGAATCCATGTGTAAAACAAGGAGGTGTTTTGTGTCGTGGTGTTGGGTGTGGCCTCTATAGTCTTTCAATGATGCTTAGTGAAGACCACTGCACCATAGGGGTATCCATTTTGAAAGGTGTAGTGGATGGTTGTGTTTTTAGTGTCTCATTATGGGAAATGGGGATGTTGAAATGGTGAGGGGTGATCCATAGCCCTAATATGATGTGAGGATGATGAGTTTTTGTAAATGGATGGAGTATTCTCCCTACATCGTGGTGGTGAATGTTTTTATTAGGGAGTTCACCTATTTGAAATAGGGTGGCCTCCATTCCATAGAGGGGGGTGTGGTGGTGTTATGTTGTCTTGAGGTGAGATGTGCAGGTGAGTTATAAAATGCAAATCCAGGAGTTTCTACATTGTAGTCTTAGGCATGGCAGGCGAAAATAGTAATGGAAGCTCCCCTACATCGTGGTGTTGTCCATGGTGGTGGTCAATATTCTTTTAAGTAGCCAAAACAACCATTGGGGAAGGGGGTCATCCATTTTGAATATCTGAGATCTCAAATATACCTTTGATTGAGACTTTCCATTTCCATGGTGGAAGTCTCCATACTAAGGTGGAGGTCGGTTAGGGTTCCCACTAAATAGTGGGCCGTCTATTCATCTTGGTGTTCGAATTTCTTTATTTCCCTTGAGCCTTGACCTATTTTAGGGCCTCTCTTATAAGCTTTTATTCATACTTTTGAGGATTGTGATCTTCTTGATTCATGGTGTGGATTCTTCTTCAATTTGAGGTCCTTTCTTTATCCTCTTCCCTTCATTCTTCTTAATAATTCTTCCATGAATGATTGCAGTAGTGTTTATTCTTGGAAATGGTGGTTTATAAATGATTTTTTTTATGAATTTGTTGTTATAAATTGAAGGAACCTTTGTGTGGATTCATTGGTGATCAGCTTCAATTATTTTTTTATGGTATTTATTGGCTTCCTTGAGGTAAGGTATTTTTTAGTTTCACTTCTATATTTGGAAATTATATGTTTCTTGATATGTTGTGGAACTTCTAAGTTACCCTTTTTAACCTAAACTCCTTTGGTTGATAGCCTATTGAATTGAATGACTCTAACTACCAACATTCCTCTTTGATTTCTATCCACTTTTCAAGAATGATGGTAATCACCAACATCATCTTTTTTGAAACCCACCTGTTGAATCCCATAAACTAATTCATTGCACCACTTTAACCTTTAGCAACCCAACCATACCTATGACTCCTTCAGAGATAGAAAGTATAACTCATCGCTCGGGACTGGAGTTGTGGTAGAGATATAGTCCAGGGGGGTTATTTGACCTTATGCATTCATTTCACAACTCTCTCATCAGGCATGGTGTAGTGAATATATGGCTCAGGGGGATGGTTCGTTTTTATAAAATTCATTTTCATTCTATAACTTTTCTCTTGGGTTGAATGTTGTGGTATAGATTTGATATAAGGGAAGGGGTTTGTGTATGGTTTCCATTATTCAATTATAAATACCTTCTCTTAAGATAGATATTGTGGAATTTATCTCAGGATAAGGGGATGTTGTATACCTTCTACTTTTGTGATTCCTTCTTTTCTTGTTCTAATTCATGTTCTAGTTTTCTTCAATTTATGGTGTTATGTGTTTTTTATGAAAGATAATTGGTAGGTGCCATGAAATGGTTTATAAACTTGGTAATGGAAAGGTAATCAGGTTGGTAGACCCTCTTTATTTCTATAAGATATGATTTTCTAATTCTTTTCATAAATGTTGTTGTAGTGTTATTGATATTCAGGCTGAAATATATATAATTTAATATCCTGGAAAAAAAGGTATGCTATTTTTTGTGTTTAATACTGGTACTTTGGGTTTCAAGTAGCATCGGATCTTTTTTAAAGTTTCTGTAGAACCTGGGATGGGCACTAACTAGAGGGCACATTTATATCGTAAATTTCTAATTTTCATTATAAATGGATAGCATGGAATAAGTTGTGAAAACAATTTGTGTCGTAATTCTATTTGCATTGTGTGTAACAACCCGAGATTTTATGAGAATTATTCTTTTTTTTCATTGATGTCTTGTGTTGTACGCTACACCAAGATTAGCTTGTACTATATGCAACACCGTATTAGCTTACAGTATACACAACACTATTCTTGGCTCATGTTATACACAATTTCAAGTTCGTTTTGTGGAAATTATTCTACGCAACATTAAGTGTAGATTTTGTTTAATGTATAAATTAAATAAGTTTTGATTATGTTATACGCTACACCAAATGGAGATTTCACTACACGCAGACCTGAATTAGCTTGCATTACATGCAATCAAGACCTTCCTCGATAGCATGTGTAGTACGCAATACCGAGTTTCACTAAACAAGATATTATTATAGTATTATTATGAACTAGCCGTTATGAATAGTAATACCCACTTTTTGAAATTTTATAAATTTTATCTTTAAAAATGGACTTTATTTTTGGACTCGGAATATCAAAATTAGCCTAGGGTGAAATTTTGGTATTTTTCTGAAAACTTTCAATTTTTGATGAATAGTGAAAACACTGGGTTACTATTTAAAAACCGACTTTTTATTTAAATAATTATTTATTTTATTTAAATTTATTTTAGGTCAAAACTGATACATAATACCTATATAAGTTCAATGTAATTAATTGGAGTCATTTTTATAATAATTTTAGATATATAAAAATTTTATTGAACTTTTCACCGTCTTTTACCCACCTCCTAGGAGAATTTGGAAATTCACATAAAACTTAATTTTACCGCTTCTGTGGGTGGAATTTTGAAAATAATAGAGACACGGTTAATATCGAGGACTAAAATGTGGTTCAATAAGATAAAAATAATTTTTGGTGAACAGTAACTTTTTACTTTTATTTACCATGGTAAAAAGTAAATAGGGTAATTAAGGGTAAAAATGATATTAATATTACCCTAACACATGTCCTAATTCTATTGGACAAGTGTATCTCGACCAAAAACAACCTTAGGAATAAAATATTATCATTTAGGTACACTTGGATTAGATTAGGACATTTATTATTATTTAATTCAAAGAAGAGTTAAAAGAGTTAAAATCAAAGTTTAATAACTAATTCATTTTTAATATAGGGTTATGAATAAGATAAATTCAACTATAAATATTCATTAGAAAGATAAAAATATTTCCTACCTAATGATATTTTATTTATAATTTTTATACATTAAATAATTCAAGTTATTTATGACACAATGGTGATGCAGTAATTACCTAAATAATGAAATATTAAAATAATTGATATTATAAATACCCAAATAAATGTAATTTGAGACTTTTTATGAATTACACTAATTTTCTAGGTTAATATTACATGTTAGTATTGATTTAATTAACTTTTTTCGAACTAATAATTCTATTATGATTTTCATAAAAATCAATTACCAAATAGTTTCAAAATTGACATAAAATAGTTTTTAAAACAAATATTATATTATTAATTGTTATTTTATTCCTAAAAATCTAAGGTTCGGCCAAATGACTTAGATAAGGATATATATATTAATAATGAACCACTTGGGGTTCTTTTGGATTGTTATAGTAAGTTTATTAACCATATAGTGTAAACAAACAAGAAGACAGGGTAAAAGTTAAATTATTTAACTTAGAGTTAAACTAAATGATAAGGTTAAAATTGTAACCTAAACTTGTCTAAAATCTATTTTATGAGAGGGTTTCGACCCATACCCACTTTAGATTTGAAATAAATCAATTTGGAGCTATTATAAACCGAATATTACTTTATTATAAAATAATATTTTAAGTTTTTCCAAAGGTGCCCCTCTCCTCCATTATAAAAGGGCACCTCCTCCCTCTCCTCCTCACACCCTTTTGAGCATTGAAGCTTGGAAAAACCCTGCCAATTTCTCTTCTCCACATCCCTAGAAACATTCTGGAGGTTCTTGTCTTCTCAAAATACCAACTCTACTTCCTTAAGAGGAAGCTTAAAGGAGGTGCGTCGAAGAAGAGGTAATCTCTTCTTCCGATTCTCTCAAGTTTCTTTCTTCTTCTACTTCCTCTTCTTTAGTTGTTTCATTATAAAGTAATAACATCAGTATTAAATATATACTGATATGTTATTATAAATATGAAACAACCTTATTTCACCTTCTATCCATCCTACAAAAAATGAAATCATAGCGCGTGCGTACATACGGAATACCGTCTCCATGCCGTGGTGTAATCTGTTTTCGACCACCACCTTTCTTGGATGGGTATAATGGTGTAAATAAATAAATATATATGATTATTGTAAAGTTATGTTTATTCTGAAATATTATACATACACTTCAATACAATTCCACGATCATGGGAATGATATCATCGCTCGTGCGTACGGACGGACTACCGTCTCCACGACGCGAGGAGATTTATTCTCCATATTAACCATTCATGAATGATTATAAAGTATATATAATGAATAATAATGAAATATATGAAATAATAATGATACTGTATTTATGTATATATATATATTTATGTCATCTACTTAATTCCATTCAATTCAATAAGGAAACGAAAACAGCGTTCATGCGTACGTACGGCCTACCATCTCCATGAACGGTGTATTTCATTCCATTTATAGATCTATTATATATATGTATATTATGAATATATATTATATATAAATAATGTTTTATATTCTGGAATTAATTAATCATGATCTAATTAATCATATGAATAATTACAAGTCAAAACACGGATGACAAATGAAACAATTTTACCCAAAACGCTCTTTAACATGGAATTTACAAAAGAACGGGTAATATAAAGTCATAAGTGAACCATATATGATATCATAACAATGAATATGATTATTTAATAAGTCAATGACATTATTTAAATCATTATACAGGAGGTTCGGATACATACGAAGCATATCAGACCTAAGGTAAGGGATAATGTTGCAATCTCAATTGTTTTCTATCCGAGATTGCTTATACGTAAGTATTTACTGGGGTTATATTTTTCATCCATGTCCATAAAATGTTTTTCATAAAGTTTTTAATATTCTTACATGTATTTTTAAAGTCATGTTTATCCTTATTTGACTTTTACTTTGTGTTATGGATGTAATCTTTCTTTTGTTTACCATACGTGGTACTTTTTGACTTTTCCGACAAAAGTACGAGGAGAATATTATTTTTAACTTATACGGCATGAACGGACTTTTACGATTTCATAACGCCTCATTTTCATGAAGCTTCCTCTACAAGTTTGCATGATTATTTTCAAAAAAAACCCTTTTCTTTTAAAATTTCATGGCATTTTGTGAAAAGAAAATGATTTTGAAGAAGAAAGGATATTTTCCTCAAGAATTCATTTCAAGTGTTTTATCAAAACTATTTTCCATCTAAAATGACATTATTTAATATGTTTATGTTTTAAGTATAATGTCTCCATTATTTACATGGTTTGATTATTCCTATGAGGAAATTATATCCATTTTTTTATATGTGGATTATGTTATGATGGCATGATGTTTAAGAATCCCATTCTATTACATGGGTTATGTTATGATGTATGATATATGATTTTGTGGAAAACGAAAGAATTATTTCATTATGAGATGGGTGGGACCTATATCTCCCTCCAATTAATTGGGTAAAGATTTATATATCATGAGATAGACATGGATAGAATGGTAATTTAATCTGGTTCAGTGATACAGGACTGGAATGAGGAGTGAACTCGATTCAGAAAGGGACTTTGTCCACTAAGATGGTCTTGGCAGCAATGCCTTGGCTACTATGGAAATCATAACAAGTGTTGAATGGATTCCACAATTACATGTTTTATTCCCATGCTATTTTATCAATATTTATGTTACATTATGATAAATTCCTTACGTACTTCCAAGATTTATGTCTTTGCTCAAGATTTTGATGTTTAAACATTATGTTCATGTTTTTAAGTTCAATGGTATATGGTTTGTTTTATTTTCTCCATGCTTACCATTACTGAGCATTTGATTTCACCCTTTATATGTTTTCTTTTCCCCAGGATTTCAAGAAAGGTTTTAGGTACGAAAACAATAGGGGAAGATCTTTATGGGAGTTGTTGATGATCTTTCACCAAGATTAGAAGATTACATTCTGAGTTTCCAAAGACACTAAACTATTATGATCCTTGAGTTTTGGTTTTTGTTATGTATTAAGTATTCCAAAAAAGTAATGTATTGTCCATGTACGTCAAGCTTTGGGTCTCTACAGTTGGTATCAGAGGAAAGGTTTAGTTAACCTTTGGAAACTAGGATGCGAAAACTTTAGTGAGATCCCTAGAGATATTTCTAAGGTATATCTAGGGATGTCCCTAAGGTTAAGTACACATATAGGTTAGAGTCCTAGAATTATTTTAACGATCATGAATAACCTAGGGTGAACCTAAGGTGTCATGGATTAAAGAATTTTTGATAAGTTAGACATCCCATAAGTGAATTTTTATGATTATGTGGTTCCTCGTTATTTTAACTGTTTCTTACACTTTGGTTTCTGGTCTTAGTCAATGGAGGGAATGAGAAGGAATTCAGTTAACATTGATTCCAATGGAAAAATTGGTGACTACGATCAATGAAATTATGTAACACCTGGAGAGGATGATATTGTGATTATGCCGAATCAGTCATCTTGATATATGATTAACAAGGTGAACTTTAGTTTTATTCCTAAGTCATCAAATAAGAGGAAGATGGAATTTTATGCATGTTCGCATGATGAGGAGCATAGAGAAAGGAAGATTGAGATTTCTAAAGAAGGGAAGAAGAACCTTGAGGAATACCTCAAATGGAAGGGAAGATGTTATCTATGTGGAGAAAAGGGTCATAGAGTGACATACTGTTATGGAGTCCAATGTCTTATCTGCGGAGAATATGGGCATTACCCAACTCAATGCCCTTGCCTAATAAGTTACTTTTAAATCAAGGAAGGACATATTCCAAGCCAATAATTGAATAGGATGGATTGAAGGGATTAAGTATTGGAATTCAATAATAATGTTGTTGAGGTAATTTTATAGTATATTGAGATATCTGTGTATTGGTCCATTGTGGTTTTCTATAAGAATATGGTACCGGTAACCATGAAAAGTGATTCAAATGTTTTGGAAAGCAGATTATATGCGCATAATGAAGGGATAAGGAGAAAATAAATTGTTTGATAGTATTCATGAGCTCATGATTGATATAAGGACTAAGTGATATCATGGTTTGAGTATATAAAATTTTTGGGATTTTGGTATGTGGAAAGAGTTAACTTTTGACAGCATTCATGTTTTCACTAAGGTTTAATGGGTATTCATTTTCTAACAGAATACATGATTAAGGTATTCACATGTTTGGAATGTGACCAAAAAGATATATCTTATATGGGGGAGAAATGATGGTATTCACATGTATGGTTGATGACATTTTTAGTAATCAGTTTATTTATACTATAAGATTGGACAGAAGTATTTTAGATAAGATTAAAGGTTGGAATGGATTAAGTTGGACATCAGATAGAATTTTTTAAGGCTAGATATTTTTTTCGATATTATTTATGGAATGTTATAATAATGTAGTTTTAGAAAAAGGACAACCTTCAGGACGAGCAACAACCCGTCGCGTCGGAAAAGGCTGTAGGAATCAAACCCACAACTGAAGTGTGACAGGCCTTTATCAGCAACCACTAGCCTACAGGAAGTCCCTGGTTAGTATAAATTAGTTTCAATTTATTATGTGGTATGATATACAAAGTATGCGTCCATTTTAGGAACCATATACGATTAATCTCACCAAAGATAGACTTATGTATATAACTTTTTCTAACCTTATGTTTGAGACAGATGGAATGACCTCTCATTCTATCACATGATCTGCTAACACTTCACGGAAGACCAATTCAAGTTCATTTCTTTAAGAGATGAAGTGTAAATTGTTCAAGGCACAAACAATAGTGAGATTGTACCAAAATCAAGTAAGTATTTCTTATAATTCAAAATTTTCAACTTTAGGGAAATGATATTGAAAACCAAAAATGTGGTCCTATTGCTCTTATATCTGATGAATCAGATGGTACCTTAGATCATCACAAATTTATGGCTTTGTGATTGTTGTCTTTTTCATATCCATGTTCTCTACCACTCTATCAGAACTTGATGGTTAGATTTCTCTTCCATATCCATATTTTCACCTATGTTCTCCAATGTGGAAACCCAGTGATTAGTTAATTTGGGTAACCATTACATTTCTAACTTTCCTTTTTAAAATGAAGTTTTAGTATTCCTTTTTACGATGTGGGTTTCTATGAAAGAAACTTTCAAGTAGTAAACCATTTATAACCCCGACGAATTTCGAGGGAGAAATTCATTTTAAGGGGGGTAGAATGTAACAACCCGAGATTTTATGAGAATTATTCTTTTTTTCTCATTGATGTATTGTGTTGTACGCTACACCAAGATTATCTTGTACTATACGCAACACCGTATTAGCTTATAGTATACGCAACACTATTCTTGGCTCGTGTTATACACAATTTTAAGTTCGTTTTGTGGAAATTATTCTACGCAACATTAAGTGTAGATTTTATTTAATGTATAAATTAAATAAGTTTTGATTATGTTATACGCTACACCAAATGGAGATTTCACTACATGCAGCCCTGACTTGGCTTGCATTACACGCAATCAAGACCTTCCTCGATAGCGTTTGTAGTACGCAATACCGAGTTTCACTAAACAAGATATTATTATAATATTATTATGAACTAGCCGTTATGAATAGTAATACCTACTTTTTTAAATTTTATAAATTTTATCTTTAAAAATGGACTTCATTTTTGGACTCAGAATATCGAAATTAGCCTAGGGTGAAATTTTGGTATTTTTCTGAAAACTTTCAATTTTTGATGAATAGTGAAAACACTGGGTTACTATTTAAAAACCGACTTTTTATTTAAATAATTATTTATTTTATTTAAATTTATTTGAGGTCAAAATTGATTCATAATACCTATATAAGTTCAATGTAATTAATTGGAGTCATTTTTATAATAATTTTAGATATATAAAAATTTTATTGAACATTTCACCGTCTTTTACCCACCTCCTAGGAGAATTTGGAAATTCACATAAAACTTAATTTTACCACTTCTGTGAGTGGAATTTTGAAAATCCGAGAGATACGATTAATATCAAGGACTAAAATGTGGTTCAATAAGATAAAAATAATTTTTGGTAAATAGTAACCTTTTACTTTTATTTACCACGGTAAAAAGTAAATAGGGTAATTAAGGGTAAAAATGATATTAATATTACCCTAACACATGTCCTAATTATATTGGACAAGTTTATCTCGACCAAAAACAACCTTAGTAATAAAATATTATCATTTAGGTCCACTTGGATTAGATTAGGACATTTATTATTATTTAATTCAAAGAAGAGTTAAAAGAGTTAAAATCAAAGTTTAATAACTAATTCATTTTTAATATAGGGTTATGCATAAGATAAATTCGACTATAAATAGTCATTAGAAAGATAAAAAGATTTAATAAATAATGGTATTTTATTTATCATTTTTAGACATTAAATAATTCAAGTTATTTATGACACAATGGTGATGCAGTAATTACCTAAATAATGAATTATTAAAATAATTGATATTATAAATACCCAAATAAATGTAATTTGAGACTTTTTATGAATTACACTAATTTTCTAGGTTAATATGACATGTTAGTATTTATTTAATTAATTTTTTTGAACTAATCATGCTGTTATGATTTTCATAAAAATCAATTCCCAAATAGTGTCAAAATTGACATAAAATAGTTTTTAAAACAAATATTATATTATTAACTGTTATTTTATTCATAAAAATATAAGTTTTGTCTAAATGACTTAGATAATGATATATATATTAATAATGAACCACTTGGGGTTAGTTTGGATTGTTATAGTAAGCTTATTAACCATATAGTGTAAGAAAACAAGAAGACAAGGTAAAAGTTAAATTATTTAACTTAGAGTTAAATCTAAATGATAAGGTTAAAATTGTAACCTAAACTTGTCTAAAATATATTGGTTGAGAGGATTTCTACTCATCCCCACTTTATATTTGAAATAAATCAATTTGGAGCTATTATAAACCGAATATTACTTTATTATAAAATAATATTTTAAGTTTTTCCAAAGGTGCCCCTCTCCTCCCTTACAAAAGGGCACCTCCTCCCTCTCCTCCTCACACCCTTTTGAGCATTGAATCTCGGCCAAACCCTACCCATTTCTCTTCTCCACATCCCTAGAAACATTCTAGAGGTTCTGTTATTCTAAAAAGACCAACTCTACTTTCTTAAGAGGAATCTTAAAGGAGGTGTGTCGAAGAAGCGGTAATCTCTTCTTCCGATTCTCTCAAGTTTCTTTCTTCTTCTACTTCCTATTCGATAGTTGTTTCATTATAAAGTAATAACATCAGTATTAAATATATACTGATATGTTATTATAAATATGAAACAACCCTATTTCACCTTTTATCCATCCTACGGAAAATGAAATCATTGTGTGTGCGTACGTACGGAATACCGTCTCCACGCCGTGGTGTAATCTGTTTTCGACCACCACCTTACTTGGATGGGTATAATGGTGTAAATAAATAACTATATATGATTATTTTAAAGTGATATTTATTCTGAAATATTATACATACACTTCAATACAATTCCATGATCATGGGAATGATATCATCGCTCGTGCGTACGTACGGACTACCGTCTCCACGACGTGATGAGATTCATTCTCCATGTTAACCATTCATGAATGATTATAAAGTATATATAATGAATAATAATGAAATATATGAAATAATAATGATACTTTATTTTTGTATATAAATATTTATGTCATCTACTTAATTCCATTCAATTCAATAAGGAAATGAAAACAGCGTTCATGCGTACGTACGGCCTACCGTCTCCATGAACGGTGTATTTCATTCCATTTATCGATCTATTATATATATGTATATTCTGAATATATATTATATATAAATCATGTTTTATATTCTGGAATTAAGTAATCATGATCTAAGTAATCATATGAATAATTACAAGTAAAAACACGGATGTCAAATGAAACAATTTTACCCAAAACGCTCTTTAACATGGAATTTACAAAAGAACGGGTAATATAAAGTCATAAGTGAACCATATATGATATCATAACAATGAATATGATTCTGTAATAAGTCAATGACATTATTTAAATAATTATACAGGAGGTTCGGATACGTACGAAGCATATCATACCTAAGGTAAGGGATAATGTTGCAATCTCAATTGTTTTCTATCCGAGATTGCTTATACGTAAGTATTTACTGGGGTTATATTTTTCATCCATGTCAATAAAATGTTTTTCATAAAGTTTTTAATATTCTTACATGTATGTTTAAAGTCATGTTTACCATTCTTTGACTTTTACTTTGTGTTATGGATGTAATCTTTCTTTTGTTTACCATACGTGGTACTTTTTGACTTTTCCGACAAAAGTACGAGGAGAATATTATTTTTAACTTATACGGCATGAACGGATTTTTACGGTTTCATAACACCTCATTTTCATGAAGATTCATCTATAATTTTTCATGATTATTTTCAACAAAACCCTTTTCTTTTAAAATTTCATGGCATTTTGTGAAAAGAAAATGATTTTGAAGAAGAAAGGATATTTTCCTCAAGAATTAATTTCAAGTGTTTTATCAAAACTATTTTCCATCTAAAATGACATTATTTAATATGTTTATGTTTCAAGTATAATGTCTCCATTTTTTACATGGTTTGATTCTTCCTATGATGAAATGATATCCATTTTATATATATATGGATTAGGTTATGATGGCATGATGTTTAAGAATCCAATTCTATTACATGGGTTATGCTATGATGTATGATTTATGATTTTATAGAACACGAAAGATTGATTTAATTATGAGATGGGTGGGACCTATATCTCCATCCAATGCATTGGTTAAAGATTTATATCTCATGAGATAGACATGGCTGGAATGGTAATTTAATCCGTTTCAGTGATACATGACTGGAACGAGGAGTGAACTCGATTCAGAAAGGGACTTTGTCCACTAAGATGGTCTTGGCAGCAATGCCTTGGCTACTATGGAAATCATAACAAGTGCTGAATGGTTGCCACAATTACATGTTTTATTCCCATGCTATTTTATCAAGATTTATGTTACATTATGATACATGCCTTATGTACTTCCAAGATTTATGTCTTTTCTCAAGATTTTGATGTTTAAACATTATGTTCATGTTTTTAAGTTCAATGGTATATGGTTTGTTTTATTTTCTCCATGCTTACCCTTAATGAGCATTTGAGCTCACCCTTTATATGTTTTATTTTCCCCAGGATTTCAAGAAAGTTTTTAGGTAAGAAAAAAAAGGGGAAGATCTTTATGGGAGTTTTTGATGATCTTTCACCAATATTAGAATATTATATTCCGAGTTACCAAAGACACTAAACTATTATGATCCTTGAGTTTTGGTTTTTGTTATGTATTAAGTATTCCGAAAAAGTAATGTATTGTCCATGTACGTCAATCTTTGGGTCTCTATATTGTGAATACCTTTTTTACATCTTAAATATTTCCACCAAGGAAAATTAACCCAAGGAAGCATATTTTTTGGAATATGTGAGTTATAGATAGTTTACACCATAAATCTCTTATTTACGAGATAAACCCCCCATGCCCAATAGGTTTTATGTGTTGTGAGCCTAAATCCTAATTCATTCAGTTTACTCCTCATAGCCTCATACCCTAGGTTCCTTATAGGAATTTTTGGGTGTTCCATCCTCTCTGTATCTCTTCATTTGATTCATTTTATCTCCAACATGGTTGGTTTCTTCCTTCAGGTAAGAGATGGTTTTCTACTTATTCATTACTCTGGTTGTGGCAGCAGTGTTGGGTTGTGGTTATAAATATATAATCATGTGATGATTATGTTTCTTCTATCCCTTCTAGATCTATTGTGTGATCATCTTCCATGGGCCATCCCTTATGTTGGTTGTGGTGTGGTATGTGAGTTCCTTGAGGTATGTTTTGACCTATCCTATCCGCTAACCATTTTGCATGTGTAATTCAATTATGAGATCTATGAATCATTGTTAGGGCCACCATTGTATTTTCATTCATCCTTGTGTTTTTTGATTCCATTGTGGGTAGTTTGCGGCCCGAGTTTGGGTTAATTGGTTCTATCTCTTGCCTACATTGGATGAACCGTAATTTCCCTTGGTTTTATAAATCATTTTATAAGTAAAATGACATAACTGATTTGTGTGCGTAAACAGATTTCTGATAAAATATGGGTTTTCCCTTATTTTGGTAAAAGAAAAGGTTTTTTCAAAGCATTGTAAAATGGGATATAAAATGGGTTTTCAAAGCATGTTTGATAGAATAAAGGGTTGTTTGAAATTTTTTTGTAAAATATGAAGTCCTTTGCAATTGAGTTGATAAATGCAGCACATGAGAAGCCTTGGGTACTTAGGTAGAAGGTGAATTATAGAGCCTCATCCATTTTATTGTCAAGGGGTTCACTTATATGGTGTTCCTTTTATCCCTAGGCATGTGTTCTAGGGACTTGATCTTGACATTTCTAAGGGTTCACTTATAGGGTATTCCTATACTTCTTAGGCCTGTGTTCTAAGGAATTGAGTGTGCACAAGTTATTGATTGTGGTATGATTAGTCTTCTAGACTGACATGTTGTTATCTTTGGCATGTTTACCATTGTGCTTTGTCTTTTACTATTTTGGAATGATATACTACTTTGATAAAATGAAAATGGTTTATTATATTTATGCTTTGAAATTGTTTTACCTGCCTTTGTTTCAGAACTATGAAAAAAGAAAAATATTTACCATGATTTTGATATAAAACTATTTTACTCCTTAGAATGTCATGTTTTCTTTAAAATTATTATATTGGGATTATTTATACAAATCTTCAATATAGAATACCTATATGGTATCCTACTGAGCCTGTTTAGCGCACACCCTACACACTCATTCAGCGATGTATAGACCAGGTATTTTCTTTTGATGCAAGAAAAGGCAACGTGCCGCAGTGAGGAAACGAGGGTTATATCGGTTGGGTATGGGTAGGTAGTGGTTATAAGGTGAGATATTTCCCAAATATAAGGTGGAGTAGTGGTTTTGGGTAAATATTTGTCCATTCTGGTTTTGCTGGACATATACCTTTGGTTTTATCTGGCTTTCAAGTTGTATCACCACCGCTATTTCTCTTTGGTTAGGGAATATTTTTCTTCTAGTTTTAATCCACTGTTTATTTATTTTGTATATATAATCCATGCAGTTTGTTTTGGGTTGGGTGAAATCATTCCCTTTGGTTTTTTTTGATGTATGGGTGCTAGTCTCTAGCTCGTGGGGATCAAAAACACCCTTTGAGTCAGTAGAAAATCAGTTTGGGTGTTGATTGGGAGGTTTATTCATATTGTGTCATTATAAATTGGTATCATATAATGGTTATGATCAGTCTTGGTGTAATATCACAATTTTTTAGAAGGCAAAATTATGTTAGATAGCATATATGATATGCCACACTTATCTTAAACGAACAACTAAATATTATTATGGTAGTTATTCCTTAGCCGTTAGAATGATGGAAATGAATATGATTAACTGAATTATGAAAATATGGTTTACACAAATATATATAAATAATTACTTGGTGTCCAATTAATTATAAATTAAAATAAAACCCTTTTTAAAATAAAATAAAATATTTTTCTGAAAAACTATTAAAATGTCCACAAGTGTTTTTTATACCAATAAATAAAAAAATTACTCTTTTTAGGTTTTATTAATGGAATATATATATATATATATAATATTCAATATAATATTTAAAATTCATATTATATTTTTTCTAGACATGATATAAGAATAAATCCAATATTATAAATAAAAAGAGTATTTTTCAAAAAATGAAATTTTGTCGCCTTTTGATGGCGTATATGTTTTAAATCTAGTTTTTGACACTTTTATAAGTCCTATTTGAAAAAAATAAACTTTTTATTTTAAATTGAATTATCAAAATTTACTTTGGTTTAATTTTTTGTATTTTTATGATAGGATTCATTTTTGATGAATAGTGAAAAGATATTGCATTTTTAATTGAAAACTGTTTTTTCATCAAATTTATTTATTCTATAAAATTATATATTTGAAGGGTTTAAAATTATAATTAGATTAAGTTTTTATAATTTAATCCAATTTAGGTCGTTGGAATGAATTTCACAATGAAATTTCATATAAAAACTTTGTGAACTTTTGAGCGTTTTTACTTTAAAAATATGTTTTCTCGATTCGTCAACGGGATTAATTTTAAATTAATTTTAGCCACTTCTGTGTTTTGAATTTATAAAAAAAGAAATACATGGTTGTAATTATTATTATATTTATTATCTAATATAATTAAATTAATTTTTAAAAAATATGAATAGTAAATTTAGACCCAAATCTTCCTTGGGATGATTTTATGTCTACTTGGAGCCACTTGAATGACTTTATGCCCTTTATAGTATTTCATTTTAAAGAAAAGACAAAGATGGCATACTCATGTATTAATGACGATAAAAATTTTAATATATAGTTATTTACAATATATATTAAACTATAAATAGTATTTATAGAGATAAAAATTTTACCTAAATCATGGTAATTTATTTATAATTTTTAGGAAATAAATAATTAAATTAAATATTGACACAATTATGATGCAGCAATTGCTTCATTAGTGGAAGAATCAAAGAAATGATATCAAAAATACTAAAATAAAAATAATTCAATATAATTGATGTCATCCACGAATTTTATGGAATAATTTTTTATGTTATGTATGTTTTAATATATATTTTTAGAAGATATAAAGATGTTATGTTATTTTTAGAAAGTCAAGTATTGAATAGTGTCAAAATTAACATTAATGATATTTTAAAATAAAAAATATTTTATTAAATGATATAAAATTCATAAAAATATAAAATTAGGCCAAATAATTTCTATAAGTATAAAAATTTCATTAATAACACATTTTGGATCATTTTTAATGTTATAGTAATTATATTAACCATCAAAGTGTAAATTTCATGATATCACAGTAAGAATTAAAAAGGTTAAATAAAGGTTAAAACAAAAAGATAAGGATTAAAAAATAGTCAAAACATATGTAATTTTTATTTAATGGAGTTTATTCAACCCAAAATCATCATTTCTTCTAAATAAATAATTTTTTATCTATTTGGAATAGAAAATTAATTTATATTAATTTAATAATTTGAAGAATTTCAAAAGTGCCCCTCCCCTCTCCTATAAAAGGGAACCCATTATTCTCTATTTTCACACATAAAAACCTATTTTATTTGGACAATATTCAACCAAATCCCTTCCTAGAATCCCTACCCACATTCTAGAGGCCTTATTTTAGGCATAACATCCTCCTTATAGGTGTTAAGGTGTTAATCAAAGGTGATCATCCGAAGAAGAGGTATCATTTTTATTTAAGCATTTCTATTTTATTTCTTCTTCCACTTCCTTCAAATATTCTCCAAACATGATAAAATAATAACTCTAGTATAATCAATATATTTAGATGTTATTAGGTTAATATAATCACCTATATCCATCTCCTTTTTCCATCAAATGGGAAAGAAATTAATCATTCGTGTATACGTGTGAACTATCACCTCCACGAACTGATATAATTTGTTTTCCATTACCATATTTTATGATGGTTATAATTATGGAATTAATTTTTATATTAATTATATAATTATAATTATAAGAGAATAATATATCAATTACATTCTAACTTTTTATGCACATAAAAATTATAATGTCGTTCGTGTGTACGTGTGAATTATCACCTCCATGAAACAATGTGATTCATTTCTAATCACCATATCATGAATAATATATATAAGTATATTTAAATTATTAATATGATATTAATGATATTATTATAATTCTGTAAAGATAAAATAATACTGAACATCTTTCCATAATGAAAAATGAAAAATGGAAATGTTACTCTTGTGTATGTACGGCTTACCGTCTCTACGATTGTAACATAGTTAATTTTTTATATCTATATTTAATTGATGGATATAAAACTATAATTGATTTATAACATTTATTATTATTCTGTATATGATGTAATAATTCCAAATTTTAAATATATATACGTCATACCAAATTCATTTTGGACTTATGTACCGAATATCATCAAAACATCCAACGTGAACTTAAATAATTAAGTAATTATTATAACATGATAATAAGTGATATAAAAGGAATAATAAACATTAATAAGGTTATAAATAAATTAAATAATTAACCTATGTCTATTATTTAAGAATATAAATATTTTATGTGACAATTCGGACTCAAGGTAGGAGTAACAAAAACATCATTTTAAATGTTTTAAATATTTATTCTTATAAATCTTTCTCATTCATGTCCATTTTTTCAAAATGGTTTCATGGATTTATTTATATGGACATGAATGTTTTAAAATTTTAATTTTCAAATTTCTTTAAAAAGTTTCAATGTGGTATGGGACACTTTTGATTCAAAAATCTATTTTATAAATTTTTTAAATTGGTTTTTGAAAATGGATTGGATAATTCAATAACATGAGTGTAAATGAATTTTTAAGAGTGTCATATTGAAAATTTCATGATTTTATGTGTTAATGGTACTTGTAAATTTGATTGGTGGTTACATGATAAACCAAGGACAGGTGGTTATGTTATAACCTCCATTACATTGGGTATGGAAGTCGGTCGTATGGCTATTCCATTTGTAAGAACGACATGTATGGAAGTTATCCATATGACTATTCCATTTGTAAGAGTGACATGTATGGAAGTCAACCATATGGTTATTTAATTTTAGTATAATTATTTTCAAAGTTACCTACATATATATTATATGTTTTCTTATGAGTTTTCATGAAAATCGTTGATTTTCAAAAGGTGATATAATGATATTTTTTAAATGATTATCACTTTTTCAAGGTAAAAAGGTATGTTTTATTTTAAGGAAATATTTTATGGGTTTTAATTCGACTAATGGTTTTATTTATTTATGTTCATTACTGATCTTTTTGTGTACATCTCAAGTTTTTAAATGTTTTTCACAGGTCATAATATTTTTAAGGGAAAATAAGATGTTGTGATGAAAGAATTGAAGACGTGTCTCGAAAAAAAATCATGTTATATTTTAAAAAGGTTTCCTTTGGTGGGAAAAAATGGATGCATAGTATAAGTGTCCAAATTTAATATATGGGTCTACTTAATAAGATTTTTTCCTAATTATCTAAAACTCTAAAGTGAAAAGATCCTTGAATGTGAATTTTAGTTCAAAAACACCAGAATAAGTTATGTTTAAAATCGGGTCCTTACAGTTGGTATCAAAGGATGGTTTAGAAAACTTTGGAGATTAGGTTATTTTCTTAAGAGTTAGTGATATCATAATGGGATTATAATTTTAAGTTTGATCATATGTTCAATGTCTTATAAATCCTTTTTTAGGCTTTAAGTTATTAAATTTAAAGGTGACTAACGGTATTTTTGGAGACATTTAATTTTGAGGTAATTATGGGTTATTATATTTTGGGATAGAAAATGAATGGTATGAGACAACCTTTATGGTTAAAATATATTAAGAATATTTTTTAATATTTTTCTGAAATTTCTAGATTTTTATAATGGTTATATTAATATATTTTTACAAAAAATAAAACCCATGGGATGGGTGAAAACCCATTGTATCTGGCAAGGCCATGAGTTTTCAATGCACAACCAAAGGGGGGGAAAGGTGCATCACCTACCAATGGCCTACGTGAAGTCTTGATTAGTATGAATTTTTCTTTTTAGTTAAATGATTTTATGGATGAAGAATAATTTGATTTTTGGGAACATATCTTTTGTTGAATAGACATCCTCTGGATTGGAAAATGATTTGGTGATTCAGTGATTAATGTTATTTTGGGACACGTTCACTATTTTGGGATACTGATATAATCAAAGTAAATATAATACTATGGTATTTATTTGATAATTAAAGGTTGAATTATATTTTGAAATAATCTATGATTTATTTTGTGGACTTATGGTGATTTTGGTTATTTATGGAAATAATTATCATATCTTGAAGATTTAGGAAATTACATTTTTTTATGAGATATTAATAGTTATTGATGTTATTTAGAGATAAATGTTAAAATTTATACTGGAAGAGTATGTTATCAAATCCTTATGAATTTTGGGTTTCAATCTTAGTTTGAATTATTTTTAGGAATTTTAAGGACAGTTATTTTTTGAATGGACTATGTTGAACATTTGTGTTACTATTGAATTTTGGAGATTGAAGTAGTTTTCGTCATATAAGGCCTATTCTTTTTTGATAATTTTTTTATCTTATCCTAATCATTTTGGTTTTGGTTAATTTTTCATGACAAGATAAATATATAGTTAATATTTTATGTATTATGTGATTCTCTAGAAATTGATTCTAGTGCTTCAGGTGTGAAAAACTCATCATGAATAATCATTATTTGGAGGAAAAAATGAGTTTGTGGTGGAATTAAATTAATGGATGAAACTATAATTTTCAATTATGTTTCCTTATGTTCTTAGTCCAATTATTAAATAATTCCTCAACTATAGGAAAATTATTTTTAATGAAAAATGTTATTCATTTACTTTTCTTACCAATAAATCAATAACTTTTTAACCCATGACAGATTAATGGATTTGTGATTGTTAAATTTCTTATAACCATTGTTTTCTACCATAATCCATCTGAAATTGATTATTTATTTAATATCCATATTTTCCTATTTGGAACCCTACTGCATGTTATCTACGGTGACCTTCTTACTTCCCTTTCATTATTTTAATGTGGAAGATTCATTAATACTTTTTTCTGATGTGGGATTTTAATAAAGGTATTTTGAAAATTCAAACCCCTATTTTTAGATTCTGAGTTAAAATTGAAAGGATGTAATTTATTAAAGGGAGGGGGAGAATTTACATCACAAGATTTTAGAAGGAAATGCTATATTCGATAGTGTACATGATACACCACATAGAGTTTAAACAAACTAAATTTTATTATGGTAGTTATTTATTAGCTGTTAAAATAGAAAAAAATTAACAGGATTAAATTAATTATTAAACTATTGTTTACACATGTATATATAAATAATTTATTGGTGACCAATTAATTATAATTGAAAATAAAACCCTTTTTAAAATAAAAGAAAATATTTTTCTAAAAAAACTATTTAAATGTTCACAAGTGTCTTTTATACCAATAAATTAAGAAATCACTCTTTTTAGGTTTTATTAATTTAATTTATATATAATATATTAAATATAATATTTAACATTCATATTCTATTTTTTCTATACAATATATAAAAATAAATCCAATTTTATGAATAAAGAGTATTTTACAAAAAGGGAAATTTTATGGCCTTTTGATGGAGTACTTGTTTTAAATCTAATTTTTGGAACTTTTATAAGTTTTATTTGAAAAAATAAACTTCTTTGAAATCAAAGTATCAAAATTTAGTTTGGTTTAATTTTTTTTATTTTTCTGATAAGATTCATTTTTTGATTAACAGTGAAAAAATATTGCCTTTTCAATTGAAAATTGTTTTTTCATCAAATTTTTTTATTATGTAAAATTATATATTTTAAAGGTTTTAAAGTATAATTAGATCAAGTTTTTATAATTTAATACAATTTATGTATTTTTAATAAATTTTACTTTGAAATTTTATATAAAAACTTTGTGAACTTTTGAGCGTTTTTACTTTAAAAACATGTTTTTTTATTCATCAATAAGATTTACATTAAATTAATTTTAACCAATTCTGTGTTTTGAATTTTGAAAAATATAAATAAATAGTTCTAATTATTATGATATTAATGATCTAATATAATCAACTTAATTTTTGAAAAATATGAATAGTAACTTTAGTAATTATTTTTATTGTCACGGTTAAGGGATAATTGGGTGATTAAGGGTAAAAATAGTATTATAAATATTTTGAAATTACCTTAACACTTGTCCTAGTTTCATTTTATGAGTTATTGTAGACCTAAATATTCCTTTTTATGATTTTATGTCCACTCGGTGCGACTTGGATGACTTTATGCCCTTTATAGTATTTTATTTTAAAGAAAATACAAAGATGGCATACTCATGTATCAATAACTATAACATTTTTAATATATAGTTATTTAGAAGATATATTAAAATATAAATATTATTTATAAAGATAAAATTTTTACCTATATCATTGTAATTTATTTATAATTATTAGGAAAGAAATAATTAAATTAAATGGTGACATGATAATGATGTAGTAATTGCTTCATTACTGGAAGAATCAAATAAATGATATAAAAAATACAAAAATAAACATAATTTTATATAATTTATGTCATACACTAATTTTATAGATTAATTTAGAAAGTTATGGATGTTTTAATAGAGTATTTTTAAAGATATCAAGTTGCTATGTTATTTTTAGAAATTCAAGTATTGAATAGTGTCAAAATTGACATTAATGATATTTTAAAATAAAAAAAAATGTTTTATTGAATGATATGAAATTCATAAAAATATAAATTCATTAAAATTATTTATATAAGTCTAAAAATTTCATTAATGACACATTTTTTATCATTTTTTATGTTATAGTAATTATATTAACCATCAAAGTGTAAATTTCGTGATATCACGGTAAGAATTAAAAAGGTTAAATAAGGGTTAAAACAAAATAGATAAGGACTAAAAAAATAGTCAAAACATATCTAATTTTCATTTGATAAAGGTTATTCGACCCAAAATCATCATATATTTTAAATAAATAAGTTTTGAGATATTTGGAAATGAAAATTAATTTATATTTATTTAATAATTTGAAAAATTTCAAGAGTGCCCCTCCCCTCTCCTATAAAAGGGCACCCATTCTTATATATTCTTCAGACATAAAAATCTATTTTATTCGGCTAAAATCTACCCAAATCCCTTTCTAGAATCCCTCCACACATTATAGAGGCCTTATTATAGAAAGAACACCCTTATTAGAGGTGTTAAGGTGTTAATCAAAGGTGATCGTCCAAAAAAGAGGTATCATTTTTATTTAAGTGTTTCTATTTTATTTCTTCTTCCAATTCCTTAAAATATTCTCCAAACGTACTAAAATAATAACTATAGTATCATAAATATATTCAGATTTTATTATATTAATATCATAACCTATATCCAACTTCTTTTTCCATCAAAATAGAAAATAATTAATTGTTCGTGCATATGTATGAACTATCACCTCCACGAACTGATATAATTCATTTTCCATTACCATATCTCAAGCCTAGTTATAATTATGGAATTAATGTTTATATTCCTGAAATATTAATCATTATAATATAATAATATATCAATTATGTTCTTACTTTACATGCACATAAAAATGATAACATCGTTCGTGCGTACGTGTGAACTATCACCTCCACAAAGCGATGTGATTCCTTT
This sequence comes from Viscum album, assembly GCA_963277665.1. Taxonomy (NCBI): domain Eukaryota; kingdom Viridiplantae; phylum Streptophyta; class Magnoliopsida; order Santalales; family Viscaceae; genus Viscum; species Viscum album. The sequence continues at coordinate 2,197,263 of CAUJRU010000014.1, read as the reverse complement.
TTAATCACCATCTCATGAATAATATATAAAATTATATTTAAATTATTAATATGATATTAATGATATAATTATAATTATGTAAAGATAAAATAATACTTACCTTCTTTCCATAACGATCAATGAAAAATGGAAACGTTACTCATGCGTACATACGACTTACCGTCTCTATGATTGTAACGTAGTTCATTTTTCATATCCATATTTAATGGATAGATTTAAAAATATAATTGATTTATAAAATTTATTATTATTCTATAGATGATATACTAATTACTAATTTTGACTATAGAAATCATACCAAAGTCATTTTGGACTTTTGTACCTAATATCATCAAAACGTCTGACATGAACATAAAAAATTAAGTAATTGTTATAACATGATAATAAGTGATATAAAAGGAATAATAAAATTTAATAAGGTTATAAATAAAGTAAATAATTAACCTATATTTATTATTAAGGTATATAAATATTTTATGTGATAAGTCAGACTCAAGGTAAGGTTCTCTTTAACTAAAACATTGTTTTAAATGTTTTTAAGATTTATTCTTATAAATATTTATCATTTATGTACATGTTTTCAAAATGGTATCATGGATTTATTTATATGAACATGAATGTTTTAAAATGTTAATTTTAAAATTTATTTAAAAATTTTCAATGTGGTATGGGACACTTTGATTAAAAAATCTCTTTTATAAATGTTTTGAATTGGTATTTGAAAATGGATTGGATATTTCAATAACATGAGTGTAAATGAATTTTTAACAGTGTTATGTAGAAAATTTCATGATTTTATGTGTTAATTATACTTAGATATTTTATGGGTGGTTACATGATAAACCAAGGATGGTTGTTTTTGTTATAACCTCCAATGCATTGGGTATGAAAGTCAGTCGTATGGATATTCCATTTGTAAGAGTGATATTTATAGAAGTCGTTCATATGACTATTCCATTTGTAAGAGTGAAATTTATGGAAATCGATCATATGGTTATTTTATTTTAGTATAATTATATCCCAAGTTACCTACAAATATATTATATGTTTTCTTATGAGTTTTCATGAAAATTATTATGAGCTTTCATGAAAATCATTGATTTTAAAATGGTGAGGTAATGGTATTTTTGAAATGATGATTTCTTTTTTAGGGTAAAAAAGGGTTGTTTTATTTTAGGGAAATGTTTTATGGGTTTTCACTGGACTAATGGTTTTATTTATTTATGTCCATTACTGATATTTTTTTCCCATCCCAATTTTTGAAATATTTTTCACAGGTCATAATATTGTTCAGGGAAAAGAAGGTATCGTGATGAAAGAATTGAAGTTGAGTCTTGAAAAGAAATCATGTTATAATTTTAAAAAGTTTCCTTTGGTGGGAAAAATGGATACTGAGTATAACTATCCATATTTAATGTTTTGGTCTAATTTGAAAGATTTTTTCCTAATTATCTACAACTATAAACTGAAAAGATCCTCAAATGTGAATTCTAGTTCAAAAACACTATAATAAGTTATGTTTAAAACCAGTTCCTTACAGTTGGTATCAAAGGATGGTTTAGAAAACTTTGGAGATTAGGTTGTTTTCTTAAGAATTAGTGATATCATCATGGGATTATAATTTTAAGGTTGATCATATGATCAATGTCTTAGAAATACCTTTTGAGGCTTTAAGTTATGAAATTTAAAGGTGACTAGTGGTATTTTTGGAGACATTTATTTTTTAGGTAATTATGGGTTATTACATTTTGGGATAGAAAATGAATGGTATAAGGAAAACTTTGAGTTTAACATATATTAAGGTTAATTTTTAAGATGTTTCTAAAATTTATTTATTTTTATAAGGTTTATATTAATATATTTTTATAAAAAGGACAACTCACGGGATGGGTAATAACCTGTTTTATCTGGAAAGGTCTTGAGTTTTCAACCCATGTCCAAAGGGGGGCAAGGCTACATCACCTACCACTGGCCTACGTGAAGTCCAGATTAGTATGAATTTTTATTTTTAGTTAAATTATTTTATGGATGAAGAATAATTTGATTTTTGAGAACATATATTTTATCAAATATCCAACCATAGGATGGGAAAATGATTTGGGGATTAAGTGATTAATGTTATTTTGGTATATGTTCACTATTTTGGGAAACCGGTATGATCAAGGTAAATAGAATATTGTGGTTTTTTATTTGATAAGTAAAGGTTGAATTATACTTTGAAAGAATCTATGATTTATTTTTTATACTTTTGGTGATTTGGGTTATTTATGGAATTAATTATCATGACTTAAAGATTTAGGAAATTACATTTTTTATTATGAGACATTAAGATTGATTGATGTTATTTAGAGATAAATGTTAAAATTTATATTGGAAGAGTATGTTATCAAATCCTTATAAATTTTGGGTTTCAATATTATTTTGGATTATTTTGAGAAATTTTATGGACTGTTATTTTTTGAATGGACTATGTCAAAAAAAAATTATTACTACTGAATTTTAGAGATTGAAGTAGTTTTCATCATATAAGATTTATTATTTTTTGAGATTTGTTTCATCTTATCCAAAAAAATTGGTTTTAGTTAATGTTTCATGATAGGATAAATATATAGTTAATATTTGGTGGATTGTGTGGTTCTCTAGAAGTTGATTCTAGTGCTTCAAGTGTGAAAACTCATCATGAATACTCATTATTTGGAGAAAAAAATGATTTTGTGGTGGAATTGAATTAATGGATGAAACTATACTTTTCAGGTATGTTTTTTTATGTTCTTATTCCAATTAGTTAAATAATTATTCAACTCTAAGAAAAGTATTTTAAATGAAACAATTTATTCATTTACTTTTCTTACCAAGAAATTAATTACCTTTTTACCCACCAAAGATTTATGGTTTTGTGATTGTTAACATTCTTATAACCATGATTCCCTTCCACACTCCATTGTAACATGATAATTTATTTAATATCCATGTTTTACTACATGGAACCCTCTTGTGTGTTATCTACGGTGACCTTTGTACTTCCATTTCATTATTTTAATATGGAAGATTCATTATTCCTTTTTCCAATGTGGGATTTAAACAAAGGAATTTTGAAAAGCCAAACCCCTAGTTTTTGATCCCAAGTTAAAATTGTGAGGATTAAATTTATTAAATAGAGGGTTGGAAAGTAACATACCAAGATTTTATAAGGAAACACTATCTTCGAAAGCGTACATGATACACCACATCGAGTTTAAAAGAACTAAATATTAGTATGGTAGTTGTTGCTTAGCCGTTAGAATAGTGAAAATGAACAGGATTAACTAAATTATGAAAATATGGTTTACACATGTACATATAAAAAATTCATTGGTGACCAATTAATTATAAATGAAAATAAAACACTTTTTAAAAAAAAGAAAATATTTTTCTGAAAAACTATTTAAATGTGCACAAGTGTGTTTTATACCAATAAATAAAAAAACACAATTTTTAGGTTTTATTAATGGAATTTATATATAATATATTAAATATAATATTTAACATTCATATTATATTTTTTTCTAGACAAGATATAGTTATAAATCCAATTTTAAGAATAAAAAGAGTATTTTCTAGAAAATGTAATTTTGTCACATTTTGATGCAGCACCTATTTTAAATATAATTTTTCACAATTTTATAAGATTTATTTAAAAAAATAAACTTCTTTTAAATAATAGTATAAAAATTTATTTTGGTTGAATTTTTGGAATTTTTTTGATAAAATTCATTTCTTGATAAACACTAAAAAAATATTTCATTTTTTATTGAAAATTAATTTTTCATTAAATTTATTTATTATATATTAAAATTTTTTAAAGTATAATTAGATCCATTTTTTATCATATAATCCAATTTAGGTCATTAGAATCAATTTTTCATTGAAATTTCATATAAAAACTTTATGAACTTTTGAGCATTTTTACTTTAAAAACCTATTTTCTTGATTCGTCAACGGGATTAATTTTAAATTAATTTTAACCACTTTTGTGTTTTGAATTTTGAAAAATAGAAATACACGGTTTTAATTAATATGATATTTATGATCTAATATAATAGACTTAATTTTTGAAAAATATTAATAGTAACTTTAGTAATTATTTTTATTACCACGGTTAAGGGTAAATCAGGTAATTAAGTGTAAAAACAATATTATAAATATTATAAAATTACCTTAACACATGTCCAAATTTTATTGGATGATTTATTTTAAACCAAAATCTTCCTTGGTATTATTTTATGTCTACTTGGAAGACTTTATTCCCTTTATAGTATTTTATTTTAAAGAAAAGATAAAGAAGACATACTCGTGTATTAATAACTATAACATTTTTAATATACAGTTATTTAGAAGATATATTAAACTATAAATAGTATTTATAAATATAAATTTTTTACCTACATCATGGTAATTTATTTATAATTTTTAGGAAATAAATAATTAAATTAAATGGTGACATAATGATGATGCAGTAATTGCTTCATTGGTGGAAGAATCAAATAAATGATATCAAAAATACTAAAATAAATATAAATTGATATAATTGACATCATCAATAAATTTTATGGATTAATTTGGAATTTTAGAGATTTTTTAATAGATTTGTTTCAAAGATATCAAATTCTTATGTTATTTTTAGAAAGTCAAGTATGGAATAGTGTCAAAATTGACATTAATGATATTTTAAAATAAAAAATATTTTATTAAACGATATAAAATTCATAAAAATATAAAATTCGGCCAAATGATTTCTATAAGTATAAAAATTTAATTAATAACATATTTTGGACCATTTTCCATGTTATAGTAATTATATTAACCATCAAAGTGTAAATTTCACGATATCACAGTAATAATTAAAAAGGTTAAATAAGGGTTAAAACAAAAAGATAAGGATTAAATAAATAGCCAAAACATATCTAATTTTCAATGTATAAAGGGTATTAGACCCAAAATCATCATATCTTCTAAATAAATAAGTTTTGTGCTATTTTTAATAGAAATTTAATTTATATTAATTTAATAATTTGAAGAATTCCAAGAGTGCCCCTCCCCTCTCCTATAAAAGGGAACACATTCTTATCTATTATTCACACATAAAAACCTATTTGATTCGGACAAACTCTGACCACATCCATTCATATAATCCCTCCCCACATTCTAGAGGCCTTAGTTTAGGCAGAACACTCTCCTTAGAGGTGTTAAGGTGTTAATCAATGGTGATCGTTCGAAGAAGAGGTATCATTTTTATTTTAGCGTTTCTATTTTATTCATTCCTCCACTTCCTTCAAATCTTCTACGACAATGATGAAATAATAACTATATTATCCTAAATATACTGAGATGTTATTATTTTAATATCATCACCTATATCCAACTCCTTTTTCCATCAAATGGGGAAATAATTAATTGTTTGTGTGTACGTGTGAACTATAACCTCCACGAACCGATATAATTCATTTTCCATTACTATCTCTCAAGACTAGTTATAATGATGTAATTAATGTTTATATTACTGAAATATTAATCATTATAATATAAGAATATATCAATTATGTTCTTACTTTCCATGCACATAAAAATGATAATGTCGTTCATGCGTTCATGTGAGTTATCACCTCCACGAATTGATGCGATTCATTTTTAATAACCATCTCATGAATAATATATATGTGTATATTTAAATGATTAATATGATATTAATTGTATTATTATCATTCTTTAAAAATAAAATAATACTTACCATCTTTCCATAATTATCAATGAAAAATGGAAATGTTACTCATGCGTACATACGGCTTACCGTCTCCATGATTGTAACGTAGTTAATTTTTTCATATCCATATTTAATGGATGGATTTAAAAGTTTAATTTATTTATAAAAGTTATTATTTTTTAGGTGATATACTAATGACCAATTTTTACTATAGACATCATACCGAATTCATTTTTGAATTTTTTACCAAATATCATCAAAACGTATGACATAAACTTAAATAATTAAGTAATTGTTATAACATGATACTAAGTGATATAAAAGGAATAATAAATTTTAATAAGGTTATCAATAAAGTAAATAATTAACCTATATTTATTATTTAGTAATATAAAGATTTTATCTGAAAATTCTTACTCAATGTAAGGGACTCTTTAAATAAAACATCGTTTTAAATGTTTTAAATATTTATTCTTCTAAATATTTCTCATTCATATCCATGTTTTAAAAATGGTTTCATGGATTTATTTATATGGACATGAATGTTTTAAAAAGTTAATTTTAAAATTTATTTAAAAAATTTCAATTTGGTATGGAATACTTTGATTCAAAAATCTCTTTTATAAATGTTTTGAATTGGTATTTGAAAATGGATGGGGTATTTCAATAACATGAGTGTAAATGAATTTTTAAGAGTTTCATGTAGTCAATTTCATAATTTTATGTGTTAATGGTACTTGGACATTTGATGGGTGGTTACATGATAAATCAAGGGTGGGTGGTTACATTATAACCTCCAATGCATTGGGTATGGAAGTCAGTTGTATGGCTATTCTAGTTGTAAGAGTGACATTTATGGAATTCAGTCATATGAATATTCCATTTGTAAGAGTGTTATTTATGGAATTATAACATATGGTTATTTCGTTTTAGTATAATTATTTCCTAATTTACCTACATATATATTATATTTTTTCTTATGAGTTTTCAGTAAAATCATTTATTTTAAAAAGGTGGGATAATGATATTTTTGAAATGATGATCTCTTTTTTAGGGTAAAAAGGTATGTTTTATTTTAAGGAAATGTTTTATGGGTTTTCACTCAACTAGTGGTTTTATTTATTTATGTCCATTACTGATCATTTTTTTCACATCCCAAGTTTTGAAATGTTTTTCACGGGTCTTAAGATTGTTAAGGTAAAAGAAGATGTTGTAATGAAAGAATTGAAGACGTGTCTCGAAAAGAAATCATGTTATAATTTAAAAAGGTTTCTTTGGGTGGGAAAAAATGGATACTGAGTATAAGTTTCCACATTTAATGTGTGGGTCTACTTTGTAATATTTTTTCCTAATTCTCTAAAACTCTAAACTGAAAAGATCCTTGAATGTGAATTATAGTTCAAAAACAAAATAATAAGTTATGTTTAAAACTGAGTCCTTACAGTTGGTATCAAATGATGGTTTAGAAAACTTTAGAGAATAGGTTTTTTGTTAAGAGTTAGTGATATCATAATGGGATTATAATTTTAATGTTGATCATATGTTCAATGTCTTAGAAATCCATTTTGAGGCTTTAAGTTATGAAATTTAAAGGTGACTAAAGGTATTTTTGGAGACATTTATTTTTGAGGTAATTATGGGTTATTACATTTTGGGATATAAAATTAAAGGTATGAGATAACCTTTGAGGTTAAAATATATTAAGGTTAATTTTTAAGATGTTTCTGAAATTTATAGATTTTTATAAGGGTTGTATTAATATAGTTTTACAAAAAGGACAACCTGCAGGATGGGTGACAACTCGTTGTGTCCAGAAAGGTTGTGAGTTTTCAACCCATAACCAAAGGGGGACAAGGGTGAATCACCTACCACTGGCCTACGTGAAGTCCTGATTAGTATGAATATTTATTTTTAGTTAAATTATTTTATAGATGAATAATAAGTTGATTTTTGGGAACATAACTTTTATCGAATAGATAACCATGGGATTGGAAAATGATTTGGAGATTAAGTGATTAATGCTATTTTGGGAGACATTCACTATTTTGGGAAAGAGATATAATCAAGGTAATTAGAATTCTATGGTATTTTATTTGATGGGTAAAGGATGAATTATATTTTGAAAGAATCTATGATTTATTTTGTGGACTTATTTGGATTTTTTTATTTATGGAAAAAATTATCATATATTGAAGATTTATGAAATTACATTTTTATTATGATTCTTTAAGAGTGATTTATGTTATTTAGAGATAAATATTAAAATTTATATTGGAAGATTATTTTATCAAATCCTTATGAATTTTGGGTTTCAATCTTAGTTTGTTTATTTTGAGGAATTTTAAGGATAGTTATTCATTGGATGGACTATGTTGAACTTTTTGTATTACTATTAAATTTTGGAGATTGAAGTACTTTTCATCATATGAGGTTTATTATTTTTTTATAATTATTTTATCCTATCCTAACCATTTTAGTTTTGGTTAATTTTTCATGATAGGATAAATAGATAGTAAATATTTGGTGGATTTTGTGATTCTCTAGAAGTTGATTCTAGTGCTTCATGTGTGAAAAACTCATCATGAATACTCATCGTTTAGAGAAAAAAATGAGTTTGGGTGGAATTAAATTAATGGATGAAACTATAATTTTCAAGTATGTTTCTATATGTTATTACTCCAATTAGTAAAAGAATTCATCAACTGTAGGAAAAATATTTTGAATGAAAAATGTTATTCATTTAATTTTCTTACCAAGAAATCAATGGCCTTTTAACCGATCACAGATTTATGGTTTTGTGACTGTTAACTTTCTTATAACCATGATTATCTACCACACTCCATATAAACTTTAGTAGCTATTTAATATTTGTTTTTTCCTATATGTAACCCTCCTACGTGTTATATACAGTGACCTTCGTACTTCCCTTTCATTTTTTTAATGTGGAAGATTCATTAATCCTTTTTCGGATGTGACATTTCAACAAAGGTATTTTGAAAAATCAAACCCCTAATTTTTTATCCCGAGTTAAAATGGAGAGGATGAAATTTATTAAAGGGTGGGTGGAGAATGTAACATACTGATATTTTATAAGGAAACACTATCTTTGATAGCGTACATGATACAATACATCGATTTTAAATGAACTAAATATTATTATGGTTATTGCTTAGCTGTTAGAATAGAGAAAATAAAAAGGATTAACTGAATTATGAAAATATGGTTTAAAAATGTATATATAAATAATTCCTTGGTGACTAATTAATTATAAATGAAAATAAAACTCTTTTTAAAATAAAAATATATATTTTTCTAAAAAACTATTTAAATGTACACAAGTGTCTTTAATACCAATAAAAAAATCAATCTTTTAGGTTTTATTAATGGAATTTATATATAATATATTCAATATAATTTTTAACATTCATAATATATGTTTTTTACATAATATATAAGAATAAATCCAATTTTATGAATAAAAAGAGTATTTTACAAAAAGAGAAATTTTGTCACCTTTTGATGGAGTACCTATTTTAAATCTAATTTTTGACACTTTTATAAGTTTTATTTGATAAAATAATCTTATTTTAAAGTAGAGTATCAAATTTTAATTTGGTTTAATTTTTGGTATTTTTCTGATAAGATTCATTTTTTGATGAACAGTGTAAAAATATTGCATTTTTAATTGAAAACTGCTTTTTCACCAAATTTATTTATTATGTAAAATTATATATTTCAATGGATTAAAAGTATAATTAGATAAAGTTTTAATCATTTAATCCAATTTAGGTCATTATAATCATTTTCACATTGAAATTTAATATAAAAACTTTGTGAACTTTTGACTGTTTTTACTTTAAAAACTTGTTTTCTCGATTCGTCAACGGAGTTAATTTTAAATTAATTTTAACTACTTATGTGTTTTGAATTTTGAAAAACATAAATACATATTTGTAATTATTATAATATTTATTATCTAATATAATCAACTTAATTTTTGAAAAATGTGAATAGTAACTTTAGTAATTATTTTTATTACCACGGTTAAGGGTAAATCGGGTAATTAAGTGTTGAAATAATATTATAAATATTATAAAATTACATTAACCCCTATCCTAATTTTATTAGATGAGTTATTTTAGACCCAAATCTTACTTGGGATGATTTTACGTCCACTTGGAGCCACTTGAATGACTTTATGTCCTTTATAGTATTTTATTTTAAATAAAAGAGAAAGAAGGAATACTTGTACTAATAACTATAACATTTTTAATATATATTTATTTAGAAGATATCATAAAATATAAATAACCTTTATATAGATAAAATTTTTACCTACATCATGGTAATTTATTTATAATTTTTATGAAAAAACTAATTAAATTAAATGGTGACACAATGATGATGCAGTAATTACTTCATTAGTGGAAGAATAAAATAAATGATATCAAAAATACTAAAATAAATATAAATTTATATAATTGAAATCATCAGTGAATTTTATGGATGAATTTGGAATGTTAGGGATGTTTTAATAGATTTTTTTCAAAGATATAAAATTCTTATATTATTTTTAGAAAGTCAAGTATTGAATAGTGTCAAAATTGACATTAATGATATTTAAAATAAAAAAATATTTTATTAAATGATATAAAATTCATAAAAATATAAAATGAGTCCAAATGATTTATATAAGTCTAAAAATTTCATTAATAACATATATTGGACCGTTTTTCATGTTATAGTAATTATATTAACCATCAAAGTGTAAATTTCATGATATCATGGTAGGAATTAAAAAGGTTATGTAAGGGTTAAAATAAAAAGATAAGGATTAAAAAAATAGTCAAAACATATCTAATTTTTATTGGATGAAGGTTATTAAACCCAAAATCATCATATATTTTAAATAAATAAGTTTTGTGCTATTTGTAATAGAAAATTAATTTATATTAATTTAATAATTTGAAGAATTCCAAGAGTGTCCATCCCCTCTCCTATAAAAGGGAACTCATTCTTCTCTATTCTTCACACAAAAAAATCTATTTAATTCTACCAAAATATGTCCACATACCTTCCAAGAATATCTCCCCACATTCTAGATGCCTTATTTTAGGCATAACACCCTCCATAGAGGTGTTAAGGTGTTAATCAAATGTGATCGTCCAAAGAAGAGGTATCGTTTTTATTTAAGCATTTCTATTTTATTTATTCTTACACTTACTTCAAATATTCTCAAAACATGCTGAAATAATTACTCTAGTATCATATATATACTTAGATATTATTATGTTAATATCATCGCCTATATCCAACTCTTTTTTCTATCAAATGGGAAAATAATTAATTGTTCATTCGTACGTGTGAACTATCACCTCCACGAACCGATATAATTCATTTTCCATTACCATATATCAATCCTGGTTATAATGATGTAATTAAGGTTTATACTCCTGAAATATTAATCATTATAATATAATAATATATCAATTGCATTATTACTTTCCATGCACATAAAAATGATAAAGTCGTTCATGCGTACGTGTGAATTATCACCTCCATGAACGATGTGATTCATTTTTAATCACCATCTCATGAATAATATACATAGGTATATTTAAATTATTAATATGATATTAATGACATTATTATCATTCTGGAAAGACAAAATAATACTTACCTTCTTTCAATAAGGATCAATGAAAATTGGAAATGTTACTCACGTGTACGTACGACTTACCGTCACTATGATTGTAACGTAGTTCATTTTTCATATCCATATTTAATGGATCGATTTAAAAGAATAATTTATTTATAAAAGTTATTATTAATTTTTAGATGATATACTAATGATCAATTTTGACTATATATGTCATACCAAATTCATTTTGGACTTTTGTACCAAATATCATCAAAACATACGACGTGAACTTAAATAATTAAGTAATTTTTATAACATGATAATAAGTGATATAAAAGGAATAATAAAATTTAATAAGGTTATAAATAAATTAAATAATTAAAAAATATTTATTATTGAGGAATATAATGATTTTATGTAACAAGTCGAACTCAAGGTAAGGAACTCTTTAACTAAAACATTATTTTAAATGTTTTAATGATTTATTCTTCTAAATATTTCTCATTCATGTCCATGTTTTCAAAATGGTTTCATGGATTTATTTATATGGACATGAATATTTTAAAATGTTAATTTTCCAATTTATTTAAAAAAATTCAATGTGGTATGGGACACTTTGATTCAAAAACCTGTTTTATAAATGTTTTGAATTGGTATTTGAAAATGTATTGGATATTTCAATAACATGAGTGTAAATGAATTTTTAAGAGTTTCATGTAGAAAATTTCATAATTTTATGTTTTAATGGTACTTGAAAATTTGATGGGTGGTTACGTTATAACCTCCAATGCATTGGGTATTGAAGTCGGATGTATGGCTATTCCATTTGTAAGAGTGACATTTATGGAAGTCGGCCATATGAAAATTCCATTTGTAAGAGTGAAATTTATAGAAGTTGACCATATGGTTATTTCATTTTAGTATAATTATGTCCCAAGTTCCCTACATATATATTAAATGTTTGTTTATGAGTTTTCATGAAAATCATTGATTTTCAAAAGGTGGTATAATGATATTTTTGAAATGATGGTCTCTTTTTCAGGGTAAAAAGGTATCTTTTATTTTAAGGAAATGTTTTATGGATTTTCACTAGACTAATGGTTTTATTTATTTATTTCCATTACTGATCATTTTGTGCACATCCCAAGTTTTTAAATGTTATTCACAGGTCTTAAGATTTTTAAGGGAAAAAATATGTCATGATGAAAGAATTGAAGAAGTATCTTGAAAATAAATCATGTTATAATTTAAAAATGTTTCATTTGGTGGGAAAAAATGGATACTGAGTATAAGTGTCCAAATTTAATGTATGGGTCTACTTTGTAAGATTTTTTCCTAATTCTCCAAAACTCTAAACTGAAAAGATCCTAAAATGTGAATTCTTGTTCAAAAACACTAGAATAAGTTGTGTTTAAAATGGGGTCCTTACAGTTGGTATCAAATAATGGTTTAGAAAACTTTGGAGATTAGGTTGTTTTATTAAGACTTAGTGATATCATCATGAGATTATAATTTTAAGGTTTATCATATTCTAAATATAAGGATCTGGACTTAAAACATTACATAATACTGAATTAAATGAATAATTCACACTGAGGATCTTTTCAGGTTTAGAGTTTTAGATAATTAGACCATAACTATTACATTACATCTCAATGATTACAAAGTATACACTTATTCTCAGATTCCATTTTTTCATAAAATACAAACTCTTTGAAAAAAAAAGAGTCATGTCTAGTTCCATGTTTTAGACAGCATGACTTTTCCTTGATCTCATCCTTGACCCTATTCATCTTTAAGTCCTGTGAAAAATATTTCAAAACTTGGGATGAGAATAAAAAGCTCAATAAGGGTTATAAAACAAAGAAAGAAAACATTATATCATCAATACATACATAACATAAGCTCTTTAACATACCTTATGAAATCATAAGATTTATGAAATACACGTAGAAATCATAAATCATAAAGGTAACTTGTGGCATCCATATCATACTTACACTGTAGCTATCACAGCTACGTAGGGAGTTACATTTGGAATACTCATCATAGTATATTCCATAAAAATCTTAGGAGAAACATTCACGTTTACATCCATCACGTTACCCAATGCATTGGAGAGTTATCTCGGGCTCACCCGCCCTAGGTTTATCACGGAACCACCCGTATACGTAAACAATGCCCAAGAACCATAACATAGTCATAACACATAAAACAAACATAAAGGAAAGATAACATTTCCACATTTCGATAAAAATATATCATTTCAAGATATTGAAATAATAGATCCATTATCAAAACCATTTTCAATACCAAAATACATAAAAATAGTATATGGTATTTATTTTTCTTTAAAAAAAAGTACTGCTTGTTAAGGAAACCAAAGATCAAATAATACTCACGGCGGCGGAAAGGTCGTTGTCACCGCTTACGTTAAAAGAAACATTCCTTTTTGTCATTTATTAAAATGCTTCGTAGAGAAAAGATTCCTTTTGAATAAAAGTAAAAGTCAAAGGGGTTTATACACTGTATAAAATAAAGTTGTGTATAAAACAAACTATGCCTCAATGAAATGATATTGAGACGAAGTCCCTTACCTCGTGTCCGACTTGACCCGTTCGTTCTTTAATTTCCTGAATAATAAACTAAAGTTAATTTCTACTTGCTTAAAAACCTTTTTCAAGTTTATTATTCCTCATATATCACTTATTGCCATGTTATAAACATTACATAGTCATTTATGTTAATAACGGTCATTTTGTTGATATTTGGTACTTGAGTCGAAAATGAACTTCTTATAATATCTTGTTGTTAATGTGGTAAAAATTTCATCATATACAGAATGATATTCATGATGGAGATATCATATATATCATATATATCTAGTATATACATGTATTTATAATAGTACATAACATTTAGAGGTAAGAAATGAAATGCATCGTTCATGGAGACGGTAAGACGTGCGTACGCATGAACGCTACTTCCATTTATATTTCTTATTTTCATTTAATTAAATCATAATGATACATAGTTATATTATAATTCCAGTATAATATCATATATAATATTATTAACTCCATCCTTTATATGTCCCACATAAGGCATTAACGAGTCATATCACTTTGAGGGGGTGGTAGTCCGCACATCCTCTAATGAGATTATCGTATTTACCCACTATGGAAACCATAAAGGTATGATATAAATGGAAAATACAGAAGAATAAAGAAAAAATAAACATAATATATATCATATATAAATACAGTTCCATCATAATGGACACCATTAGAGGCGGTAGGAGATAATTGAACAATTATCGTTTCGTGATGCGTTTGGTTGCCATCCACAGAAACATTATGTTCTTCACCCATTAGATGGAGGTGTGTGTAAGTGTAGTTAGAATATTTCTCATAAAAACATACTAGAATATTGAGGATACTGGTGTTGTTACAAAATAAAGGAATAAAAAGATTTTATGGGTTGGAGAAGTAAAATAAAAAAAAAAGAAGTTAAGAGAAATTGTTACCTTTAATTTGGGGAACTTCCTTTGATTTGAACCAAAAGGACTCCTTGAAGTGCCATATGCCTAAGGTAAGGCTTCTAGGAGGAGGGGGGATTTAGGGAGCTTAATTGGGTAGATTTTGGATAAGCCAAATGGCTTGAGAGGTGTGAGGAATTGGTTAGAATTGGTCTCCTTTTATAAGGGAGAAGAGGGGCTCTTTAGGGAAGTGTGAAAAAATTATTTTATTATATAATGATATTCAGTTTATAATGGTCCAAAAATAATTATAGTCTAAGATAAGATGAATCATGGTCAAAATAAAATCATCCAATCAGAATTGGACATGTTTTGGATAATATTTTAATCATTATCATCTTATTTATTTAAATCATTTATTAATGAGGTAAATACTCATCATTATTGTGTCATAAATAATTTAAATTATTTGATGTCTAAAAATTATAAAAAAATACCATGATATAGGAAATATTTTTATCTTTCCAATTAATTTTTATAGTTGAAAAGATAATTTATATAACCCCTTATAAAAATTAATTTACTAAAAGATATTTGCTTTTGTCATTTTTGCCTTTACTTTAAGTTAATTAATCTAAATTTTCATTATCACTTCCAAGTGGCTCAATGGGGTCCCAAAATTAACCCAAAGATGCTCATGGTCGTAAATGGCTCAACCAATAACGTTTGGACAAGTTTTAAGGTAATTTTGAATTATTATAATATTCTTTTAACCTTGAATTACCCTATTTACCTTTAACTGCGGTAAATAAAAGTCAAAAGTTACTATTCACCAAAAATTATTTTAATCTTAATGAACCACATTTTACATACTAATAACAACCATGTATTTCGGATTTTCAAAATTCAATTCACAGAAGTGGTAAAATTTAATTTAAATGAAAAAGTCAGTTTTTTAACTACCACTTTGTGGTTTCACTATTCATCAAAATTGAAGTTTTTCAGAAAAATACCAAAAATTCAGCCTAAGATATATTTGATATTCCAAATTCAAAAAATATGTCTATTTTACCAAATTAAAAACATATAAGTAGAATTAATTAATTTTAAAATTAATTCCCGTTATCAAAACAAATAGTGTGTTTTTAAGAAACAATAACTATCAAAAGATTGATACTTGTTTATGTCCAATTTCAAAGTTTAATTAGTTCCAATGACCAACATTGGATTAAATGGTAAAAATATATTTTAATTTCAATTTAAAACCAATTAAAAATATAATCTAACCATATAAATAAATTAGATTAAAATGCACTTTTGAATTAAAATACAATATTTTTCACTATTCATTAAAAATGAACTTTATCAGAAAAATTCCAAAAAATTTACCCAAAGTAAATTTTGATGTCCCCATTC
This sequence comes from Viscum album, assembly GCA_963277665.1. NCBI lineage: Eukaryota > Viridiplantae > Streptophyta > Magnoliopsida > Santalales > Viscaceae > Viscum > Viscum album. The sequence goes on along the minus strand of CAUJRU010000014.1, from coordinate 2,180,988 downwards.
TAAAGAAGGATTTTATTTGGTCAAATAGAACATATAAAAGTGACCAAAACTATATTTAAAGAGGGTTCGCCATCAAAAGGCGATAAATCGACCTTTTAGTGAATATTAGAGTATTTATGCTTAAAATCGAATTCTTTTCTTATTTTAAGCCTCTAACTTTTATTGGATAAAAGTAAAAACATTTATAAAACATGTATAATCATATTTTAGTTAGTTCTATCTATTCCCGCCTATACAACGGCTAGTCATCAACTATGATTTAAAATAATAATATTATATTATTTGTGTGCAACATAAGATTTCAAAGAAATCTGTTGTTGCGTATCGGGTACGCTATCGAACATAGAAACCCCTTTAAAGTAAAATTAATATTTAATTCACAAATATTAATAAATATAAAAAAATTTCATATTCTTTATTTACCTGGGATGTTACACCCTTCCCCCTTTTTTGGAATTGCGTCCTCGCAATTTTATTCACTTACCAAATAAATGAGGGTATTTATCCCTCATAGCATTTTCAGATTCCCATGTTTCCTCTTCAACCATATGGTTTTTCCATCAAACCTTTACCTGGTGAATTACCTTATTCCGCAAAAATTTCTCTCTACGGTCAAGAATCTGGACAGGTTGTTCCTCATAAGAGAGATTATCTTCCAACTGAACTACCTCTGGGCTCAAAACATGGGATGGATCTGGCATATACTTTCTCAACATCGAAACATGAAAAATATTGTGTACCTGGGACAAACTTGGAGGTAAAGACACATTGTACGCAACTGATCCAACTTTCTCCAGAATTTTATAAGGTCCAATGAACCTCGGACTTAGCTTTCCTTTCTTACCAAAAGGCATCACACTTTTCCATGGAGAAACTTTGAGAAAAACATGATCACCAACCTCAAAAGAAAGAACCTTCCTCCGGTTGTCCGCATAACTTTTCTGCCTACTCTGAGTTGTTCTCATGTGCTTCTGAATCCACTGAACTTTCTCTACCATCTCTTCTACCAATTCTGGTCCCATCAGCTTCCTTTCACCTACTTCATCCCAAAAATCTGGAGTTCGACACCACTTCCCATATAATGCCTCAAACGGAGCCATCTGTATACTGGAATGAAAACTGTTATTATAAGAAAATTCAACCAAAGAAAGATGTTGGTCCCAACTTCCCTGGTAATACATCGAGCAAGCATGTAACATATCCTCCAAGGTCTGAATTGTTCATTCTGACTGCCCATTTTATTGGGGATGAAAAGCTATACTAAAATTTAATTCAGCACCCAATGACTTCTGAAAGCCTTTCCAAAAGTTAAAAGTAAACCTGGGATCACGATCAGATATAATGGATAGGGGAACACCATGCAACTTGACTATCTCTTTAACATACAATCGAGAAAGTTGATCTAGAGACAAAGTATCTCGAATAGGAAGGAAATGAGCAGATTTAGTTAATCAATCAACAATAACCCAGATTGAATTATTACCTTGAGATGTTTTTGGTAATCCCACAACCAAGTCTATGGATATATTTTCCCATTTCCACTCTGGCACCGGTAAACACTGAAGCATCCCTTTCAGTAACTGACGCTCTACTTTAACCTGCTGACAAGTCAAACACCTCACAATAAAATCAGCAATGTCTCTTTTCATTCCATCCCACCAATAATACTCTCGAATATCTCTATACATCTTAGTACTTCCATGATGAACTGAAAATAGAGAACTATGAGCTTCACACAACAACTCATTCCTCAACTGTGAATCAAAAGGCACACATAATCTCTTCCCAAATCTCAAAACACAATCATTATCAATGTTAAAATCAGGCAACTTACCCTTCTGAACCAAATCTACCTTTTTCTGCAACTCACTGTCTTCCTTCTGCACTTTCTTAATTCTGTCTGATAGAGATGATCTCACTGACACCTGAAACAAAACAGAAGAATTCCCTGTACCAACAACTTCTATTCCAACGTTCATCAAATCAAAAACCAAAGGATCTCATTCCAAATGTATCATGGTTAATGAAGCATTACTTTTTCGACTCAAGGCATCAGCCACTTTATTTTCTTTTCCCGGATGGTAAAGGATCGTGCAATCATAATCCTTGATTAATTCCAGCCATCTCCTCTATCTCATGTTCAATTCTTTCTGAGTGAATATATACTTCAAACTTTTTTGATCAGTATATATTTCCCACTTTACTCCATACAAATGATGCCTCCAAATTTTTAAAGCAAAAAACAACAACAGCTAATTCCAAATCTTTTGTAGGGTAATTTAACTCATGAGGTTTCAACTTATGTGAAGCATAAGAAATTACCTGATCATTCTGCATTAGGACACAACCAAGTCCTTTCAACGAAGCATCACTGTAGATAACAAACTCACCATTTCTAGAAGGCAGTGCCAAAACTGGAGCATTCACCAATCTTATTTTCAATTCTTGAAAACAATCATCACATTCTTTTGTCCAGATAAACTTAACACCTTTTCAAGTTAACTTACTCATTGGAATAGATAACCATGCAAAGTTTTCAATAAACCTCCGGTAATAACCTGCCAAACCAAGAAAACTACGAATATCAATTATATTTGTTGGTCTTGGTCATTCTTCAACAACTTTTTTTTTTGTAGGATCAACAGTTATGCCATTTTTTGAAACAATGTGACCAAGGAATGAAATTTGTTGTAACCAAAACTCACACTTGCTGAATTTTCCAAACAGTTTCTTTTCTTTAAAAGTTTTCAAGAAAACCCTTAAATGACTTTCATGTTCCTCTTTACTTTTGTAATAAACCAAAATATCATCAATAAACACAACAACAAACTTATCCAAGAACTCACGGAAAATTCTATTCATAAGATCCATGAATACAGCAGGTGCATTGGTTAAACCAAAAGGCATAACTAAAAATTCATAATGGCCATATCTAGTACGAGATGTGGTCTTCAGAATGTCTGCTTCTTTTACTTTAAACTGATGGTACCCCAACCTCAAGTCAATCTTCGAAAAATACTGAGCTCCCTGGAGCTGATCAAAAAAATCATCGATATGAGGCAAAGGATACTTGTTCTTAATAGTAATGTTATTCAATACTCTATAATCAATGCAAAGTCTCATTGAACCATCTTTCTTTTTAATAAACAAGATAGGAGCACCCCATGGTGATGTTCTAGGTCGAATGAAACCTTTATCTAATAATTCCTGTAATTTCTTCTTTAACTCTAAAAGTTCAATTTGAGCCATTCGATAAGGGGGTTTTGAAATTGAATTATCATCAGGAACTAAGTCAATAGTAAATTCAACTTCCCGGTCAGGTATAATACCAGTCAACTCATCAGGAAAAACATCAAGGTGCTCATTTACCATGGGAACATCATTAATCTGAATAGTTCCTTTGTTTTCAACAATATGTGCAAGGTAACATTAATTTCTATCTTTTACCAGTTTCTCAGCTTCTTGATATGTTATCAAAAGCAAGGGTTCATTCTTGTACACAAACTGAAAATATTTATGAAAAGAAACCTCTTTAGCTCTATAGTCAATCTTAGAATGATAAACAGACAGCCAATCCATGCCCAAAATAACATCAAACTCTAATATAGGCAAAAAAATAAGGTTTTCAGGTAGATTCTTTCCACACATAAGGACAGGAAGGTTCTTATAGTTTCTTTTGGTCCCAACATTCCCACCAGGTGTTTTTACCATAATTTCAGTATTCATATAATGAGATGGAATTCCCAATTTACTATAAAACTTCTCATAAATAAAAGAGTGTGTATACCTTGAATCAAACAACACATTGGCATAATCTGAACAAACAAACAGTGTACCTGATACTACTTCATTTGATGGCCCAACATCTGCTGAAGTAGTTGCAAAGGATTTCACCACACCTTTCTGCTTGTAGTCTGGCTGCTTTCCCTCAGTTGATTTATTCATTGGACACTCATTTTCATAATGACCCATTTCATTGCACTTAAAACATTTTACTGACTGTAAATCAAATTATGTCTTACCATTACCTTGATCTTTTTCAGTGCAATTACGATCCTTATGTCCCATTTTACCGCATCGGTAGCACTTAATATAATTCAAAAGGCATTCCCCAGCATGCTTTTTACCACAATTTTCAAAAACTGTAAACTTAAGTTTCTTACCATCAAATTTTTTTGAAGAGTTCTTCCCTTTTGTCTGCCACCTTGACCTCTTATTCTGTTGTTTTTCAAAGAAAACCAGATCATCGGCAAACTCCATTTCCACTTTCTCCGCACATCGAAAAAGTTTTTCATAACTTTTGAACTCACAAGAAGCTAAATACCTTCGATACTTTGGATTTAATCCTAAGTAAAAATGGTTGATTTTACTATCAAGATCTTGTATGAAATTCGGAGCATACCTTGCCAGTCGAGTGAATTTTTCTTTGTAAGCAGCCACTAAGTCATCCTCCTACCTCAATTACAAGAATTGATTTTCCATCCTAAGACAAACCACCTTAGGAAAATATTTCTCAAGAAACATACCTTTGAATTCATCTCAGTAAAGAGCATCAATCTTCTCACTATCCCTAATATTTTTCACCATCGACCACCACTGATCAGTTTCACCTTCAAAACGGTAAATAGCGAGACTAACCTTTTGATGTTCTGAGCACCCCATAACATCGAAAATCTTATCCTGTACTTTAATCCACCCTTCTTCTAGCACAGGTTTAGATGATCCTCTGAATGATGGGGGATGTTGCCTCATGAAATGCTCCACTACTGACATGTTCCTCTGTGGTTGGTCTAGCTGATCTCGTGCATGGATACCACCACCATTTATAGCCTAAGTCAATTGTTTCATCACTGAAACAAACTGTTTGGTTCCGATTCTGACCATCTCAGGTTGCTGATTTGGAAGGTTGTCTTCCTCATGATGTCATCCCAACATATCTTCCATGTTTCCTCTACGGAAAACCATTCTAAACAGAAAAATATCTTAGATGAAGCAACATGGTAATTTGTAAATGCTATATCATTTCAATATTACCATAAACTAATTTATGGACATTAATATAACAATATTCTAACTCCTAAAGTTATCTAAACCAACCTCTGATACCAACTATAAAGACTCGGCCTTAAAACATTACATAATCTAGAATTAAATGAATAATTCACATTGAGGATCTTCTTAGGTTTAGAGTTTTAGAGAATTAGACCATAACTATTACATTACATCTCAATGATTACAAAGTATACACTTATTCTCAGATTCTATTTTTTTCATAAAATAAAAACTCTTTGAAAAAAAGAGTCATGTCTAGTTCCATGTTTTAGAAAGCATGACTTTTCCTTGATCCCAACCTTGACCCTATTCATCTTTAAGTCCTGTGAAAAACATTTCAAAACTTGGGATGAGCATAAAAAGCTCAGTAAGGGTTATAAAACAAAGAAATAAAACATTAGATCATTAATACATACATAACATAAGCTCTTTAACATACCTTATGAAATCATAAGATTTATGAAATACACATAGAAATCATAAAACATAAAGGTAACTTGTGGAATCCATATCATACTTACACTGTAGCTATCACAGCTACATAGGGAGTTACATTTGGAATACCCATCACAGTATATTCCCTAAAAATCTTAGGAGAAACATTCACGTTTACCTCCGTCACGTTACCCAATGCATTGGAGAGCTATCCCAGGCTCACCCGCCCTAGATTTATCATGGAACCACCCGTATACGTAAACAATGTCCAAGAACCATAACATAGTCATAACACATAAAACAAACATAAAGGAAAGATAACATTTCCACATTTAAATCACAATATATCATTTCAAGATATTGAAATAATAAATCCATTATCAAAACCATTTTCAATACCAAAATACGTAAAAAGAGTATATGGTATTTATTTTCCTTTAAAAAAAGTACAGGTTGTTAAAGAAGCCAAAGATCAAATAATACTCGCGGCGACGGAAAGTTTGTTGTCACCGCTTACGTTAAAAGAAACATTCCTTTTTGTCATTTAGTAAAACGCTTCATAGAGAAAATATTCCTTTTGAATAAAAGTAAAAGTCAAAGGGGTTTATACACCGTATAAAAGAAAGTTGTGTATGAAACAAACTATGTCTCAATGAAAGGAGATTGAGACAAAGTCCCTTACCTTGTGTCTGACTTGACCCGTTCGTTATTTAATTTCCTGAATAATAAACTAAAGATAATTTCTACTTGCTTCAAAACCTTTTTCAAGTTTATTATTCCTCAGATATCACTTATTACCATGTTATAAATAGTATATAGTCATTTATGTTAATAACGGTCATTTTGTTGATATTTGGTACTTGAGTCGAAAAAGAACTTCTTATAATATCTTGTTGTTAATGTGGTCAAAATTTCATCATATACAGAATGATATTAATGATGTAGATATCATATATATCATATATATCCATTATATACATGTATTTATAATAGTACATAACATTTAGAGGTAATAAATGAAATGCATCATTCATGGAGACGGTAAGCCGTACGTACGCATGAACGCTAATTCCATTTCTATTTATTATTTTAATGTAATTAAAACATAATGATACATAGTTATATTATAATTCCTGCATAATATCATATATAATATTATTAACTTTATCCTTTATATGTCCCACATAAGGCATTAACGAGTCATATCACTTTGAGGGGGCGGTAGTCCGCACTTCCTCTAATGAGATTATCATATTTACCCACTATGGAAACCATAAAGGTATGATATAGATGTAAAATACAGAAGCATAAAGAAAACATAAACATAATATGTATCATATATAAATACATTTCCATCATAATGGCCACCATGAGATGCGGTAGGAGATAATTGAACAATCATCGTTTCGTGAGGCGTTTGGTTGTCATCCACAGAAACATTATGTTCTTCACCCATTAGATGGAGGTGTGTGTAAGTGTAGTTATAATCCTTCTCATAACAACATGATAGTATATTGAGGATACTTTTTTTGTTACAAAATAAATGAATAAAAAGATTTTAGGGGTTGGAGAAGTAAAATAAAAGAAAAGAAGTTAAGAGAAACCGTTACCTTTAATTTCGGTAACTTCCTTTGGTTTGAACCAAAAGGACTCCTTGAAGTGCCTTCTGCCTAAAGTAAGGCTTCTAGGAGGAGGAGGGGGATTTAGGGTGATTAATTTTGCAGAGTTTGGATGAGACAAATGGCTTGATAGGTGTGAGGAATTGGTTAGAAGTGGTCTCCTTTTATAAGGGAGAGGAGGGGATCTTTAGGAAAGTGTGAAAACATTATTTTATTATATAATGATATTCGGTTTCTAATGGTCCAAAAATCATTATAGCTGAAGATAAGATGACTCATGGTAGAAATAAAATCATCCAATCAGAATTGGATATATTTTGGATAATATTTTAATCATTATTATCTTATTTATTTAAGTCATTTATTAATGAGGTAAATACTGCATCATTATTGTGTCATAAATAATTTAAATTATTTGATGTATAAAAATTATAAAAAAAATACCATGATATAGGAAATATTTTTATATTTCCAATGAATATTTATAGTCGAAAAGATAATTTATATAACCAATTCTAAAAAATAATTTACTAAAAGATATTTTCTTTTGTCATTTTTGCCTTTACTTTAAGTTAATTAATTTAAATTGTCATTATCACTCCAAAGTGGCTCAATGGGGTCCCAAAATAGACACAAAGATGTCCATGGTCGTAAATAACTCAACAAATAAGTTTTGGACAAGTGTTAAGGTAATTTTGAATTATTATAATATTCTTTTAACATTGAATTACCCTATTTACCTTTAACCGCGGTAAATAAAAGTCAAAAGTTACTATTCACAAAAAATTATTTTAATATTAATGAACCACATTTTACATAATAATAACAACCATGTATTTCGTATTTTCTAAATTCAATTAACAGAAGTGGTAAATTTTCATTTAAATGAAAAGTCAGTTTTTTTACTACCACTTAGTGGTTTCACTATTCATCAAAAATTGAAATTTTTCAGAAAAATACCAAAAATTCAGCCTAAGCTATATTTGATATTCCGAATTCAAAAATGATGTCTATTTTACCAAATTCAAAACATATAAGTGGTATTAATTAATTTTAAAATTAATTCTTGTTATCAAAACAAATAGCATGTTTTTAAGAAACAATAACTATCAAAAGATTGATACTTATTTATGTCCAATTTCAAAGTCTAATTAGTTCCAATGACCAACATTGGATTAAATGGTAAAAATATATTTTAATTTCACTTTAAAACCAATTAAAAATATAATCTAACCATATAAATAAATTAGATTAAAAGGCACTTTTGAATTAAAATACAACATTTTTCACTATTCATTAAAAATGAACTTTATCGGAAAAATTCCAAAAAATTTTCCAAAGTAAATTGTGATGTACTCATTCTAAAGAATGATTTTATTTGGTCAAATAGAATATATAAAAGTGACCAAAACTATATTTAAATAGGTTTCACCATCAAAAGGCGATAAATCGACCTTTTAGTGAATATTAGAGTATTTATGCTTAAAATCAAATTCTTTTCTTATTTTAAGCCTCTCACTTTTATTGGATAAATGTAAAAACATTTATAAAACATGTATAATCATATTTTAGTTAGTTTCGTCTATTCCCACCTATACAACAGCTAGTCATAAACTATGATTTAAAATAATAATATTATATTATTTGTGTGCAACGTAAGATTTCAAAGAAACTCGTTCTTGCGTATCAGGTACGCTATCGAACATAGAAACCCCTTTAAAGTAAAATTAATATTTAATTCACAAATATTAATAAATATGAAAAAATTTATATCCTTTATTTACCTAGGATGTTACACTAAATGTATTAGAAATCCCTTTTTAGGTTTTAAGTTATGAAATTTAAAAGTGACTAAAGATATTTTTTGAGACATTTGTTTTTAGGTAATTATGGGTTATTAAATTTTGGGATAAATAATGAAAGGTATGAGACAACCTTTGAGGTTAAAATATATTAAGGTTAATTTTTAAGATGTTTCTTAAATTTCAAGATTTTTATAAGGGTTATATTAATATATTTTTATAAAAAGGACAACCTGTAGGATGGGTGACAACTCATTACGTCTGGAAAGGCCGCGAGTTTTCAACCCACAACCAATGGGGGACAAGGTTGCATCACCTACCACTGGCCTATGTGAAATCTTGATTAGTATGAATTTTTCTTTTTAGTTAAATGATTTTATGTATGAAAAATAAGTTGATTTTTGGGAATAAATATTTTGTCGAATAGACAACCATGGGATTGGAAAATGATTTAGTGATTAAGTGATTAATGTTATTTTGGGAGATGTTCACTATTTTGGGAAACTGATATAATCATGGTAAATAGAATACTATGGTATTTTATTTGATAAGTAGAGTTTGAATTATATTTTGAAAGAATCTATGATTTATTTTTTAGACATATTTTGATTTGGGTTATCTATGAAAATAATTATCATATCTTGAAGATTTAGGAAATTGCATTTTTATTATGAGACATTAAGAGTGATTGATGTTATTTAGAGATAAATGTAAAAATTTATATTGGAAGAGTGTGTTATCAAATCCTCTGAATTTTGGGTTTCAATATTACTTTGTATTATTTTTAGGAATTTTAAGGACAGTTATTTGTTGAAAGAACTATGTTGAACTTTTTGTGTTACTATTGAATTTTGGAGATTGAAGTAGTTTTCGTCATATAATATTTATTCTTTTTTTGAGAATTGTTTTATCTTATCCTAACCATTTTGTTTTTGGTTAATGTTTCATGATAGGATAAATAGATAGTTAATATATTGTGGATTATGTGATTCTATAAAAGTTGATTCTAGTGCATCAGGTGTGAAAAACTCACCATGAATACTCATCATTTGGTGAAAAAAAATGAGTTTGTGGTGGAATTCAATTAATGTATGAAACTCTAATTTTAAATTATGTTTCCTTATGTTCTTAGTCCAATTAGTAAAATAATTCCTCAACTCTAAGAAAAGTATTTTGAATGAAAATGTTATTCATTTACTTTTCTTACCAAGAAATCAATGACCTTTTAACCCATCACAGATTTATGGTTTTATGATTGTTAACTTTCTTATAACTATAATTCAATACCACACTCAATCGTAAATTGAGTATTTCTTTAATATCCATGTTTTCCTATATGTAACCCTCCTGTGTGTTATCTATAGTGGCCTTCATACTTCCCTTTCATTATTTTAATGTAGAAGATTCATTAATCCTTTTTTTGATGTGCGATTTAAACAAAGGTATTTTGAAAAGTCAACCCCCTAGTTTTTTATCCTGAGTTTAAATTGTGAGGATAAAATTTATTAAAGGGTGGGGGGAGAATGTAACATACTGAGATTTTAGAAGGAACACTATCTTCGATAACGTACATGATACACCACATCGAGTTTAAACGAACTAAATATTATTATGGTAGTTATTGATTAGCCGTTAGAATAGAAAAAATGAACAGGATTAACTGAATTATAAAAATATGGTTTACACATGTATATATAAAAAATTACTTGGTGACAAATTAATTATAAATTAAAATAAAACACTTTTTAAAATAAAATAAAATATTTTTCTGAAAAACTATTTAAATGTGCACAAGTGTGTTTTATACCAATAAATAAAAAATCACACTTTTTAGGTTTTATTAATGTAATTCATATATAATATATTCAATATAGTATTTAACATTCATATTATATGTTTTCTATACAATATATAATAATAAATCCAATTTTATGAATAAAAAAAGTATTTTCCAAAAAAAAACATTTTTGTCGCCTTTTGATGGAGCACTTAATTTAAATATAATTTTTTACACTTTTATAAGTTTTATTTGAAAAAATAAATTTCTTTGAAATCAGTGTATAAAAATTTACTTTGGTTGAATTTTTTATATTTTTTTGATACGATTCATTTTTTGATGAAGAGTGAAAAATAGTGCATTTTTAATTGAAAACTGCTTTTTCATCAAATTTATTTATTATTTAATATTATATATTTGAATGGTTTAAAAGTATAATTAGATAAAATTTTTATCATTTAATTCAATGTAGGTTGTTTAAATCAATTTTACATTGAAATTTCATATAAAAACTTTATGATCTTTTGAGCGTTTTTAATTTTAAAACTTGTTTTCTCGATTCCTCAACAGGATTAATTTTAAATTAATTTTAACCAATTCTGTGTTTTGAATGTAGAAAAATAGAAATACAGGGTTATAATTAGAATGATATTTATGATCTACTATAATCATCATAATTTTTGAAAAATATGAATATTAACTTTAGTAATTATTTTCATTATCACGGTTAAGGGTAAATTGTAAAGACCCGGAATTTTCCATGTAAATTTTTTTTTTAATTAAATGAGAATTTTACGAGTCCGTGAAAGATTGACGATGCGTGATTCCGAGGCCTGGTGTGCCTGGAATCAATTTATGAAGTTTTTTTCGGGTACGTTCAGTAAACGTACAAGTGAGTTTTTCTAACTTTTGAACCAGTGCTCGGAATTGAAATCTGAGGGCATCGTTGAACTCGCAGCGCCGGTATTCGGTTAAGAGGACTTTCACCCCAGCGGCACATGGTCGAGGGTGAAAGTTAGTTTTTTGGGTTTTTCATGGAAATAATAAAATAAAATAAACACACGATTTATTTTATTTTTTTGTAACCACCCACCATGTGAATGTTCAGGGGTGGGGTCCATCAGAACTAAACCTCCTCTTCATGTTTAATTGTGGTAGGGACCACATGAATTCTCAATAACCTCCTAAATTGAATTTAGGGGTGGGGACCACGTAACCCCTATTACTGGGGGGAGAGGAAACCACACAACCCCCCTCTTTAATGTGGAGGAGCCTCTTGAGCTTCCTCCACATTAATTATGCCAGCCCACCTTAATTAATTGTGCCAACCTAGGTGTTTAATTAGGCTAATTTGAATTGGTGCCAATGATTAAAGTTGGGGGAAACACATCAGTTGGCCATTTTTCTTTTTGGTGGAGCCTTGGGAGAGAAGATCTTCAACGAAGAAATACTTCTCCGAACGAAGAACGCCAATGAAGAACGTCGACCCCGACTTCGACCTTCTTCCTCGATACTTCCTTCGATGTAGGACGTCTTCGACTACGACGAACCGACGCACAAACCGACGATCGATGAAAACACCGACGACACTGACGTTCGTCTTTTCCCAACGATTCGTCTTCTTCCCCGCGACTCTGTTGAAGTATCAACCCAAGGTAGGGGGTTTATTTTCATGATAATACTTTTCCCATATTTTCTTACCTTGGTTTCTTTTTCGGTTTGAGAATGAAACGTTGTGGGAAGTTATATTCTTATCATTCTTTTTTCTTGTTGAGTCATATTCTATCACTCTAAACACGGAGGGTGCAGGCCAAACAAACATGACCCGACCCCTTTGTCGTTCTTCTTTGGTGTGCTCTTCGAAATGGAGTAAGGAGAAGAAGGCAACGAAGGCAATGATGCTGCCACCCGCGGCCTCCACGACCCACGCCACCCCCGCGGTGCTCCGTCCCAGCCGAACCGGCTGCACGCCCCGGCCCAGCGCCCCGACCGAGCCACCCCACGGTGCTCCAGCCTCCCGGAATAACCGGCCCCGCGCCCCATGGCGCACCAGCGTCACGGCCGAACTGGTCGTGCCACCGCCAGCCCTCCGAGTCGCCCCGGCTCACGCCACCCACCGGCCTCCTGATCCGCCCTCCGGCCCTCTGATCTACCGTCCCGTGCCCCTCATGACTTCCAGACCGAACCGGCCCACGCCCCTCGCGGCGCTCCGGCCGAACCGACCCGCGCCCCCTGCGGCGTCTCAGCCGAACTGGCCCGCGCCTCGGCCGAACCGGCCCGCGCACCTTGAGGCTCCCCGTCTGAACTAGCCCGCGCCCCTCGTGGCGCCCCGACCTAACCAGTCTCGCGCCCTCGTGGCACCCCCGCGGCTGAGCCACCCCACAGCACTCGTGGGCTCCACGACCCCTTGTGGCCTGCCGGACCTCCCAGCAGACCGGGCCGCATCACGGGCTGGGCTAGACCTAGCAGGTTGGGCCGGGTCGACCTGAACCGAGTCAACCCATGCCAGGTTGGGTCGGGTCGGTCCGACCGGGTCAGACTGGACCTGGGCCCACTATGACCCTTTGCTTTCTTTTGGCCATATCTTTGGCACCGAACATCTGTTTGACGAACCATCAGTGGTGCTGGAAATCTTGGAGCAAGACGGTCCCTTTGAGTGATACTCCACTATGTTTTGGATTAAGATGGGGAACGGTCAGGTTGGATCAAGCACAAATTCAACCGGGGCCCCGAGACTAAAAGGATAATAACTCACAAACTGGGCGTCTGATTGATGCGTTTTCTGTTACATTGAGACCCCTATGATGTGGCGGACCTTTGAGATACTTCTTCATGGGACTTCATGACAGTTGGAGTATCGACTAGTAGGTCGTGAATCGAATCCTTCCGGAGACGAGAAAGCATAGTGCGGAGACCTAGTAGCTGGCTTAGACCTGACGACTGCTGACCGATTCGACTCGGAGTGACTCGACTAGCCCAGTGGGGAGTGCCTTGGTGTCGCAGCAGACCCACAGTGGGGAGCGACTTAGTGTCGCGGCAGACCCACGGTACTCGATAGGAAGAGTACCTCATTAGGCTACGAGGGGAAGCGCACTTGGTGACACGGCAGACCCACATTGGGGAGTGCGCTTGGTGATGCGTTAAATCCATGGTACTCGATAGGAGGAGTACCTCAGCAGTCCAAGGTTAGTGGGAAGCGCCTTGGTGTCGCGGCAGGCCCACTGTACTCGATAGAGGAGGAGTTCTCCAGCAGCCGAGGTTTCGACAATGTGACTGGGGATGTTACTTGATACTACCCCTATAATAAAATTCTGGTTTGAGATGAGTCAGTTTTTCTGTGTTTTCCTCATGATTGAGATGGATTACTTGATAACTTAGGTATATGTATGGGCATATACCTAAGTAGGGTTATCTATTGAATTCTTACATTTTGGTTTATCCTTGGTGGATTTTGTGAGACCTTGAGGGTCTCGGGGTCCCTACTGAGTATCGTTATACTCACCCATACATGGGTTATGCCCACACCTTGTTGTGTTGGATGCAAATGACGGACATTGTTGACTGAGGATAAGAGTACCAAGACTGGATAGTACCTGGAGGTGGGCCATATGGCATGATGGTACGTGGAGGATACGGACGGATGTGGTGTGCTAAGGAGGTGATCTGTACCTACCCTTCAGGTAGGAACCACAGAGGAAGATCCATTAGTTTTATTTTCTCTTTCTTCAGTTGTATTGCATTTCCGTTGTACTTGTACTTTCCAGTTGGGCTTGTATTCTGGCCCCTTTTACTTACTGTACTCACTTGTTTACTATACAATTGACTTGCGTTCATATCTTGTTGTGTGTTTGGTTGCGTGTGTTTAGAGGTTATAAAGGCAATGCCTTCCCAATTTTAGGGAATACGCCTTTGGTGCTAGTCACCAGCCCCTAGCCTATGGAAGGCATGCTTGGGGTAGTCACGGCACAAGCCCCGGGGGATGGTTCGTGACAAATTGGTATCAGAGGAGTTAGTTCTATCACAGAACTTAGGACTCTGATCTTTTCTATGAAGCAATATTGTTAAGTGTAGTGAGTGTAGTTTTTAGTTCAGGGAGTCTATTGTTGGTGCGGCGGTTGACGTATCCATACACCAGGACCCTGACTTCTTTTTTCTGACTCAGTGCACGAAAACACTGATTACGTGTGTGTTTTCAAAATTTTTCTTTAAGTCATCTCACCAGGTATAAATTTTTAACCGTAGTGCACCTGTTTCTTTTTTGGAAGCCTCCACACAGACAGCCAGCTAGAGTTCTGAAAGTTGTACGCACTAACAGCCCACCGAGTGATGATGCCTTGGTGCAGGGCCCTCTTCCAGTAGAGGCGCCAGCGGTACCATTACTCGTTGGTCCACCGATGCCACCAGCCCCAGCAGAAGACGGTGCACGCCTCTTGAGCACATTTCATGAGTTCTAGTTCCATAGGCCACCTAGTTTCAGGGGAGAGATGGACCCACATGTGGCTGAGGATTGGCTAGAGGTTGTGGTGAGAGTCTTCTGACTCATAGGGACACCAGCCGATCTCATAGTGATCCTTGCCGCCAGCCTTCCATAGGAAGCAGCAGGAATATGGTGGAGATTGATTCTCCAGGTTCACGATGAGGTGACGCTTCTCTGGGAAGACTTTGAGAGCCTGTTTTGGGTAGAGTTTGTCCCAGTGACTCTTCGCATAGTGCGCATTCAGGAGCTACTTCATCTGTAGTAGGGCAGCATGACAGTAGCTCAGTGATCAGTGAGGTTCACAGACTTGTCACTCTACTCCACCGATATGGTTTGGGACCCATTCTTCAGGGCTCGGACCTTCGAGCAGGGACTTAGGCGGGAGATTAGGGCTTCGGTGATCTCACTCAGCATCCTGACGCAGGTGGGGGTGTTAAAGAGAGCCCTCCTAGTGGAGAGTTTCCTTGCTGAGCAGTCTCCAGCAGCGAGATCCACCACCAGTCGACACGTAGTGGAGTCTTATGCAGCTAACAGAAGACAGATGTCACAGAGGTCTAAGAGGACCAGACCTACAGGTGGATGACCGCATGACTTAGGATCGGTTGTGTGGGGCACCCGAAGTGGAGACAGACATGCCAGAAGCAGACAGTGTTTCAAATGCGGCGGGTAGGGTCACATGGCTCGTGACTGTCCGACCCGCTGTATGGATGATCAGCAGACGGTCGAAGGACCACCCAGGCAGAGACAAAGGTTCAATCGAGGAGGTCCACATGGAGCAGACGAACATGGAAGAGGAGCTGACCGTGCAGCTGGCAGTGGGTGACGATTCGAGATTTTACCGCCACCACCACCAGGAGGTCTACCCCGACCGTAGGGAGCTGGTGGACAGAGGAGATCTCAGCTCCAGGCAGATGAGGCTTACGATCACAGAACTTCAGAGATGATACAAGTTATGGTCTGTGTCTATTCCACCATAGTTGTAGTACTTATTGACACAAGTGTCAGTCATTATTTTATTTCCACTACCCTCGTCCAGAGCTCAGAGATTCTGACGGAGCCGTTGGTTCAATCCTTACGGCTAGAGACTCCTACGGGAAAGGATTCGACGATTACGCACTGGTTCTGGCAGTGCGAGATTACTCTAGGAGGCGAGAGCTTCAGCTGGGATCTCCTAGTAGCGGCGTCGAGGCCTTGCGACGTCATCTTGGGTATGGACTGGTTATCTACATTCCATGCATAGATTGACTATATTAGGCATAAAGTGTAGTGTATCTGCATGGATGGGACCAGGTTTACCTTCACCGGCGAGAAGGGAGCCTATGCAGCACAGGATGGACTTACCTAGAGGAGAGTGTAGTCGATCACTCATCAGTTGGCTAGCCTTACCCTCGGAGCGGTTGATGTAGAGAGTTCGAGCTATCCTGTAGTGGTGGACCAGTACACGGATGTTTTCCCTGATGATGTTCCGAGACTACCTCCTCGCAAAGAGGTAGAATTTTACATTGACTTATACCCTGGGACTGCACCGATATCTACACCAGCATATCGTATGGCTCCCGCTGAGCTTCGTGAGATGCGGGTATAGCTGGAGGACTTGCAGGGGAAGGGATTCATCCGGCCCAGTGTTTCTCCTTGGGCAGCCCGGATTTTGTTCACCAAGAAGGCGGATGGGAGCTTAAGGCTTTGTGTTGACTATCAGCACCTGAACCAGGTGACCGTGAAGAACAACTACCCACTCCTGAGGATTTATGACCTCTTTGATCAACTAAATGGAGCATGGTGGTTCTCGAAGATAGACCTCAGATCAGTTTATCACCAGCTTAGAGTACGAGATGAGGATGTGCAGAAGACGGCCTTCAGGTGTCGGTACGGCCAATATGATTTCTTGGTTATGCCATTCGGCGTAACCAATGCTCCAGAAGTGTTCATGGGACTCATGAACAAGATCTTTCAGTCATACCTTGATCTCTTCGTAGTAGTCTTCATCGACGATATTTTGATCTACTCAACTACTGAGGAGGAGCATACCTATCACTTGCGGGTAGTACTGGGCACACTCTGAGAGCACCATATTTATGGTAAGCTCTCGAAGTGCCAGTTCTGGATTCGAGAGGTTCACTTCCTGGGACATGTCATATCAGAGGCTGGAGTTGTAGTAGATCCAGCGAAGATTGAGGCGGTACTTGCTTGGGAGCCACCCAGGAGTGTGATGGAGGTACGGAGTTTCCTGGGTTTGGCTGGATACTATGGAAGATTTGCGCCAGATTTCTCCAGAGTTGCAGCACCACTATCATCCTTGACGAAGAAGGGGAAACCCTTTGTGTGGTCTGAGAGATGCCAGCAGAGCTTTCCGGAGCTAAGGCAGAGGCTGACTAGTGCCCCCATCTTGAGGCTTCTAGAGGAGGGAGTAGGGTACGTAGTTTACTGTGACACATCAGGGATTGGGCTCGGATGTGTCCTGATGCAGGAGCGAGCATTGATCGCATATGGATCTCGACAGCTGAGACAGCATGAGCAGAAATATGATACCCATAACCTAGAGTTAGCAGTAGTGGTCTTCGCCTTGATGATGTGGCAACACTATCTGATGGGTGAGCGTTTTACCGTGTACTCTGTTCACAAGAGTCTCAGGTATATCTTCTCCCAGAAGGACCTGAACCTGAGACAATGAAGTTGGCTTGAGTTCCTCCAGTACTATGACTTCGAGATAGTCTATACTCTTGGGAAGGGAAACATTGTTGCAGATGCACTCAGCAGGAGATCCGGTATATAGATGGTAGGTGAGGAGACGGAGAAGCTGGCCGCTTTGCAGATATCCTTTGGATAGAGATAGAGCTGCTTTCCTTCAGTCTCTTACATTCACTCCCCCACTTCTTCAGTGATTCAGGGAGGCGCAACGTGGGGATGCTGACTGCGAGACACGACGTGCTCAGATATCTATAGGACAGGCACCTGATGGATTTTCTGAACGTGGGGAACACGTCATCCTCTTTAGAGGACGTACCATGGTACCAGTGTCACTTCAGGAGGAAGTGTTGAGGGAGTTTCACACTTCCCCTCTTGCGGTACATCCAGGAGTGCCGAATATGTACCAAGACCTCCGACGACAGCACTAGTGGATGGGAATGAACAAAGCAGTAGCATAGTTTTTTCTCGGTGCCTCACTTGTCAGCAAGTGAAGGCGGAGAACCAGGTACCAGCAGGCTTAGTTCAGCCTTTAGAGGTCCCAGAGTGGAAGTGGGATGGGATATCCATGGACTTTGTGATGGGTATTCCATGTACATCTAGGAGAAATGACTCGATTTGGGTGATCATTGACCGACTCACCAATTCGGCCCACTTCCTATTGATCAGAGAGCAAGGTTTAGTAGAGAGATTGGGGCGCCTTTATGTGTAGAATATTGTGCGGCTACATGGAATACCTTCGATGATTATCTCCGATCGTGATGCAGGTTTTACTTCCTGGCTATGGAAGGGGTTGTAGGAGGCTTTTGGAACAAAGCTTTGTTTGTGCACCGCCTTCCATCCTCATATGGATGGCCAGACTGAGTGGACTATTCAGACCCTTGAGGACATGTTGCGTGCTTGTGTCCTCGACTTCGATCGCAGCTGGGAGGATCACTTACCATTGGTGGAGTTTTCATACAACAACAGCTATCACTCCACCATAGGGATGGAACCTTTTGAGGCATTGTATGGGCAACCTTGCAGATCACCTTTGTACTGGACTGACCCAAGGGAGTCAGCACTAGTGGGACCAGAGATGGTATGGGCTACCATAGAGAAGGAAGAAGTCATTTTCCGATAGGAGACAGAGACCTATGGAGTTCGAGGATGGCGACCACGTATTTTTACGGGTCTCACCTCGATGAGGTTTGCAGAGATTTGGCTGAGGTGGAAAGTTATCTTTGAGATTCATCGGACCTTTTCAGGTCCTCAGTAGAGTTGGTGAGGTGGCATACCGCTTAGCTCTTCCACCTCAGTTGCATCGGGTGAACGACGTCTTCCACGTATCCCAGCTGAGGAGATACGTGCACGACCCTTTCAACATTATCGACCACGGAGAGCTGGACGTCAACGATGGGGCGACTTTTACGGAGGTTCCATTGGAGATTGAGGATAGATAGGAGTGGGTCCTTTGTGAACGGTCGATACCTCTGGTGTGCATTTGTTTCCAGCACGGGAACCTCCAGCAGAGCACATTGGAGTGGGAGGCTCAGATGCATGCTTAGTACCCCCACTTTTTTACCTAGTTTGAGTTGTGGCTTACGGGGACGTAGAGCCCTGAGGGAGGGAGAATGTAAAGACCCAGAATTTTCCATGTAAATTTTTTTCTAATTAAATGGGAATTTTACGAGTCTACAAAAATTGACGGCGCGTGATTCCGAGACCCGGTGTGCCCATAATCAATTTCTGAAGTTTTGTTCAAGTACGTTCAGTAAACGTATGATCGGGTTTTTCTAACTTTTGAACTAGTGCTCAAAATTGAAATCTGAGGGCACCGTTGAACTCACAGTGTAGGTATTCGCTTAAGGAGACTTTCACCTCAACGGCAGATGGTCGAGGGTGAAAGTTAGTTTTTTGAGTTTTTCATGGAAATAATAAAAAATAAATAAACATACGATTTATTTTATTTTGTTGTAACCACCCACCATGTGGATGTTTAGTGGTGGGGTCCACCGGAACTAAAACTCCTCTTCATGTTTAATTGTGGTGGGGACCACCTGAGTTCTCAATAACCACCCAAATTGAATTTAGGGGCGGGGACCACCCAACCCCTATTAATGGGGGGAGAGGAAACCACTCAACCCCCTCTTTAATGTGGAGGATCCACTTGAGCTTCCTCTACATTAATTATGCCAACCCACCTTAATTAATTGTACAAATCCTAGGTGTTTAATTAGGCTAATTTGAATTGGTTCCAATGATTAAAGTTGGGGGAAACACATCAGTTGGCCATTTTTCTCTTTGGTGGAGCCTTGGGAGAAAAGCTCTCCAACAAAGAACTACTTCTCCAAATGAAGAACGCTTTCTTCCAAAGAAGAACGCCAACGAAGAACGTCGACCTCGACTTCGACATTCTTCCTCGAGACTTCCTCCAACGTAGGATGTCTTCGACTATGACGAACCGACGCACAAACCGACGATCGAGGAAAATGCCGACAACACCGACGTCTATCTTTTCCCAGCGATTCGTCTTCTTCCCCACGACTCTGTCGACGTATCAACCTGAGGTAGGGGGTTTATTTGCATGATAATGCTTTTACCATATTTTATTACCTTGGTTTCTTTTGCGGTTTGGGAATGAAACGTTGTGGGAATTTGTATGCTTGTCATTCTTCTTTCTTGTTGAGCCATATGCTATCACTCTAAACACAGAGGGTGCGGGCCAAACAAACATGGCCCGACCCCTCCACCTTTCTTCTTTGGTGTGCTCTTTTAAATGGAGGAAGGCGACGAAGGTGACGAAGGCAACGACGCTGCCACCCGCAGCCTCCGCGACCCGCGCCTCCCCCACGGCTCTCCATCCCGGATGAACCGGTCACACGCCCTGGCTCCGCACCCTGGCCAAGCCGCGCCGCGGCACTCTGGCCGAACCGACCCCATGCCACGTGGTGCACCGGCATCCCAGCCGCACCATCTGCACTGCCGCCATCCCTCCGAGCTGCCCCGACTCACGCTTCCCTTCAGTCTCCCGAGTTGCCTGATGGCCTCCGAGCCGCCAGCCTGCGCCCCTCGCAACGTCCCGGTCGAACCGGCCCACGCCCCTCACGGCGCCCTGGCCGAACCGATTCACGCCCCTCGTGGCGTCCCGGCCGAACTGGCTCGCGCCCCTCACAGTGCCCCGGACGAATCGGCTCGTGCCCCTTGTGGTGCCCCGTCCAAACCGGCCCGCGCCCCTCGCGGTGCCCCGGCTGAACCGGCCACGTGCCCTTGCGGAACCCCCGCGGCTGAGCCGCCCCATGGCACCCGCGTCCTCTGCGACCCCTCGCAGCCCTCGCGGCCTGCCGGACCTCCCAGCAGATCGGGCCGCATCACGGGCCAGGCCTAACCTAGGGGGTCGAGTCGGGTCGACCAAAACCGGGTCGACCCATGCCAGGTCGGGCCGAGTCGGTCCGATCGGGTCGAATCAGACCCAGGCCCACTACGACCCTTTGCTTTCTTTTGGCCATATCTTTGGCACCATATGTCCATTTGAAGAAACGTAAGTGGTGCTGGAAATCTTGGAGTGAGACGATCCCTTTGAGTGATACTCCACTATGTTTTGGATTAAGATGGGGAATGGTCAGGTTGGATCGAGCATGAATTCAATCGGGCCCCCGGGACTAAAAGGCTAATAACTCACAGAACGGGTGTCTGATTGACGCGTCGTCTATTACGTTGAGACCCCTATGACGTGGCCAAACTTTGAGATACTTCTTCGTGGGACTTCGTGACAGTTGGGGTATCGACCAGTAGCTCGTAAAGCAGATCCTCCCAGAGACGAGTGAGCATAGTGCGGAGACCTAGTAGCTAGCTGAGACCTGACGACTGCTGACCGATTCGACTCGGAGTGACTCAACTAACCCAGTGGGGAGTGCCTTGGTGTTGCAGCAAACCCACAGTGGGGAGTGCCTTGGTGTCGCGGCAGACCCATGGTACTCGACAGGATGAGTACCTCAGCACGCTACGAGGGGGAGTGTGCTTGGTGACGCGGCAGACCCACAGTGGGGATCGCGCTTGGTGATGCGGCAGATCCACGGTACTCGACAGGAGGAGTACCTCAGCAGTCCAAGGTTAGTGGGAAGCATCTCGGTGTCGCGGTAGGCCCACTGTACTCGATAGAGGAGGAGTTCTCTAGCAGCCGAGGTTTCGACAATGTGACTGGGGATGTTACTTGATACTACCCTTAGAATAAAATCATGGTTTGAGATGAGTCAGTTTTTATGTGTTTTCCTCATGATTGAGATAGATTACTTGATAATTTAGGTATATGTATGGGCATATACCTAAGTATGGTTATCTGTTGAATTCTTACTTTGTGGTTTATCCTTGGTGGATTTTGTGAGACCTTGAGGGTCTCAGGGTCCCTACTGAGTATTGTTATACTCACCCTTTCACGGGCTATGCCTGCACCTTGTTGTGTTGGATGCAGACGATGGACAGCGCTGACTGAGGCTGATTATACCAGGACTGGACGGTACCTGTAGGTGGACCATACGGTGTGACGGTATGCGGAGGAGACGGACGGACGTGGTGTACTGAGGAGGCGATTTGTACCTACCCTTCAGGTAGGAATAAAGGAGGATGATCCAGTAGCTTTCTTTTCCCTTTATTTAGTTGTATTTAATTTCAGTTGTACTTGTACTTTCCAGTTGGGCTTGTATTCTGGCCCCTTTTACTTATTGTACTCACTAGTTTACTATACAGTTGACTTGCGTTCGTATCTTGCTGTGTGTTTGGTTGCGTGTGTTTACAGGTTATAAAGGCAATGCCTTCCCAATTTTAGGGAATACGCCTTTGGTGCTAGTCGCCAGCCCATAGCCTATGAAAGGCGGGCTTGGGGTAGTCACGGCATGGGCCCCGGGGGACGGGTCGTGACATAAATTGGATAATTAAGGGTAAAAATAATATTATAAATATTATAAAATTACCTTAAAACTTATCCTAATTTTATTGTATGAGTTATTATAAACCCAAATCTTCCTTGGGATAATTTTATGTCCACTTGTAGCTACTAGGATTACTTTATGCCACATAATATTTTATTTTAAAGAAAATACAAAGAAGACATACTCATGTCTTAATAACTATAACATTTTTAATATATAGTTATTTAGAAGATATCTTCAACTATAAATAGTCTTTATAAATATAAAAATTTTACCTACATCGTGGTAATTTTTTTTATAATTTTTAAGAAATAAATATTAAATTAAATAGTGACACAATGATGATGCAGTAATTGCTTCATTAGTGGAAGAATCAAATAAATGATATCAAATATACTAAAATAAATATAAATTGATGTCATTGATGTCATCGATGAATTTTAGGAATTAATTTGGAATTTTAAGGATGTTTTAATAGAGTTTTTTCTAAGATATCAAGTTGTTATGTAATTTTTAGAAAGTCAAGTACTGAATATGTCAAATTTGACATTAATGATATTTTAAAAGAAATTATTAAATGATATAAAATTCATAAAAATCTAAAATTCTTCCAAATGATTTATATATGTCTAAAAATGACATTAATGACACATTTTGGATTGTTTGGCATGTTATAGTGATTATATTAACCATCAAAGTGTAAATTTCATGATATCACGCTAAGAATTAAAAAGGTTAAATAAGGTTTAAAATAAAAAGATAAGGATTAAAAATAGTCAAAACATATCTAATTTTCATTAGATAAAAATAATTCCACCCAAAATAATCATATCTTAGAAATAAATAAGTCTTGTGCTATTTGGAATAGAAAATTAATTTATATTAATTTAATAATTTGAAGAACTCCAAGAGTGCCCCTCCCCTCTCCTATAAAAGGGAACCCATTATTCTCTATTAATCACGCATAAAAACCTATTTTATTCAGTAAAAATCTGGCCACATCCCTTCCTATAATCCCTCCTCTCATTCTAGAGGCCTTATTTTAGCCAGAACACCCTCCTTAGAGGTGTTAAGGTGTTAATCAAAGGTGATTGTCCGAAGAAGAGGTATCGTTCTTATTTTAGCGTTTCTATTTTATTTCTTCTTCCACTTCCTTAAAATATTATCTAACCATACTTAAATAATAACCCTAGTATCATAAATATACTGAGATATTGTTATGTTAATATCATCACCTATATCCAACTCCTTTTTCCATCAAATAAAAAAATAATTAATTGTTCGTGCGTATGTGTGAACTATCACCTCCACGAACCGATATAATTCGTTTTACATTACCATATATCAAGTATGGTTATAATGATGGAATTAATGTTTATATTCCTAAAATATTAATCATTATAATATAATAATATATCAATTACATTCTTACTTTCCATGCACATAAAAATGATAAAGTCAATCATGCGTACGTGTGAACTATCACCTCCACGAAGCGATGTGATTCATTTTTAATCACCATCTCATGAATAATATATAAAAGTATATTTAAATCATTAATATGATATTAATAATGTTATTATCATTCTGTAAAGTAAAAATAATACTTTCCTTCTTTCCATAAGGATCAATGAAAAATGGAAACGTTACTCATGTGTATGTACGTCTTACCATCTCCATGATTGTAATGTAGTTCATTTTTTATATCCATATTTAATGGATGGATTTAAAAGTATAATTGATTTATAAAAGTTATTATTAGTATGTAGATGATATAATAATGACCAATTTTGACTATAGAAATCATACCAAAGTCATTTTGGACTTTTGTACCGAATATCATCAAAATGTCTGATGAGAACTTAAATAATTAAGTAATTGTTATAACATGATAATAAGTGATATAAAAGAAATAATAAAATTTAATAAGGTTATAAATAAAGTAAATAATTAACCGATATTTATTATTTATGAATATAAATATTTTATGTGACAAGTCGAACTCAAGGTAAGGGACTCTTTAACTAAAACATCGTTTTAAATGTTTTAAAGATTTATTCTTCTAAATATTTCTCATTCATGTCCATGTTTTTAAAATGGTTTCATGGATTTATTTATATGGACATGAATGTTTTAAAATGTTAATTTTCAAATTTCTTTAAAACAAATAAATACGGTATGGGAAACTTTTATCCAAAAATATCTTTTATAAATGTTTTGAATTGGTATTTGAAAATGGATTGGATATTTCAATAACATGAGTGTAAATGAATTTTTAAGAGTGTCATGTTGAAAATTTCATGATTTTTTGAGTTAATGGTACTTGTAAATTTGAGGGGTGGTTATGTGATAAACTAATGCCAGTTGGTTACATTATAAACTATAATGCATTGGGTATGGAAGTCAATCGTATGGCTATTCCATTTGTTAGAGTGATATTTATGGAAGTCAGCCATATGACTATTCCATTTATAAGAGTGACATTTATGAAAGTCGACCATATAGTTATTTCATTTTAGTATAATTATGTCCAAAGTTACCTATATATATATATATTATGTTTACTTAAGAGTTTTTATGAAAAAATTTGATTTTTAAAAGGTGGGATAATGATATTTTTGAAATGATAATCTCTTTTTCAGGGAAAAAAGGTATGTTTTATTTTAATGAAATGTTTTATGGGTTTTCACTAGACTAATGGTTTTATTTATTTATGTCCATTAATGATATTATTGTTCACATCCCATGTTTTGAAATGTTTTTCATAGGTATTAATATTGTTGAAGGAAAAGAAGATGTCATGAGGAAATAATTGAAGACGTGTCTCGAAAATAAATTATTTTATAATTTAAAAGGGTTTCAGTTAGTGGGAAAAAATGGATACTGGGTATAAGTGTACATATTTAATTTAAGGGTCTACTTTGTAATATTTTGTCCTAATTATCTAAAACTCTAACCTGAAAAGATCCTCGAATGTGAATTCTAGTTCAAAAACACTAAAATAAGTTTTGTTTAAAACCAAGTCCTTACAGTTGGTATCAAAGGATGGTTTAAAAACTTTGGAGATTAGGTTTTTTTCTTAAGAGATAGTGATATCATCATGGGATTATAATTTTAAGGTTTATCATATGTTCAATGTATTATAAATCCCTTTTGAGGCTTTAAGTTGTGAAATTTAAAGGTGACTAATGATATTTTTGGAGACATTTATTTTTTAGGTAATTATGGGTTATTACATTTTGGGATAGAAAATGAAAGGTATGAGACAACCTTTGCGGTTAAAATATATTAAGGTTAATTTTTAACATGTTTATTAAATATATATATTTTTATAAGTTTTATATTAATATGGTTTTACAAAAAGAACAACCTACAAGATGGGTGACAACCCGTAGCATCCAGCAAGGCCGCAAGTTTTCAACCCCCGACCAAAGGGGGACAAGGGTGCATCGCCTACCACTGGCCTACGTGAAGTCCTGATTAGTATGAATTTTTCTTTTTAGTTAAATGATTTTATGGATCAAGAATAAGTTAATTTTTGGGAATCTATCTTTTATCGAATAGAAAACCATGTGATTGGAAAATGATTTTTTGATTAAGTGATTAATGTTATTTTGGGAGATGTTCACTATTTTGGGAAACCGATATAATCAAGTTAAATAGAATATTGTGGTATTTTATTTGATAAGTAAAGGTTGAATTATATTTTGAAATAATCTAAGATATATTTTCTAGAATTATTGTGATTTGGGTTATTTATGGAATAATTATCATATCTTGAAAATTTAGGAAATTACATTTTTGTTATGAGACATTCAGAGGGATTGATGTTATTTAGAGATAAATGTTAAAATTTATATTGGAAGAGTATTTTTATCAAATCCTTCTCAATTTTGGGTTTCAATATTAGTTTGGATTGTTTTGAGGAATTTTAAGGACATTTATTTGTTGAATGGACTATGTTGAACTTTTTGTAATACTATTGAATTATGAAGATTGAAGTAGTTTTTGTCATATAAGGTTTATTCTGTTTTGAGAATTGTTTTGTCTTATCCTAACCATTTTGTTTTTGGTTAATGTTTCTTGATAGGATAAATAGATAGTTAATATTTTGTGGATTGTGTGATTCTCTAGAAGTTGATTCTAGTGCTTCAGGTGTGAAAAAATCATCATGAATACTCATCATTTTGAGAAAAAAAATGAGTTTATGGTGTAATTCAATTAATGGATGAAAATCTACTTTCCAAGTGTTTTTCCTTATGTTCTTAGTCCAATTAGTAAAATAATTCCTCAACTGTAGGAAAATTATTTTGAATGAAAAATGTTATTTATTTACTTTTCTTACCAAGAAATCAATGACTCTTTAACCCATCACAGATTTATGGTTTTGTGATTGTTAACTTTCTTATAACCATGATTATCTACCACACTCCATCGAAACTTGAATATTTATTTAATATCCATGTTTTCCTACATGGAACCCTCCTACGTGTTATTTACGATAACCTTCGTACTTCCCTTTAATTATTTTAATGTGGAAGATTCATTAATACTTTTTCTGATGTGGGATTTCAACAAAGGTATTTTGAAAAGTCAAACCCATATTTTTTGATCTTGAGTTAAAATTGCGTGGATGAAATTTATTAAAGGGTGGGGGTAGAATTTAACATCCCGATATTTTAAAAGGAAACAATATCTTCGATAGCGTACATGATACACCACAGCGAGTTTAAATGAACTGAATATTATTATGATAGTAATTGGTTAGCTGTTAGAATAGAGAAAATGAACAAGATTAACTAAATTATGAAAATATGGTTTAAAAATGTATATATAAATAATTCCTTGGTGACCAATTAATTATAAAAAAAATAAAATCCTTTTTAAAATAAAAGAAAATATTTTTCTGAAAAACTATTTAAATGTGCACAAATGGGTTTTATACCAATAAAAAAATCACTCTTTTTAGGTTTTATTAATGGAATTTATATATAATATATTAAATATAATATTTAACATTCATATTATATGTTGTATAGACAATATATAAGAATAAATTTAATTTTACAAATAAAAAGAGTATTTTCCAAAAAAGACAGTTTTTCCTCCTTTTGATGGAGCATCTGTTTTAAATCTAATTTCTGATACTTTTATAAGTTTTATTCGAAAAAATAAACTTCTTTGAAAGGAGTGTATCAAAATTAAATTGGGTTTATTTTTTGGTATTTTTCTGATAAGATTCATTTTTTGATGAACAATGAAAAAATATTGAATTTTTCATTGAAAACTGTTTTTTCCTTAAATTTATTTATTATGTAAAATTATATATTTGAATAGTTTTAAAGTATAATTAGATCATGTTTTATCATTTAATCCAATGTAGGTCATTGGAATCAATTTCACATTGAAATTTAATATAAAAACATGGTGAAATTTTGAGCATTTTTACTTTAAAAACATGTTTTCTTGATTCGTTAACGAGATTAATTATAAATTAATTTTAGCCACTTATGTGTTTTGAATTTCAAAAAATAGACATACACTGTTGTAATTAGTATGATATTTATGATCTAATATAATCAACTTAATTTTTGAAAAATATGAATAGTAACTTTAGTAATTATTTTTATTACCACGGTTAAGGGTGAATTGGGTAATTAAGGGTAAAAAATATTATAAATATTATAAAATTACATTAAAACTTGTACTAATTTCATTGGATTAGTTATTTTAGACCCAAATATTCTTTTGGATGATTTTATGTCTACTTGGATCCACTTGGATGAATTTATTCCCTTTATAGTATTTTATTTTAAAGAAAAGACAAAGATGACATACTCATGTATTAATAACTATAACATTTTTAATATATAGTTATTTAGAATATATATTCCACTATAATTAGTCTTTATAAATATAAAATGTTTACATACATCATGTTAATTTATTTCTAATTTTTAAGAAATAAATAATTAAATTAAATGGTGACACAATGATGATGCAGTAATTGCTTCATTAGTCGAAGAATCAAATAAATGATATCAAAAATACTACAATAAATATAATTTAATATAATTGATGTCATACAAGAATTTTATGGATGAATTTGGAATGTTAGGGATGTGTTAATATAGTTTTTTCAAATATATCAAGTTTTTATATTATTTTTAGAAATTCAAGTATTGAATGGTGTCAAAATTGACATTAATGATATTTTAAAATAAAAAATATTTTATTAAATGATATAAAAATCATAAAAATCTAAAATTCGGGCAAATGATTTAAAAGGGGACCCATTCTTCTCTATTATTCACACATAAAAACCTATTTGATTCGGCCAAACTCTACCCATATCCCTTCATAAAATCCCTCTCCACATTCTAGAGGTCTTAGTTTAGGCAGAACACCCTCCTTAGAGGTGTTAAGGTGTTAATCAAAGGTGATCGTCTGAAGAAGAGGTATCGTTTTTATTTAATAATTTCTATTTTATTTCTTCTTCCACTTACTTCAAATCTTCTCCCATAATGATGAGATAATAACTCTAATATCCTAAATATAATGAGATGTTATTATGTTAATATCATTACCTATATCCAACTCCTTTTTCCATCAAATGGAAAAATAATTAATTGTTTGTGCATACGTGTGAACTATCACCTCCACGAATCGATATAATTCATTTTCCATTACCATCTCTCAAGACTGGTTATAATGAAGGAATTAATTTTTATATTCCTAAAATATTAATCATTATAAGAGAATAATACATCAATTATGTTCTTACATTCCATGCACATAAAAATGACAACGTCGTTCGTGCGTACGTGTGAACTATCACCTCCACAAAGCGATGTGATTCATTTTTAATCACCATCTCATGAATAATATATAAAATTATATTTAAATGATTAATATAATATTAATGATGTTATTATCATTATGGAAATACAAAATAATACTTACCTTATTTCCATAATGATCAATGAAAAATGGAAACATTACTCATGCGTACGTACGGCTTACTGTCTCCGTGATTGTAACGTAGTTCATTTTTCGTATCCATATTTAATAGATGGATTTAAAAGTATAATTTACTTATAAAATTTATTATTATTCTGTAGATGATATACTAATAACCAATTTTGACTATAAACATCATACCAAAGTCATTTTGTACTTATGTACTGAATATCATCAAAACGTCTGACGTGAACTTAAATAATTAAGTAATTGTTATAACATGATAATAAGTGATATAAAAGGAATAATAAAAGTTAATAAGGTTATCAAGAAAGTAAATAATTAACCTATATTTATTATTTAGGAATATGAAGATTTCATGTGACAAGTCTGACTCAAGGTAAGAGACTCTTTAACTAAAACATCGTTTTAAATGTTTTAAAGATTTATTCTTCTAAATCTTTCCCATTCATGTCATGTTTTCAAAATGGTTTTATGGATTTATTTATATGGACATGAATGTTCTAAAATGTTAATTTTTAAATTTCTTTAAAAAGTTTCAATGTGGTATGGGACACTTTGATTCAAAAATATCTTTTATAAATGTTTTAAATTGGTATTTGAAATGGATTGGATATTTCAACAACATGAAATATTTTATTATGAGTGTAAATGAATTTTTAAGAGTGATATGTTGAAAATTGCCTGATTTTATGTGTTAATAGTGTTTGGACATTTGACAGGTGGTTACGTGATAAACCAAGGATGGGTGGTTATGTTAAAACCTCCAATGCATTGGGTATGGAAGTCGGTTATATGGTTATTCCATTTGTAAGAGTGGCATGTATGGAAGTCGATCGTGTGTCTATTTTTTTATAAGAGTGGCATGTATGGAATTCGACCATATGGTTATTCCATTTTAGTATAATTATGTCCCAAGTTACCTACTTATATATTATATGTTTGCTTGTGAGTTTTCATGAAAATCATTGATTTTCAAAATGTAAGATAATGATATTTTTGAAATGATGATCACTTTTTTCAGGGTGAAAAGGTATGTTTTATTTTATGGAAATGTTTTATTGGTTTTCATTGGACTAATGGTTTTATTTCTTTATGCCCCTTACTGAGATTTTTCTGTTCATATCAATTTTTGAAAAAAAAAATCACGGGTCTTAAGATTGTTAAGGGAAAAGAGGATGTCATGATGAAAGAATTGAAGACGTGTCTTGAAAAGAAATCATGTTTTATTTTAAAAGGCTTTTCTTTAGTGGGAAGAAATGGATACTGAGTATAAGTTTCCACATTTAATTTATGGGTATAATTTGTAAGATTTTTTCCTAATTCTCTAAAACTCTAAACTTAAAAGATCCTCAAATGTGAATTCAAGTTCAAAAACACTAGAATAAGTTATGTTTAAGGTCGGGTTCTTACACTTGGGATGTTGGTAGATAGAAGATATGATTGTCGGGACTTGAGAGGTAGTTTGTGGAAAGTTTCTATCCATCTGTTTCTATGAAGATCCTCAAGTTACCATGAGATATTGGGATGTGTGTCTCATGTATTGAGTTTTAACCTTGATCTCAGTTTCTACTTTTGTTTATCTATTTTAAACTAATATTGTCCTTTTGTTTGGTTGTTTCCCTATGTTTTGGTGTGTAGAAATATGTCTCTGAGCCATATTCCATGGGTTTAATGGGAGGGTACAACGAGGGATGATCCTCAAAGGAATCCTCCTCTGGATATAATCTTATAGATGTTATTGTGTGAGCATTTCATGTCGTACCAGGATCCGGGGGAGATAGGCATCGACCTTGAGAGTTCCTACGCAAGAATCCATTATCCATTAAAAGTATGAATGAACCTCAAGAGAAAGAAGACTGAATGGACAAGATTGATCAAATATTTGACTTCCTAAATACGCCTAAGATTATCAAGGTGAAGTGCTTGATTTTTAGGCCAGAGGGTCCCAGCAAGCGATGGTGGGATTTTATGGTATATACAGATAGGCATGTGGGTTTGGATTTGAAAGGTTGCAAGACCCTCTTCCTTCAGTAGTTATGTCGTCTCTGGTGATGGAAAAGTATTCATAGTTCCTCTCTTTGTAGCAGGGAGATCATTCAGTGTGAGAGTACACCAATAGTTTAATAGAGCTGGTTCGTTTTTCTCTGGGGGTGGTGTGGGATGATCAACTTAATGTTCATAAGTACCTGCAGGGTTTTTAACTAGATATTTGATCGCAGGTGTATATGCTGAATCTTTCCACCTATCCTGACATAGTTGATAGGGCTATGATGGAATAAATGAACACAGTAGGAAATATTGGCTATTCTACCACTTCCCTTCTACTCAATGGAATCTTCAGTAGTGTACAAGGGAAGAATAGGAAGTGTCATGATCATCGCAGGATTAATGGAGGTGGTTATCAACAGTGGGCCTCCTCTGCACCATCAGCAGCTGTCATCAGTGTGCCTCTGACTTGCTACCAGTGTGACATGGTTGGGCACACCCAGCGTTCTTGTCCTTCCCCCACAAAGATGTGTAATGTTTGTGGTCTCTACGAACATTTACATAGGTTCTTCCAGGCTATGTCTACGCCCCATTATGGTCAAGGATCTTCGACTCCAAAGGCCACTACAGCGTAGTCAGAAGATTCAAAGTCCATAGGGATCCAGCCACAAGCTTTAGAAGTGAAGTACCTTCATGCAGTGGATGAGGTTTCAATGGAGGTTGATGCAGACCCGGGGGCAGTGAGATGTTCCATTTTGTTTTGGATCTTCTATAGTAAATACTTTATTTGATACAGGTGTCCCGCACTCATTTATATCTATTCGTTATTTTGATGTGTTTAAACTTTCAACGGCGTAAATTTCTTTTTTTATGGAGTTGTCTACACCTATTGGAAATAGGAAAAAGTAGGGGTTTCATTATTTGTATTGTTCTCTATTGATAGCTAGAGTCTAGGATTTCTTAGTTCTTGATCTGGATCTATTCGACTTCATTATTGGGATGGATTGTCTTATCGATCATCATGTTGAGATTGATTATTATCATCAATGTGTTTCATTATTTGTTTCCAATGAGAGCTCTCGGGTGTTTCAAGGAGAGTGGGATCTGATTTTTGGTCATGTAGAACCTTCCCGCCCAGATCTTAGGATTTTTTTGTCTACTGTTGCGGTCGAGCCCAATGATATTTCTTCTTTGGTTGATTTTCCCTTGGTTTCTAGGGATTTCTCAAATTCCTTCTGGGATGACTTCTCTGGTATTCCTACAGAAAGGTAGATAGAGTTCACGATTAATCTTTTACTGGGTACACAACTGATCTTGATACCCTCATATCGTATGGAATCGGTTGAGCTGAAAGAGATTAAGATCCAGTTGAATGATCAGATGGAAAAGGGTTTTTTTCTCCCTAGTGTATTGTCATGGGAAGCCCTCGTGCTCTTTACCAAGAAGGTTGATGGTTCACTTCAATTTTTTGTTGACTATAAAAATTTTAACTGGGTGAAAATTAAGAATAAGTACCCTTTGCCCCGTGTGGATGATTTTTTTGATTAGTTAAAGGGATCAAATTGGTTTTTGAAAATCAATCTCTGGTCGGGTTATCATCAGCTCAGGGTTCGGGAGCCTGATGTTCCTAAGACCACTTTTAGGAGCAGTTATGGCCATTATAAATATCTTGTTATACCTTTTGGTCTGAATAATTATCCTATAGTTTTTATGGATTTGATGAACTAGATATTCCATCAGTATCTCAACTCCTTTGTTGTTGTGTTTGTTGATGATATTTTGGTTTATTTGAGATCTGATCAAGAGCATACGCACCATTTAAATCTGGTTTTAGAAATCTTAAGGAATCATCGACTTTACAAGAATATTTAAAAATGTAATTTTAGGATTTAGGAAGTAAAGTTCTTAGGAAACGTGATATATGAATGTGGTCTATCAATTGATCCTGAGAAGATGAAGGTTGTCTTGTCATGGGAGGAACCACGAAACGTCTTCAAGATTCGAAGCTTCTTAGGTCATGCAGGATATTATCAGTGGTTCTTCAAGGATTTATCAAAGTTAGTATCACCTTGACTGCTCTTACTATGAAAGGGGTGAAATTCACATGGGATGTTAAATGTCAGGATTCTTTCAATGACTTGAAATGACTTCTGATATCGACACTTAATTTGATCTTGCCTAAGCCCAATAATGGATATGTGGTGTACCATGATGCTTCTGGTGCTGATATGGGTTGCATGATTGTGCAAGATGGTCATGTTGTGGCCTTTGGTTCTTGTTATCTCTGGCCACATGAGAAAAATCACCCCACTCATGATTTAAATCGTTTTTCAGTTATGCATGTGCTTAAGTGTTAGCAGAACTATCTTTTTGGGGAGAGGTTCATAGTCTTTTCTAATCATAAGAGTTTGAGCTATATATTTTCTCAGAAGGAATTAAATCTCAGAAAAAGATGATGAGTGGAATATCTTCAGATGTTTGATTTTAACATCAACTACACCCCGGGGAAGGGGAATGCCATCGCAGACGCTCTCAGTAGGAAAGTTCCACCATAGGCTGTCTTGGAATCGAGGGAAGTGTGGAAACTAATGGGACTCTTTGATTAATTACATTCGAACACTCAAAGGGATGATTCAGGTATGGTTCTAACCATTGTTTAGCTATCATCATCTCTCCTTGAGTATGTTTTGCAGGTTTAGCGGTAGGATGATGAGTTTAGAAGGATCATAGAAACCTTAAATGGTGGGGATACCATTTTTGGTTGGTCTCTCCCTTTGGATGGTATTATCTGCTTCGAGAATTTTTTTTTCATCCCACCATCTTGTTGCGGAAATACTGAGAGTCGAAATGAAATAATAGGTTTACAGATGAAGAAAAGATAGAATAAATAATCACACAAGACACAAAGATTTACGTGGTTCAGGAAATGATCCCTACATCCACAGAAAGGCATAATTTCACTAGTTTTAGGAGCAAAAAATATAGGTAGATCTCAATGTTTCACACACAAAAACCCTAGCCCGAAATGGGCTAATAAAGAAGATGAATTATTGTGCCACCAACCGCACAGAAACTTTTCACTACTACAATGAACGGTGTCTTGAAGTCTGCATCGCTAAAATGTCATGACCACCCAGGTCCAAACTACTACAGTGGCCGATGGTTGGAATTCCACAGAGCAATAGTACCATTGCCTCCAAAGTCTGCACTAGTATAGTGCCATGTCAGTGTCGTTCGGATAGATTTGTTGCAGTCAGTTAGAGTTGCTACAATGCCCCAAAATTTGGGTCGGGGCCCTTCGGTTGCCGGACCCCTGGAGTAAGTGTGCATTGCCCCCTACAACCCCCAACGAGCTCACTACGGAGCTCGACCCACGTATTTGTGGCCTAGTGTTTAGTATGTTCTGAAAACATTTGGCCCAACATCATCCAAAAAATGGATCGAGCTACACCAATCCAACACATCTGTGATAAATTTAGTATTGCATGACAGTTATAATTCTTCATGGGTGATTCACCCAGGCACTATGAAGATGTATTATAACATGATACGGTGTTTCTGGTGGCTGGATATGAAGCATGAAATTGCTACTTTTGTGTTCCATTGTTACACCATCCAATAGATAAAAGTGGAGCATCTGAAACCTTCAAGTTTTCTCCAGCCTCTTTCGATGCCGGTTTGGAAATGGAATGAAGTTTCCATGGACTTTGTTGCTGGTTTTCCATGGAATCCCTAGGGTAAGAATGTTATATGGGTGGTGATCGATTAGTTAACAATTTTATCCCATTTTTTTCCAATAAGAGATGTTGCTAAGGTTAAAGATCTGAGTAAGCTATACGTATAGGAGATCGTGAGATTACATAGGGTTTATTCTGCCATTTTCTCGAACAGGGATCTCGAGTTTACTTCCAGATATTGGAAGAGTCATCAGGAGGCGATGGGGGCTCGGGTCAAGTTGAGTACAGTTTATCATCCATAGATGGATGGTCGCACAGATCATGCTATTCAGATCATGGAGGATATTCTCTATTATTGTGCCTTGGATTTTGGTGGATCATGGGACAACCATCTGGGACTGGTCAAGTTTGCATATAATAACAGTTATCAGTCATCAATCAGAATGGCGCCCTTTGAGGATTTGCATGGTCGCCCATTCAGGTCACCTATTTGTTGGGTATAGGTGGGAGAGGCCTCTTTTGTGGGACCAAGTCTCATTCAAGAGATTTCGGTGAGGATTCCAAATATACATCGATGCTTGGTTACAGTTCAAAGTCAATAGAAATTGTATGTGGATCATCGATGTCTTCTTTTGGAGTTTTTCATTGGTGATTTAGTTTTATTGAAAGTTCCTCCTTGGTTGGGTCACCGTCAGCTCAGGAAACAGGTAAAGTTGGCCTTGAGATATGTTGGACTATTTGAAGTCACTAAGAGACTTGGTCAGGTAGTTTATCAGTTGTCATTTTCAGATCAATTGACAAGTATCCATGGTGTTTTTAATATATCTCAGCTCAAGAAGCATCATCTTGATCCTTCCCATGTTCTGAGTTGGGAAGAGATCGAGTTAGAGCCAGATGTTTCCATTATAGAGAAACCGGTGGAGATTATTAATACCCAGGTGAAAGTCTTGCATGATAAGTCTATTCTTCTAGTCAAATTTTTGTGTTGACATGGATCATATTCTCATGATACATGGTAGTGTGAGTCATCGATGAGGGAGCAGTGGTCTCGCCTCTTTATAGAGCACCCTTCTTCCATGTGACTTCTCAGGGAAATAAACTCCTATAGTGGGGAGATTGTAACATCCTAGATAAAAAGGTATACTCTTTTTCATGTTTAATAATGGTACTTTGGGTTTCAAGGAGCGTTAGAGATTTTTGGGAGTTTTTACAGAACCTAGGTTGGTCATTGCCTGCAGGGCACATTTATGTCGTAAATGTCTAATTTTTAGCATAAATGGGTCATGGGGCATAAGCCGTGAAAACGGTTTGCAGCGTAAATCCATTTACATTGTAAATACCTTTTCTATGTCATAAATATATAATTCAGGATATATTAACCCAAGGCAATGTATTTTTCATCGTATATGAGTTATGCAGAGTTTACGTTGTAAATCTCTTATTTACAATGTAAACCCCTCATGCCCAATAGGTTTTACACACTGAAAGCCTAGATCTGAATTAATTCAATTTCCTCCTCCCTTACACATGCCCTAGGTTCCTTCTAGATGTGTGTGGGTGTTCCATCCCCTCTGGATCGATTCGTTTGGCACATTTGATCTCCAACATGTTTAGTTGTCTTCCTTTAGGTAAGAGTGACCTTTCTGCTTCTTCGTTTCTCTGGTTATGTCAGTGATGTTGGGTTCCGTTTATGGATCTATGATCATGTGATGATGATATTTATTCTATCCCTTCTAGATCTGTTGTGTGATTTTCCTCTGGGGGGCATCCCTTGGGTTGGTTGTGGTGTGACGTGTGATTTCGTTGAGGTATGCTCTGACCTATCCTCTTAACTGACCATTTTTTCTGTGTAATTGGATTCTGAGATTTCAGAATCATTATTAGGGCCTACATTGTCTCTATGTTCATCATTGTGTGTGTGGATCCGATTTTGGGTAGTTTGCGACTTGAGTTTAAGGTATGTGGTTCTGTCTCTAGCCTACATTGGATGAACCGTAATTGCTCTTGATTTTATAAATTGTTTTATAAGTAAAATGGAATGATTGATTTTTGTGTGCAAATGAATTTTTGATAAAATATGGTTTTCCATTATTTTGGTAAAAGAAAATCTGTTTTCAAAGCATTATGAAATAGGTTGTGAAATGGGTTTTCAAAGCATGTTTGATAGAATAAAGAGTTGTTTAAAATTGTTTGTGAAATGTGAATCCCTTAGAAATTTATTTGATAAATGAAACAAATGGGAATCCTTGGGTACTTAAGTGGAAGGTGTAGTATAGGGCCTTGTCTGTTTTATTGTTGGGTGGTTCACTCATAGGGTGTTCCTATGATCCCTAGGCATATGTTATAGAGACTTGATCTTGACATTGTTGGGGGTTCACTCATGGGGTGTTCCTATACTCCTTAGGCATGTGTTCTAAGGACTTGAGTGTGCACAAGTCATTGATTGTGGTATGAGTAGTCTGCTACCCTAACCTATTATGATCCTTGGCTTGTTTATCATTTTCATTTGTCTTGTATTGTTTTGTATTGACATGCATACTTTGATGAAATGTAAATGGTTTATTGGACTTATGCTTTGAAATTATTTTACCTTCCTTTGTTTTAGAACTGTGGAAAAAGGGAAATATTTACCATGCTTTTGATATAAAACAGTTTAACTAATTATCATACCATGTTTTTCTTTAAAAAGATAATATTGGTATTTTTTGTACAGAGATTTGATATGGAACACCTAGATGGGATCCTACTAAGCATGTTTATCACACACCATGCATACTCATTCGATGGTGTGTAGACTTGGTATTTTCTTTTGATGTAGGAAAAGGAAAGGTATTGTAGTGAGGCGACAAGGTTTATGTCGGTTGGGTATGGGTAATTAGTGGTGAGATGGTGGGATATTTCCCATATATCATGTGGAGTAGTGGTTGTTGGTCGTTAGTTTTCCATTCTGATTTTTTTGGACATGTACCTTTGGTTTTATCTAGATTTCGAGTTTAATCCCTACCATTGTTTCTCTTTGGTTATGGCATATTTTTTCTATAGTTTTCTTCCATTGTTTCCTTTTGTTGTATATATATGTCATGTATTTTGTTTTAGGTTGGATGAAATCATTCCATTTGGTTGTTTTTTGATGTCTGGGTGCTAGTCGCTAGCCTGCGGAGATCGAAAACTCTCTTCGGGTCAGTAACAAATTGGTTTAGGTGCCAGCTGGGAGGGTTATTTGGGTTGAGTCATTACATATAGGTATCAAATGATGGTTATGTTCAATCTTGGGATGTTGGTAGATAGGAGATGGGATTGTCGAGACTTGAGAGGTATTTTTTTATGAGTGTTCGGTCACCTCTTTTTGTGACGAGGCTCAAGTCACCATGGGATGTAGGGATGTTCGTCTCATGTGTTGAGGTTTAACCTTGATCTCAGTTTCTACTTTTTTCTTTCTTGTTTAAATTGAGATTATCATATTGTTTAGTCGTTTCCTTCTGTTCTGGTGTGTAGAAATATTTCTCTGTGACGTCTTCCACGGGTTCCGCAGGAGAGTACAGTAAGGGATGATCCTCAAGGGAATTATCCACTAGATTATAATCTTATAGAGGTTATCATGTGAGTAGTTTGTGTTGTAGACCAAAATGTACCACGAGTTCAGGACCAAGTAATTGAGGAGTATCCAATAGATGGGGAAGATAGGGATCAATCTTGAGAGTTCCTACATGAGAAGCCTTCATCCTTTAAAGGTACGAATGAATCTCAATAGGTGGAGAACTAGTGTGTAATGATTCATATCTTTCTAGTTTTATTTTTATAAATTAATTGGGAAAATTCCAAGACCAGACATTGAGACGGCGTGTGATTCTGAGATCTGGTGTTCCCGGAACAATTCGTTGAAAAATATTAAGTTTTTAATAGCACGTGCGGTCGTTCTTCCTAAAAAAGTGGAATAACTCCTAAACGGGTGCTCAAATTAGAAAATTGAGGGCACTGTTGCATTCAGAGTAATGGCTTTACCTTAGGCGGGGCCGAACCTCGACCGTCGTGGGTTGACCGTGAAAGTTAGTTTTTGGACATAACGGTAATAAAATATTTTATAAAAATATTTTATTTTAACACAGCAACGGTTTTATTTTTTAATTAACCCTTGTCAGAGAATTTAGGGTTATTTTCATAACCCTGTAATTCCTTTGAAAGGCATAGAAGGAACTCTCTCTGAAAAACAATCATGAATCAGAGAACGGATCAAAGATCGTCGCGCCAATGGAGTCAGGAGATCTTGGCAACGATGAAAACATATCATTCTTCATCAACAAAGGATCCAAACTCTAGGTAAAGTGTTTTTTCTTGTGATTTGTTTCCCATTCTTAAATTTGATGACGAACGCGGACCAACCCATGAACAAGTTGATTCTTGGTTCGATCATTCTTGCGGGATGGATAATTGTTTTGGGGTTTAATGGGAGATAAATCTATGTGGTTGTTCTGTTCTTCGCTACCCCTTCTAACAAGGACGAATCAAGGCTGACATGAACAAAGGTCAAGATCCTTCCTTCAGGTATTTTTGTACTTCTTCTTTTCCCTAATTCCTCATGTGTTCTTCATCTTCTCCCCGCTCTTCGAAACCCCTATGCGAATGATCGATCGTTGCACCCCTGATTCATGGTGCAATAATCCAAGATCGAAGATCTGACCCTATGATGGCACAACGGAGGTACGACGGCGTCATGGCATGATTTTGTTGAGACAACGGCGCATGGTGGCACAAGGTGGCGGTCAGAGGCAGCGGCTTTAGCCGGTCTAGATAGAAGGCAAGCTGGTAGGGCGAGGCCACCGGCGGGGCGGCCGACGGAGGTGGAATGCAGTTGGGGGAGGCCATGTTGGAGCTAGCGTGGCCGATGGGCATAGGTCGTGGCAAGCAAGTGCAGGCTAAAGAAGGCAGTCGCGGCGTTGACCGGGGGACGTAAAGGAGTCTGTGTACGCAGTGGCAACAGGTCGTGGGGGAACTGGAACGAAGCTCGGTGCCACGTTGAAGGAGCCCGTGGTGGTGAGTCAGTGGGGTAGGCGGGTCCTCCGCATTGAACGCGGCGGTGCCGCATTGACCAGGAGGCACGCGGTCGTGGCGGACCACATACAGCGCAGTAAACTGACCCACAATGTGAGCTGCAGTAAACCGACCCACAATGTGAGCTGAACCAAGGGGAGTCGGGTCACTCCAGCGGGTCGGGTTGGGATGGGACAGGTCGAGTCAGACCCAGATCGGACCTGGGTCAGCATTTTTTATAAAAATGGTTGTTACTTTCAAGAGGAAGGTCCATTTGATGAGCCGTCTGCGGCATTGGGATCCTTCCGATGAGGTGGTCCTTTTACAATGGCTTTATGGGATTTTTTTCTTGGACCATTATAGGTGGAGATTTTCCCTTGGTTATTTCCTCGAGGGTTAGGTATGGTATTATGTCCACATCACTGGATAGTAGTCCCCTCTAAAGGCTGAGTCTCGAATAGAGTTATGGTATCCCTCCTTGGGACTGGAGCAATCCTCTATCACCCTTGATGGAGTTTTGTGGGAATTGACATGACCTCCGAGCGCAGAACGCTAGTCCTTCATCTAGTGGGTCGTATCAATAGGGTTGTTGGTATTCTATGAGAAGGATCCCCTCCGTTACGAGTGGCATCGGTAGGGTTGTTGTTATTCTCTAAGAAGGATCCACTACATTGTGGGCTAATATAGATTGGGTTGTTGGTATTATCTGGGAAGGATCCTCTCTCTATATGTTATGATCTTTGACTAGTGTATTTCTCTTTGGTCGAGGCCCAAATTAGCGGGACCTCTTTGCGAGAGTCTCTGATGATATCATGGCTCGAGGAGTGAGTTCTCTCGAAACAAGCATTCCTCGAGCAGAATCTCGTGGCAATGTTTGGTTGTGACTTACCTATTTACTTTGTGTCTAGTTATGAGTATACTTGAATATCCTTCGTATATGTGTTACATACATATAATTGTGTAGAGATGACTATAATACTCCCTTGTATTATTTCCTTTGACATTTGTGGTTTCGGGGTGTTCTACTGAGTATTGTTTTACTCACCCCTGCACAGGCTTTGCCTGCATATGTCGTGTCTTATGTAGACGATCGACGTTTTGACGGAGTTCTAGGTGGACCAGGAATAGGTGGTGCTTAAAGAGATCAGACATACAAGGTGAGCTTCTAGGGCTTCAAACAGCTGGCCTACACCTACCCTTTAGGTAGGGTTTTCTACAGATGAGTTTCAGGAACTTGTGCATTCAATTTTACAAACTCTTTCTTTTGGGGGACTTGTATTATGGCCATGTTTACTTTCCAGTTTCCTATTTTATTTCTTTGTGGTTGGTATCTTAGTCTATGCATTCATTGTTTACTTGGTGTTTTTAAAGTTTAGCATTTTAGGCTTGGATATGTGTGTGTGTGTGTACAGGTACTTAGGAAAATGCCTCCCATTTGTGGGATATGCCTACTCGGTTCTATTCGTCAGCCCCTGGCCTATCGG
Organism: Viscum album; assembly: GCA_963277665.1. Classification (NCBI taxonomy): domain Eukaryota; kingdom Viridiplantae; phylum Streptophyta; class Magnoliopsida; order Santalales; family Viscaceae; genus Viscum; species Viscum album. The sequence goes on along the minus strand of CAUJRU010000014.1, from coordinate 2,139,075 downwards.
AGGTGGGCTTGGGATAGTCACAGCACGGGCCCCTCATGGACGGGTCGTGACAGGTTAGACAATATCGATCAGATCTTCGACTTCCTGGATACATGTGAGATTATCAAGTTGAAGTGTGCGATGTTCAGGCTCATGGGTCCCAGCAAGCGATGGTGGGATTCTATGGTACAGGAAGATAGTCATGTGGGCTTGAATTGGAAGGGTGTTAAGACCCTCTTCCTTCAACAGTTTTGTCCAGAGTCTCTGATGATGGAAAATTATCTGGAGTTCCTTTCTTTGCATTAGGGAGAGTGTTCAGTGTCAGAGTACACCAATCGCTTTTTGGAGATGGTTCGTTTTTCTCTAGAGGTGGTGAGGAATGATCACCTAAAATATCAGAAGTACCAGTAGAGTTTGGGACAATATATCTGATCATAGGTGTATATGCTGAAGCTTACAAACTATGGTGACACAATTGATAAGGATATGATGAAATAAATGAACACAATGGGAAAGATTGGCTATTCTACCTATTCCCTTCCACATAGTGGCAGCTTTAGTGGTGCACAAGGAAAGAAGAGAAAGTGACATGATCATCGTAGTGTTAGTGAAGATGGTTCTCAATAGTGGGCCTCCACTAAACCATCAGAAACTTTCAACAGTGTGTCACTGACTTGCTACCGGTGCGGAAAGTTCAGGCACACCCGGTGTTCTTGTCCCGCCCTCGCGAAGATGTGAAATTTTTGCGGCTGCTACAACCATTTATAGAGGTTTTGTCAGGCCATGTCTACACCCCATTATGGTTATGGATCTTCGACTAAAAATTTCACTATGGCACAATCAGAAGCTTCAAAGTCCACAAGGCTCCAACCACATGCCTCAGGAGTGAAGAACCTTCGCGTAGTGGATGAGTTTCCAATGGAGGTTTGATGTGGTCCTGACAACAGTGAGATGTACCATTTTTTTTTTGCATCTTCTACACAATTACTTTATTTGATACAGGTGCCTCACACTTGTTTATATCTGTATGTTTTTTTTGATGTGCTTAAACTTCCAATGGAGTACATGTCTTTTTTTAAGAAGTTGGTGACACCTCTAGGAAAGAGGAAAAAGCAGGGGTTTTAGTGTCAGTCTTGTTCTGGTGTGGAGTTAATCTGGGATTTCTTAGTTCTTCATCTGGATAAGTTTGATGTCATCATTGGGATGGATTGGATTTTCTCTCATTATATTGAGATTGATTTTTATCATTGGAGTGTTTTGTTCTTTACTGTCGATGGGAGCCTCTCAGGTGTTTTAGGGAGAGTGGGATCTGAGGTCTGGTCATGCAGAACCTTCCCATCCAGAGCTTAAGAGTTTTTTGTATGTTGTTGCTGTCGATCCCGGTGATGTTTCTTCTTCTATTTATTTTCCCTTGGTTTTTATGTATTTCTCGGATGTCTTTCGGCATGACTTCTATGGTCTTCCTCTAGAGAGGGAGTTAGAGTTCACGATTGATCTAGTATCGGGTATGCAGCTGATCTCAATGCCCTCAAATTGTATGGAACCGGTTTAGCTGAAAGAGATCAAGATCCAGTTAGATGATCTGATGGAAAAGGGTTTTTTCAACCTAGTGTATTTTCATGGGTATCCCCCTTGCTCTTTACCAAGAAGGTTGATGATTCGCATCAATTTTGTGTTGTTGACTATCAAAATATGAACTGGGTGACAGTTAATAATAAGTACCATTTTTCTTGTGTAGATGATTTGTTTGATCATTTAAAGGGAGTGAAGTGGTTTTTGAAAATTGATCTTCAGTCGGGTTATCCTCAGCTCAGGTTTTGGGAGTCTGATGTTCTGAAGACCACTTTCAAGAGCAGAGGTATGGCCATTATAAATATCTTGTTATTCCTTTTGGTCTAACTAACGCTCCTGCAATTTTTATGGCTTTGATGAACTATATATTCCATCAATATCTCGACTCCTTTGTCATTTTTTTTATTTATGATATCCTTGTTTATTCGAGATCTGAGCGTGAGCATGCACACCACTTAAATATGGTTTTGGAAATCTTGAGGAATCATCAACTTTACAGAAGCTTTCGAAATGAAGTTTCTGGATTCAAAAAGTGAAGTTCTTGGGGCATGTGATTTCTGAACGTGGCCTATCAGTCAATCCTAAGAAGGTGAAGGCTATCTTTTCATGGGAGGAACTGCAAAATGTCTTTGAGATTCGAAGCTTCTTAGGACTTATAGGATATTATCAGTAGTTCTTCCAGGATTTCTCAAAGTTAGCATCACCTTTGACTACTATTACTAATAAAGGGATGAAGTTCACATGGTATGCTAATTTTCAAGATTCTTTTAATGAGTTGAAACCACTTCTAATATCGACAACTATTTTGATCTTAACTGAGCCTGATAAGGGATATGTGGTATACTAGGATGCTTCCGGTGCTGGTCTCGGTTGCATACATATGCAGGATGATCACATTGTGTCATATGGTTATCATCATCCCCGGACGCATGAGGAAAATTACCCCACTTATGATTTAGATCTTGACACAGTTATGCATGCGCTTAAGTGTTGGCGGCACTATCTTTTTTGGGAGAAGTTCACAACCTTTTCTAATCATAAGAGTTTGAGTTATATCTTTCCCCAAGAGGATTTGAATCTCAGATAGAGATGATGGGTGGAATATATTCAGACTTTTGATTTCAACATCACCTATACCTCTAGAAATGGGAATGTCATCACAGATGTTCTTAGTAGGAAAGATCCACCACAGGTTGTCTTGGAATCAAAGAAAGAGTGGAACCTGATGGGACTCTTTGCTTAGTTACGTATGGATTCTTAGGGGGATGATTTAGGTATAATTCTAACAGGTGTTTTAGCTATCATCACCTTTCCTTGAGTCTGTTCTGTAGGGTCAGTGGCATGATGATGAGTTCAAATGGATTGGGGAAACCTTAAATGGTGGGGAGACCGTTCTTGATTGGACTCTCCCTTCTGATGGTGTTCTCTTCTTCGAGAATCAGTTTGTCATCCCACCATTTGTGAAAAATTTAGTATTTTATGATCATTCATCCAGGCACTATGAAGATGTATTATGACATGAGATAGCATTTCTAGTGGCTAGGTATGAAGAGCGACATCACTGCTTTTTTGTTTTGTTGTTACACCTACCAGCAGATAGACTCAGAACATATAAAACCTTCAAGTTTTCTCAAGCCTCTTTTAATGATGGTTTGGAAATGGAACGAGGCGTCCATGGACTTTATTGTTGGTTTTCAATGGACTCCCCTAGGGAATAATTTTATTTGGGTGGTGATCAATCCATTAATGAAATAAACTCATTTTGTTCTGATCAGAGACACCGCCAAGGATGAAGATCTGGGTAGGCTATATATACAAGAGATCATGAGGTTACGTGGGGTTCCTTCGACCATTTTCTTGGACATGGATCACAGGTTTACTTCCAAATTTCTAGAAGAGTCTCCATAAGGTGATGGGGACTCGGTCAGGTTGAGTACAGTTTATCATCCAAAAATGGATGGTCAGACGGAGCATGTTATTCAAATTCTGTAGGATATGCTCCATGCTTGTGTCTTGGATTTTGGTGGATCGTGAAACATCCATCTAGGACTGGTTGAGTTTGAATATAATAATATTTATCAGTCATCGATCAGGATGGCTCCCTTAGAGTCTTTTCATGGTCACTCGTGCATATCACCTCTATGTTGGGAAATGATGGGTGAGGCCTCTCTTGTGGGACCGAGTATCATTTAGGAGACGTCAGTGGGGATTCAGGAAATACGTTGATGCTTGGTTATAGGTCAGAGTTAGCAAAAATTATATGTGGATCGTCGAATTCATCCTTTGGATTTTTTTGTTGGTGACTAAGTTTTCTTGAAATTTTCTCCTTGATTGGTTCACCGTCATCTCAGAAAATAGGGAAAGTTTGGTCCAAGATATTTTGAACTGTTTGAGGTCACTAAGTGGCTTGGGCAGGTTGCTTATCGGTTGGAATTCTTGACTTAGTTGATAAGTATTCATGATTTTTTCCACATATCTCAACTCAAAAAGTATCATCTTGATCCTTATCATGTTTTGAGTTGGGAAGAGATTGATTTAAAGCTAGATGTTTCTATTGTGGAGCAACCAGTGGAGATCGTTGATACCCAGGTGAAAGTCTTGCGTGAGAAGTCTATTCTTGTGTTCATAGTGTTATTCCAACATGGATCTGATTCTCATGATACTTGGGAGCATGAGTCGTTGGTGAGGGAGCAGTGGTCTCACCTCTTTATAGACTACCTTTCTTCCATGTGACTTCTCAGGGATGGAAATTCCTATGTTGGGGAGACTGTAACATCATGGGTAAAAAGTTATTCTCTTTTTCATTTTTAAGAGTGGTACTTTTGGATTTTGAGGAACATCGGATCTTTTTTGGAGTTTCTTCAAAATCTAGGGTGGGAACTGCTCGTAGGGCACATTTATGTCATAAATATCTAATTTACGACATAAATGGTCCATGAGGAACATGCCATAGAAATGGTCTGCGGTGTAAATCCATTTACATCCTAAATCCGTTTTTTACATTGTAAATATATCTTTCAGGATAAATTAACCCAAGGTGGCATATTTTTCAGCGTACATGGTTTATGGGGAGTTTATATCATAAATCTCTTATTTATGATGTAAACCCCTCATGCACAATAGGTTTTACGCATTGGAATCCTGAATCCAAATTCATCAGGTTTTATCCTCCCTGCCTCATATTCTAGGTTCCTTCCAGGAACATTTGGGTGTTCCAGCCCCTTTGAATTGCTTCGTTTGGCGTGTTTGATCTCCAACGTGGTTAGTTGTCTTCATTCAGGTAATAGAAACCTTTCTACTTCTTTATTTCTCTATTTGTGGAAGCAGCATTGGGTTGCGGTTATAGATCTATGATCATGTGATGATGATGTTTCTTTTATCCCTTCTAGATCCGTTGTGTGATCATCTTCTGGGGGTCATCCCTTGCATTGGTTGTGGTGTGGCGTGTGAGTTTTTTTAGGTATGTTCTAACTTATCCTCTCCACTCGTTTTTCTTTTGAAATTCAATTTTGAGATGTGGGAATCATTGTTAGGACCTCCGTTGTTGTCTTTGTGTTTCTCCTTTTGTGTGTGGATCTAGTTGTGCGTAGTTTGCGACCCAAATTTGAGGTAAGTGGTTCTGTCTCTAGCCTATGTTAGATTAACCGTAATTGATCTTGATTTTATAAATTGTTTTATAAGTAAAAATTCATGATTAATTTTTGTGCTTAAATGGATTTGTGATAAAATATGGTCTTTCGCTTGTTTTGTTAAAAGAAAAGGTGTTTTCAAAGCATTATGAAATGGCTTTTCAAAGCATGTTTGATAGAATAAAGGGTTGTTTGAAATTGTTTATGAAATGTGAAGTCCTTTGAAATTGATTTGATAAATGCAGCACATGTAAATCCTTGGATACTTAAGTGGAAGGTGTAGTATAGGGTCTCATCCATTTTATTATCGAGAGGTTCACTCATGGGGTGGTTCTTTACTCCCTAGGCATGTGTTCTGGGGACTTGATTTTTTCATTATCGGAGGGTTCACTCATGGGGTGTTCATATGCTCCTTAGGCCTACATTCTAAGGACTTAAGTGTGCACTAGTCATTGATTGTGTTATGAGTAATCTGCTAGTCTGACCTATTGTGGTCTTTGGCCAGTTTATCATTGTTCTTTGGCTTGTACTATTTTGGCTTAATATGCATGCTTTGATGAAATATAAATGGTTCATTGGATTTATATTTTGAAATTGTTTTACCTGCCTTTGTTTTATAACTGTGGAAAAAGGGAAATAATTACCATGTTTTTTATATAAAACTACTTTCATTCTTAGAATTTCATGTTTTCTTTAAAATGAGAATATTGGGATAATTTGTACATAGACCTAATATGGAACACCTAGGTGGGATCCTAAAGAGCCTATTTAGATCACACCCTACACATCAACATTGTAAAGATCTGTTATTGTTATTTGATGAAGGAAAAACAAGGTGTCACAATGAGGTGGAGAGGTTTATGTCGGATGGGTATAGGTAACTGGTGTCGTTCTAGTCGAAGTATTACTTTCGGTGGCCCAAATTGAATTACACACTCTCACAACTAGTATAGCGTAAGTATGGGGTTGATCCATGGGGAGAGTTAAAGTGTTTTGTTTCTTGAGTTGTGATTAATTAAACAAAGGGTCTCTGAATGTAGAGTCGATATTTGAGGATTGTGAAAAAAATAGATGGTCGAACGATTAACTCTTCAAATTCTTTAAAGATTTACTTAAAACAAGAAAATGCAAAAACTGTCTTTAAAAATTAATAGATGAAATGAATTGGGGTTGTGGGTGGTTATGAAGATCGTTGAAAATCGATTAGCTTATCGTGTTGTGTTTTTCATAATAACTCACATCTCTGGGATTCAAATGTAACAGATCTCCCTTGGTCCGGTGAATTCTGATTAAGTTAATAGAAATCAACTTCTTAGTCCGAAAATTGGTTTTTAAAAACATTCTGAAAACAAACCCCCTTGGAAACGACGAGTGCACCCAATGGTCATGAGAGTACTCATCGTAATTATCTTAGAGATCCTTGGAAGCTCCGTTCTTGATCCGATACGGAGTTTATAATAAGAAAAATAAAGGAAATGCATGAGAATTATGAGAGATAAAATGAACTCACACAAACACAATAAATGGATTCAATTACCAAAGAATATTCATTACCCACAGCCCCAACACATAAAAGGGATTATCTACTCATTGAATAAATGATGAAAAAAAAGATCTTGTTACCTCTGGTGTTCATTATAGTTGAGAAAGAAAATAAAAACACCAAGAAGCCACAAGAGAATAATCTCCAAAAATTCCTAGAATGAGTTTCAAACTCTCCTCCTCCAAGATGAATTGCCTCTGAATGATGATCTCACTCCAAAATGGTCCAACCAACATTAAATGGTCGTACCTCAGTGTCAAGGGGTGGTTAGAAGCCCAAATATCAAGTCAAATGGTGGTTAATAAGGGTAGATAGAAAGTTGGTGGTTGCTTATTAACCTTCGAACGGTTAAGGCACACAGTTATTTTAACCATGCACCAACCGTGCTTGAGGTTATACCTTGAGTATTTGAGGCGCATGGTTTTCTGGATTGGTCTGCATGATTTGAAAAATCGTGCAGAGACCATGCAAAAATTCATTGCCTCTATATGAGCACACCCTTCACGGTTTCCTAGAGGATCTGCACGGTTTGGTTAATCGTGCGGAGACCGTGCGACTGGTTCTCTCTCGAGGCTCTTATGGGCGCATGGTTATCTGGGATGGGGTGCATGGTTTGGGTGACTCAGTAGTAACCATGCACCCTGGAAAAAGGGTCCAAAAGCCTCTGATTTCCATCTGAATTTCTCGATTCATGCCAAATCTCCTTGGCCCTTTTATGACTAAATTACCCCTATCAAAACATGTTTAGGTTGTTAAAAACATGATAATTGATCCAAAAAACCATTTTCAATATTCATAAAATAATGGAAATGTATTATGCACATAAGTGCATCAAACTCCCCCACACTTGATCAGTTATTTTTCCTCAAACAAATTCCTAGACAATCATCTCAAGGGGAGACAAAAGAAACATGTAGAAATATCATAGGTTAGATCAACTAAATGAATGCGAATTTTGGATGAAAAATTATTGAAATTCCTACATTAATTCTTCATGACTCACCAAACTTTGAAGTTAGACAACAAAGTATGCTCAATTCAGAACTTCCAAATATTCATTCCTAAACCATTGTTGTCTAAAACTGAAATTTTCCTTCATTCAAAGAGAATTCTGACCTCCATTTACATCTCATCATACACTTAGGTAGGTTAAGAAAATATTTCATCGATGCCAAATGGAAAGATGTCACTTTTATAGGTCACACAAACTCATTTACTTTATGCTTTGAGGAATGATGAAAGGTCATAAAAATTTTGGGCATGCTTTTTCATATCTAAAATTTTTTTCATTGCGGTGAGATACTACCATTGAAATTTGAGGCCCAAATTGTCCATGTTTTATCGTGATGAATTAAGAGATCAAGTCAAGAGTTCATGAAATTAATACCACGTAATAATGACTAGTGTGGCATCAACAATTTCAATACTTCACTTCCCTTAATGCACAAGTCAATTTCAATTTTAAGGGGTTTTCTTCATTTAAACTACTCCATCACAGTGTCCATTTTCAAACAAAATGTTTTATGAATGAATATCTAGAGGTTTCTTTTCAAGTGTTATAATGATTATTCACATCAAAAATAATTTTATTAATCCAGACATATGAGGAATTTCAAAAATATGTCTCCAAAATTCATTTGTATCTAGTTGAGATACATGTGTGACACCTATAACAACCATTTAGAATACCCCTAAGAAAAACATGTCATCCTAGGTAATGTTAAGGCAATTCTCAAATGGGGTGTCATAAGTGGGCACCCTCCCTCACACTTTAAACCGATCACAGTCCCCCATGAATGCGGTAAGGTGGAGAAGGGTAGGCAGTGAAATTGTATGCGAGAGCCCGCCAAGTGGAAGAGCGGCCTCATGTTAAAAATAGTGATCCACCCGTTTTCTTGATAATGAAACCATAAAAAGTAAAGAAATAATAGCCCAGTAGCAACAAGTGGCATGAGAAATGGGAGCACACAATCACATCATTCATGAAAAAGAAAGAAACATCCACAAGACAAGGCATGTTCAAAAAACAAAGCCACAAAAGTTCAAGTAACAAAAGCAGTGGAGTATCAAAGAAAATCAGTGTCATCTCGTGGGGGGATCAGTGTCAAATGGATCATGGAACTGGGCACAGGCATCCTCGGCCCATGAGGGTTGGCTAGGGCCGAATCGGTATTCATTCCTTCAGTAGGAGGTTTTCCTGGTGGGTTCACCGATGTAAAGGAAGCCTTTGACAAGATCCAGGTGAGAGGACTCACCACCATAAACATAGTAGGAAGAGGGTTGGTTGGGCAGGGGATGGTAGATATCGGAGGCAGAGATATATTGCATGTGGAAGCTCTCCATTTTTCACCTAGTGGCCTCAACTTTCCAATCGAACATATCATACATATCTTGTTACAGCTTCCAGATGAGATCTGGGTCACCAAATGGGGTGCCCTCAAGGTGTAGAAATGTGGAATAATTTTAGTAGTGTGGAGGCCATAGAGATGTGGATAGGGTGGGGGTAGTAATCCTTGGCATGTGGGGAGGAGTGGTGGGAGGCATCGGGTTGGGATGAGGTGGGTTGGGGTTTAGCATGGGATTCCTCTTATTGACCTCTAAACTGATAACGGTGGCCATCAAACTCCAACATACACATGCAATGAATGATAGTGAGATCGAATGGGGAAGGTGTTGGTATCTCAATGAAGGCATTGACATCAAATTCAATACCAAGTCGATCACCTGGGAGATTGATGTAAGGGCCTCTGAAAATGTTGCCTTTGGGTTTTGTGAACAAATTCTGGAGGTATTGGGTAAAGACAAAGGCAATGTTTATTGGGACTCCAGTAATCATGGATTGCAAAATGAATAAGTCTCGTAAGCTAACATTTCCCTCATTTTCCGATCGGGCAGTGAAACAAGTGGTGACGATCTGATGGAGAATGTGATGGATGGGGTTCATGATTCAGGAGGCTTTGGCGGTTTGTGGAACATAGGGTGGGTCGGGGTTGGCAATGGTGGCCCAAAATTCCCTGGCAGTGAGAGGGTCCCATTCTTGGGCTACTTCGTAATATTCAATGCTCTGAACATAGTTCTAATCATAAAGGCCGGTAAATGTGGCAAATTCTCCTAGCCAAAAACTGTAGTGATGGTTCATGAGGTGGAAGGTGACATCGCATGTATCCTTGGACAATTTTCCTTTCTCATCAACAGTATATCGCTCGTGACACTAAAAATTATCATTGAATTCCAACACTAGTTCCTTAAAATTGGGTTGGTGAACAACAAGTGCTTCGGTAAGGTGCCCATGGGAAATCAGCCTCTGTAGCTAATCAGAAATTCCCAAGGCTACAAGATATTGTGGTTCAAAATAGCGGTAAGTATTGACCTCACGAGTTACTAGCACTCAGTAATGCTTAAGATCTTCCTTTTTTCTGAATTTAATGTGGGTACTGAGAGGGTTGGCAGATCCAAAGGCATGGGAACATTTTGATGAGGCCATGGAAATTGAGTTGGTTGTCCTGCAGTCAACAGAATACAACACATAAAAATTGCACATTTGACTGAAATGATAGATAGAAAATTGAATTTCCACTATAGAATGCCTAAAAACCCTATGGAAACCAAAAAATTGAAACAAATAAATGATGAAAATTGGGGGGTTTTGAAAGAATTTGTTTGTGCAGGTGTGTGGTGAGAAGTTTTGGAAAAAATGGGTGTGAAGAGGGGTGAAGAAGGCTCAAGATTGAAAATTAAACAAAAAATGGAAAGGGGAAAAAATGGAAGATTGCACAACAACCCTAACCCTAGGGAAAGAGGAGAAGGAGGAGGAGGGAAAGAGAAAGAAGGGGAAGAATAGAAAGAGAAAGAGGATTACCTTGAGTTGAATCTGGTGGAGGAAGGAGGATGAAAGCTTGAGGTTGAAGGAAAGGGATGAGCCAAGGGGTGCACACAGCTGGGAGAGGGAGGAGTGCATGATTTGGGGGTGTTAATTTGGGGAAATTATTTTAGGTTTTTTTTAAATCGGTCTTTTTAGTTGGTGCATGGTTACATCAAATTGTTTAATAAACTGTGCAGTAACCGTACAGTGTCACTATAATGTGGTATCCTACACGCACGGTTAAGGAACACGGTTTAGTAAATCATGCACAAACTGTGTGTGTTCCCCTGCCTTTGAATTTATTTATTTATTGTATTTTCCCCCAATTTGATTGAAATGAAACCCTTTAAAATTAAAACACTTATCCCCCAATTATTTTAAAAGATGATTTGGGATTTCCAAAGGACATCTAAGTTGAGCATAATAAATATTCAATGACATATCTATCACTTGGAATTGACCCTATAACTAAAATGCACAAAAATTGAAAAAAAAACTAACATGATCCCCTAATCACACACAGAAAAACAATTATTTTGATATAATTTTTGAAATGTCGGGTTACCTCCCGGTTAGTGCTACATTTATTTTCTCGAGATCAACATACTTGGGCCTCTTATTACTCGAATTTCATGGTAGAGACTGTTTCCACCATGTCCTCTATTTGAAATTATGGTTTTAAATGTTGTATGTTCACTTTGAACGTATGTCCATCTTCACTAGAAACTTCCACCGCACCATGGTGGAAAACTTTGACTACTTTGAAAGGACCCGACCATCGGGACTTCGGCTTACCTGGAAACAATCTTAACTGTGAGTTGAATAATAATACCTCATCATCGGGCTGAAAGGATTTCCAAAAAAATAGGCGATCATGAACCGCCTTTGTTTTCTCCTTGTACAGTTTGGAATTTTCATAAGCTTTTTGTCAGATCTCATCTAGCTTGGACAATTGGAATTTCCATTTTTCTTCAATGGCCTTCAAATCATAGTTCAACGCTTTGATAGCCCAGTATGCCTTATGTTCGAGCTCCATAGGTAAGTGACAAGGATTTCCATAGACCAATCTGAATAGATATATTCCCAATGGAGTTTTGAAAGAGGTCTGGTAATCCCATAGAGCACCGTCTAGATTTTTAGACCAATCCTTCCTTGATACTCCCACCGCCTTTTCCAAAATTTGTTTAAACTCACGATTAGACACTTCCACTTGTCCACTAGATTGGGGTGGTATGGTGTTCCCATGTTGTACATTACCCCGCATGTCATCGGAACATTCATCATCATGGAATTATCAAAATGTGTCCCCTTGTCACTGATGAGGACCTGGGGAACACTGAACTGGCTAAATATGTGCTTCTTCATAAAAGTGATGATGACCTTCGCCATATTTTGGGTTGTGGCAGCAGCTTCCACCCATTTAGAAACATAATCCACACATACCAGGATATATGTGTAATTGTATGATGGTGGAAATGGATCCATGAAATCAATGTCGCACACATCATAGGCTTCCACTTCGAGGATGGGGTGTTGAGGCATCTCAGTTATGCGCCCTATATTACCTGTCCGCTGGCACATATAACATTGTGCCACGAAGTGTCGGACATCCTTATGCATTGTTGGCCAGCAAAATTCAAATTGTAAGATCTTGGCAGCTATACAGTTTGGCACGTGATGCCCTCCAGTGGGAGACGAATGATAAAATTCCAGAACACCATTGATTTCATCCTCAGGCACGCATCAATGATCCACATGATCAGAAGAGCAGTGGATCTTCTCAAAATTATTTCTTCACTTCTGATTGAAAATTCTTTCTTTGCTAATAATAGAATGCATAATAGAGCACTCTTGTAGCCAAATAATTGGAGATATCAGTTAACCATAGATGGAGTACAGCGGCTACTGAGAATATGTGCTCATCAGAAAAGTATTCTTTGATCTCTCTGTATTCTTCTTTCTCCAAGTGGGGCAATTCCAAGAAAGAGAGATGATAAACAACCAAGTTCTCGCTTCCATTATTATCATGTATCTTCAAATCAAATTCTTGGATAATAATCACCCAGCGAATCAATTGTGGTTTTTCATCTTTCTTGTTTAACAAGTACTTGAGTGCTACGTGATCGGTATAAATGATGGATTTGGATAACACCAAGTATGATTGAAATCTATCAAAAGAAAAAACCACTACTATTATTTTCTTTCTTTGTGGTAGTATAGTTGATTTGAGCTTCGTTTAAAGCATGGATTTCATAATAAATGGGTCGAAAGATACGATCAAGCTGCTGCCCAAGAACTTCCCCCACCACGTAGTCACGAGCATCACACATGAGCTCGAATTGCTCATCCCAATTTAGAGCGATCATGATTGGATCTTCGACTAACCGATTCTTCAAGAGTTTAAATTATCCAATGCATGCTTCATTGAATTCAAATATGGCGTCCTTTGAAAGGAGATTGGTTAACGGTTGAACTATCTTTGAAAAATCTCGCACAAACCGTTAATAAAATCCTACATGCCCAAGAAATCTTTGTATTGCACATACATAAGTAAGAATGGGTAGGTTTGCTATTACATCAATCTTCATGGGATCAACTTCTACTCCTTTCTCGGAGATTTGGTGGCCTATGACAATACCATTTCACACCATAAAATGGTATTTTTCCCAATTCAAAACTAGATTTGTCTACTCTCACCACTCTAGTACCATTTCTAAGTTCTTGAAGCATGTATTGAATGAATTTCCATAGATGGAGAAGTTTCCCATTAACACTTCTAGAATTTGCTCCACCATGTCATGAAAAATTTATAACATACATCACTATAAGGTGGTTGGAGCGTTACACATACCAAATGACATACGACGGTAAGAAAATGTTCTGTATGGGCATGTGAAGGTGTTTTTCTCCTGATATTTAGGGGCACTAGATATTTGGTTATATCTAGAATAACCATCTAAGAAGCAGTATAATTCATGTCATTCCAAACGCTCCAACATTTGATCCATGAATGGAGGTGGAAAGTGGTCCTTCCTTGTGGCGTCATTCAACTTTCTGTAATCAACACACACCCTCTATCTCGTAATAGTCTGAGTTTGGATCAACTCAGTTTTATCATTGGATACCACAGTAATACCCTCCTTTTTGGGTACCACTTGCGAAGGGTTGACCCCTGGACTGTCAGAAATTGGGTATATAATTCCAACATCCAATAACTTTATCACTTCTCTTTTCACAACTTCCTTCATTAGAGGAATTAACCGTCTCTATGGTTTTCGAGATGGTTTAGCTCCTTCCAGAAGTACCTTGTGGGTACAAATGGTTGGACTAATTCCCTTAAGATTAGCCATTGTCCAACCAATAGCTCCCTTCCTTCTTCTAAGAACCTATAAAAGAGTGTCCTCTTGCTCTTGTGTGAGGGACGCATTGAGAATATTAGGTATTGTATCCTTGTTTCCAAAATACCCATACTTTAAGGATGATGGAAGAGGCTTTATCTCAAGTTGTAGGGCCTTAAAAACCAAAGGCATGATAGGTTCAACTTCTTCTCCTTCCAAACTATCTAGAATTACTGTACACTACCAATAATGATCTCCCTGGACTAAGATATACTAAATCTCTTCTAGTTCATGTATGGGATGGATTTCCACTAAATCCAGCTCATTGATAGAGGAGAGACACCCCACGTCACTTTTAGTGCAATTTCCATAATCTTCGACTATGGATAAGGCACAAAAGTCCTCACTTTCCATAAATGAAGCTTATTTAACATCTTTGAGGACATTATAAGATACTCTTTCATCTCCCACTTGAAATATTAACTCCCCTTGATGAACATAAATTAGCACTTTGGCCTTTCCAAAAAGGGTCTCTCCAAAATCAGTGGTACTTCTGCATCTTCCTTCATGTTGGGAATAATGAAATCGATCGAGAGAATTAACTTCCCAACCTTAATCAGCATATCTTCAAGAAATCATTTTAGGTATTTGATTGAGCGATCATCCAATTGTAGTGCCACATGAGTAGGATTCAATTCATTCAGTCCCAACTTCTTGAAAACACCAAATGGTATTAAATTAACACTAGCCCCCAAGTCACGGAGTGCCTTTACAAACTCACATGAGTTGATTGTGAACGCAATAGAGAAGCTCCCAAGATCTTGTAGCTTGGGATGAAGTGAATGTTGCACCACTGCTGAACACTCCTTGTTGAGAGTAATGGTTCCCAAATCCTCCATTTTTCTTTTGTTGGAAAGGATTTCTTTCATCAACTTTGTATAGGTTGGCATTTGAGTTAATGTATCCACAAAGTAAATGTTAATGCGCAATTTCCTGAAAACTTCCATGAATTTTCCAAACTGGTGGACTAATTTCCTTTTAATCAAGCATTCTTGAAAGGGAAAGGTGGGTTCATAAGGTTTGACCACCTACTTTTATTTTTCATGTGTAACACTCTTCCCTTTGTATAGCTCTTTTGGTGGGGGAAGCTCCTCTGCTTCAACTTCTTTTTCTAAATATGGAGTGGGTCTATTTTGATCTTTAGATTCAACTTCCCTTTGCTTTTCAATCACTCGTTAAGGTAGTTTTTTTTTCACTTCTTAAGGTGACAAAATTGGCTTCCTCCCATGGGTTCTTTTCTATGTTACCCGGCAACATAAAGGGTTGCCTCACATAAAGTTGATTGGCTAACTGTCCAATCTGGTTTTCAAGGCTCTAAATAGATGCTTCTTGATTTTGGAATTTGGTTTCAACTATGGTGATGAATTTAGACATCATATCTTCTAACATTGACGGTTGTTCCTGCTGAGGTTGTTGCTGAATGACTTGTTGCTATTGTGGTTGTCGAGGAGGTTGTGTTGGATGAGGGTTTTGATACCCTTTTAATTTATATGACCCTTGTTGGTACTGATTTCCTTATTTTTGTCTGGGATATGGATTTTGATATTGGTGTTGGCCATAACTGGGTGGCTTTTGAGGTCGTGGCTAAGGATTTTGTTGCTACTGTCCCCAACCCGTATTTGCATTGTCTTTTCATGCAGGTTTGTGATACTAAAGGAAAAAATTTGGCCCTCGGTTATGAGAAACATTACTTACTTCACTTTTCGAGGGGCCAGTACTTAACCTTGAACATTCACCCGTGATGTGGTTTTCACCACATTCGCTGCAAGATGGATGGTTTACTGCTTGAACTTGTGAAGTTGTTTTCAGATACAAAGCATAAATCTTCTTTGACATGGAATTAAGTTGAGCAGCAAGCATCATAGTGGAATCAACATTATGCATACCTATCTTCTGAGTTCCCCGCTCATAATTTCATTGGAAAATATTGGATGACATATCCTCTAAAAGGACAAATAGTTCTTCAAGAGATGTTCTCATGAAGGTTCCTCCAACAGCCGCATCCACCACAGATTTAGCGTTCGTTGTAAGACCGTCGTAGAAGGTTTGAACTTTCGTCCATAGTGAGAGGAAATTTCCTCAACATCTCCTTGAATCGTTCCCATGATTCATACCAAGATTTTAACTTGTGTTTTTGGATGTTATGAATCTCATTCTACAACCTCACTATTTTGGATGGGGGAAAGTATTTGGACAGAAATGCTTGAGCCAAAGCCTCCCAAGTAAGGATGGAATGCTGGGGTAGTCCTTTGATCCAATCTTTTTCTTTGTCCCTTAATAAAATGGAAATAAACAAAGATGAATATAATCCTCTAACACTTTGTGGTAGCGAAATGTGTCGCATATCTCTAGGAAATTTGAGAGATGGGCATTGGGGGCCTCGTTTGGCAGACCTCCAAACTAAATCGTATTCCGGGTGAGTTATATAATGGTCATCTTAATTTTGAAATGTTGGGCTTGCATCGGCAATCTGACAATGCTCGTAGATGCTCCATGAATTGAGGGAAACATGTGCTCCATAAGGGTATGGCATGGAGGCATTTGTTCTTGAAGAGGTGGAGGCATATACCGCTACCCTTGTGCAAAGTAGGGTCGTTAATTTAGAGGCATGTATGCCAACCATTTTGGTGGAAGATATTTTTGTGGTTATTGTTGGCCATATCCCGACAAAAATTGAACTGGTGGTCATTGATGGTTATGAGGCATGTATTCCATAAAGTTGGTCGGTGGATGCTGGTTTGGTTTACTATCAGCGATGAGCTATTGGTTCTAATTCCCATAGAGTGCAAACTGTTGTCCAACTCCATAGACATCAGTCGGTTATTCCTCTTCCATATTCTCCATGGGTGTGTCCTAGTTGTTTTCTCTCATAAGTGCTTGACACCGCCTTGATATCATTCGTTCAATTTTCGGGTCAAACGAGAGTGTTTCTGCTGACTTGACGCTCTTGGAACGAGTAATCTGGCGGCCCATGCACCTATGGTCCTACAAAACACCAAACAACACACCAAACGTAAAAGGGAAACCAAAAATAACCAAAAACATAAATGGGTTAAGAATAGAATTTTTCTGTCACGACCCGTCCCTCGGAGCCCGTGCCGTGACATACCACAAGCCCGCCTCCCGAAGGCTAGGGGTTGGCGACTAGCGCCGAAAGTGTCAACCTGCAAGTGGGAGTCATTTTCCTGAGTACCTGTACGGACGCACACACAACCACGTCCCAAAGTTGGAAAAGTAAACATGCATGCCACTAAACAACCACTGAGTAAAAGTACAAACTGTAGGTCAAATGGGCCAGAATACAAACCCAACAAAAGATAAAATGAAAATAGGAAAATACAAGGAAAAGTATGAAAGTCGTCCGTTGGAAACCCCACCTGATGGGTAAGTACAGAGTAACTGTTGTAAGTCGTAGAAGTACGCCCCTCCTGCCCGGTCTCACTGGGCACCACTGGGTCCTAGGCCACCAAGTCCTCTGTCA
The DNA here is from genome assembly GCA_963277665.1 of Viscum album. Lineage (NCBI taxonomy): Eukaryota > Viridiplantae > Streptophyta > Magnoliopsida > Santalales > Viscaceae > Viscum > Viscum album. The sequence continues at coordinate 2,121,611 of CAUJRU010000014.1, read as the reverse complement.
AGGCGGCGGTCATCTGTACCAAACACAACACATGCGGGCGAAGCCCGTGCAGGGGTGAGTAACAATATACTTAGTAGGGACCCCAAACAAACAAGGAAATACCACAAATAAATCCACAAACAAACCACGATGCATGATCACGAAGTAAGACAGCTCACACCAGGTATATTCTAGAGTAGGAAAGTAGGACCATCAGTCACATCATCGAACACCTTAGGTTGCTGGAGAACTCCTCCTCAATGAGTACAGTGGGTCTGTCGGGTCACATAAAAGTCGTTTCCCACTAACCTTGGACTTTTGTGGTACTCATCCCTGATGAGTACTGTGGGTATGCTGGGTCACATAGATTCCCCTCCCCACCGTGGGCATGTCGGGTCACACAAAAGTCGCTTCCCACCTTGGTCATACTAAGGTACTCCTCCTATTGAGTATCATGGGTCTGTCGGGTCACACAGAAGTCTCTCCCCGCCATGGGTTTGTCGGGTCACACAAAAGCCTCTTTCCACTAGTCCATAGTAGCCAATCCACACAGGGTCGCTTGTCAGCAGTCTTTAGGTCTCAACCAACCGTAGGGTTTCCGCACGTAGCACGCTTGATCTCAGGAGAACCACTCCCCAAGCCATTAGTCATATTTCAACTTCCATGAAAGTATCCATAGGGTATACCAAAAGGTCTTCCTCGTTGTGAGGGTTCCAACTCCACAAACGAATCGTCAATCGGATGCCCGATTTCCAAGTTATTAGCATTTTTCCAAAAAGGGGTCAGTTGGGTCTGGGTCCGGTCTGACCCAGTCGGACCGACCCAACCCAGACTCGGCTCGGCCTGGGTCCGTCCCGGTCCAGCCTTTGGGTCACGGGTCCGGCCCACTGGGTAGGACCGGTTCCGCCTGGCCGAGACGCGGCTGGAAGCTGCGTCCGGCTCCCCTTCGCCCCATGGGTTGTCTGTGGGGCCGCTTCCTCCAGCCCTGACGCACGGCACGTCTGGGGCTCGCCGCTACGCGACCAGCCAGTCTGGCCGGCCGGATCTCCCGCATGCAGTCAGGGGACTGCGTGCTCCTGAGAAGCACAGCCCACAACTGTGGGTTGCATCCCTGCCGCCAGTCGGCGGCTCCTCCTGATTCGTCGCGGCCCTATCCGGCCGCAGCAGCCACCTCCAGCGCGCCGCCACCCGCCCGTGGCTACGGGCCACCGGGTCCGCACCTGTGGCCCATTCTTCACTCTGAATGAGCCTCCGGCCTCCCTGGGGTGTCGCCCATACGAAGGCCTCGAATTTTCCTTGCTGCCATTTCGAATGTTCGGCCACCAAGAACGCACAAGGCGAAGGGGGGAAAGGCCTTATTCATGTCGACCCGCGCCCTCCGTGTTAGAAGTTTTAAAAAAAAGGAGGCTTGGGATCACAGTTCTATCAACAATAATTTAATCATGCTGTAGAGAACCCAAGAAGAACACCCTCCCACACGAACGAACAATCTGTGAATCAACCTGTTCGTGGGTTGATCTGTGTTTGTCGTTTTAGAATAAGAACGGGGAAAACTTAAAACAAAACAAACCCCTACCTCAATCAACATTTTCCGTTGAAGCGCTCCACCCTCAAGGATTCAAGATCCGCTGGCGTTCTTCGCTTCCCAGTTCCGTTCTTCGTAAAGTGTCGACGTTGCTAGCGATCTTCCAGCGTTCGTCGTTCATCGTTGGAGGGAATCCTTGTTGTAGGTTCGTTAGAGAATTTCCATAGTTTAATTCTAATTTCTCCAACACGTTATCCTATTAAAAATAAAACATGTGTCAGTGTTTCTATTACGCTGCGACGTCGCGTCGTTATGCTGTTTCATTTATGAAATAGTGTATTTGTTACGCTTCAATTAACGCATCGTTACGCTACACAAAAACAAGCCATAAATGAGCCTCATTTAATGTGCTTCGTCGTTGCATCGCAGCGGCTCCGTGTACCGCTCAACGGTGAGGGAAGAAAATAAAATAACTTTTTAAGTTATTTTATTATTTTTCAAAAAGTCTGAAAACTTTCTTTTTCGGTTGACCCTCACGGTCGAAGTTAAGTCCTTTCTAGGCGAATCCCAGCATTCCGAATTCAACGGTGCCCACAGATTTTTTATCTAAACACCGGTTTAAAAGTTAGAAAAACTCGCTTGCACGTTTACTTAAACAAACCTAAAAAAGTTCAAAATTCCATTTTGGGCTCATCGGGCATCGGTAGCACGTGTCGTCAAAGCGTCTGGTCTCGAAATAATTTCATATAATTTAAAAAAAATACATGGAAATTTCGGGATATTACATTATCCCTACCTTAGTGCTTTACATCCCCGAAAGCCAAAACAAGGGCTAATCAAACAAATGGGGGTACTGAGCACGAATCTGAGACTCCCGCTCTCATGTGCTCTCTTGGAGATTCTCGTGCGACCACCAAACACGCACCAGAGGAATCGACCTTCCATGAAGGACCCACTCCTATCGGTACTCTATCTCTACCGAGAACTCCGCGAACGTCACCCCATCATCAATGTCCAGCTCGCCCCAGTCGATGTCGTGCGATGGGTCATGCACATACCTCCTCAGCTACGACACGTGGAAAAGGGAAGAGCTAGGCGGTACGCCACCTCGCAAACTCTTCTAATAATATGAAAAGGTCTGATAGACCTCGGAGATAACTTGTTGCCTCGGTCAAATCTCAGCAATCCCCATCGGGGTGAGACCTGAAGGAAAACATGGTCTCCCTCCTAAAACTCCAAAGATCTCTGCCTCCTATCAGTATATGATTTCTTCCTGCTCTGTGGAGTCTCTATCCGCTCCTGGATGATCTGCACCCTCTCAGTGGTAGACCGTACTAACTCTGGACCCATAATTTCTAACTCCCCTTGGTCTGTCCAGCATAGAGGTGATCTGCATGGTTTCCTGTACAAGGGTTCAAACGGTGTCATGTCAATGGTGGAGTGATAGTTGTTGTTGTACGCAAACTCCACCAATGGCAGGTGGTCCTCCCAACTACGACCAAAATCAAGGACGTAAGCACGAAGCATTTCCTCCAAGGTCTGTATGGTCTGCTCCGTCTGACCATCTGTCTGAGGGTGAAAGGTTTTGCTCAAGCGCAGCTGAGTCCCGAACGCCTCATGTAATCCCTTCCACAACCAGGATGTAAAGCATGCATCACAGTCTGAGACGATCGTCGAAGGCACCCTATGTAGTCGCACTATCTCCTGAACGTAAAGGCATTCTAGACCATCTACCGATCCCTGCTCCCAGATGGGTAGGAAGTGATCCGACTTGGTGAATCGGTCAATGGTCACCCAGATAGAATCGTGGCCCCTGGACGTGTGTGGTAACCCCGTCACGAAGTCCATGGAGATACCATCTCACTTCCATTATAGTACCTCAAGTGGTTGTGCCAAGCCTGCTGGGACTTGATGCTCGGCCTTCACTTGCTGACAAGTGAGGCATCATGAAACAAACTGTACCACCGCTTTCTTCATCCCTAGCCACCAGTACTGATGTCGGAGGTCCTGGTACATCTTCACCACACCAGGATGTACCACCAAAGGGGGTGTATGGAACTCCCTCAACACCTCCTCTCGTAATGTCACTGGTACTACGGTGTGTCCTCTGAAAAGGATGATGTGTTCCCCACCTATCGAAAATCCATTAGGAGCCTGTCCTCAGGATATCTGAGCACGTCAGGGCTCGCAGTCAACATCCACAAGTTATGCCTCCCTGACTCGCTGTAAGAGTGGGGGAGTGACAGTCATTAACTGAAGGTAAGCTTCTCCATTTCCATCCATGAAGGATATTTGCATCGTGGCTAGTTGTTTCGTCGCCTCACTCAGCAGCTGCAAACCAGACCTCCTGTTGAGCGCGTCTGCCACCACGTTCCCCTTCCCATAAGTATAGACTATCTCAAAGTCATAGTCCTGAAGGAACTCCAGCCATCGTCGATGCCTCAATCTCAGGTCCTTCTGTGATAAGATATACCTGAGACTCTTGTGGTCATAGTAGATGGTAAACCGTTCACCCATCAAGTAGTGTCGCCACATCTTCAAGGCGGAGACCACTACTGCTAACTCCAGATCAGGGGTCGCATAGTTCTACTCATGTCGCCTCAACTATCGTGAGCCTTAGGTGATCACTACTCGCTCTTGCATCAGGAAACAACCTAGTCCGGTCCTTGAGGCATCGCAGAAGACTACGTACCCAACGCCCTCTTCTGGTAGTCTCAAGATAGGGGCACTAGTCAGTCTCTACCTCAGATCCTAGAAACTCTGTTGGAACTTCTCCATCCACACGAAGGGTTGTCCCTTCCGTGTCAAGGCTGATAAAGGTGCTACTACTCTGGAAAAGTTAGGCACAAACCTCTGGTAGTATCAAGCCAACCCCAAGAAACCCCACACCTTAGTCACACTCCCGGGTGGCTCTCAAGCCAGCACAACCTCTATCTTCATCAGATCCACTGCAACTCCAGCCTCCGAGATGATGTGTCCCATAAAGTGGACTTCCCAAATCCAGAACTGACACTTCGAGAGCTTACCATAAAGCTGGTTCTCTCAGAGTGTATCCAGGACTATCCGCAGGTGTGTAGCGTGATCCTCCTCCGATGCCGAGTACACCAAGATTTCATTAATAAAGACCACCATGAAATGATCGAGGTAAGGCTGAAAGATCATGTTCATGAGACTGTTGGGGCATTGGTCAAGCCGAAGGGCATCACCAAGAACTCGTAGTGGCCATACCAGCATCTGAAGGTTGTCTTTGGTACGTCCTCATCCCATACCTGAAGCTGATGATAGTCTGATCTGAGGTCTATCTTTAAGAACCACCTTGCTCCCTTCAGCTAATCGAAGAGGTCATCAATCCTCAGTAGTGGATACTTGTTCTTCAGGGTCACCTGGTTTAGGCATCGTAAGTCCACGCATAACCTCAAACCCTGTCCGTCTTCTTGGAAAACAACATTGGGGATGCCCATGGTAAAACGCTGGATCTCGCGAAGCCCTTCTCCTGCAAGTCCTCCAGTTTTACTCTCAATTCACAAAGCTCCGCAGGAGCCATTCGATATTCCAGTGTGGATATCGGTGTCATCCTCGGGTACAGATTGATGCAGAAGTCTACCTCCCTGCGATGAGGTACTCTTGGAACATCCTCAGGGAAGACATCCTCATACTCATCCACCACTACAGGAAATCTTGAACTCCTCTCGTCCACCGCACTGAGGGTGAGGCTAGTCAATTGGTAAGTGATTGGTTACACCCTCCTCCAAGAAAGTCCATCCTGTGCTGCAAAAGTTCCTCTCTCACCGGTGAAGGAAAATCTGGTCTCATCCTCGCGAACAAACCGTACTTTGCGCCTAATACAGTCGATCTGAGCATGGACTGTAGATAACCATTACATAACCAATATAATGTCGTAAGGCCTCGACGTTGCTACTAGGAGATCTCAGCCGAAGCTCTCGCCTCCAAGAGTAATCTCGCGCTACCGACACCAGTGTGTAATCGTCAAATCCCCTCTCGTAGAAGTCTCTAGTCATAAGGATCGAGCCAATGGCTCCACCGGAATCTCCAAGCTCCGAACGAGAGCCATGGCAAGGAAAGAGTGACTAGCACCTATGTCTATAAGAACTGCATCTAAGGTTTAGAACACATTGATCGTACCTCTAATCATCTCTGGAGCGTCATGGTCATAGGCCTCCATCACCTGAAGCTAGCCTCGCCCCTATCTGTCAGCTCCCTGAGTCCATGGTGGACCACCTGGGGGTGGTGTTGGTAGCACCTCAAATCGTCATCCACCGCCTACCGCTCGGCCTGCTCCCCTGCCACACCTATTGCCCTGCGGACCTCCTCACTCGAACCTCTGCTTCTGCCTTGGTAGTCCCTCGACCATCTGTTAGTCGTCTGTGTGGCGGGTCGGGCAGTCACTATCACGAACCAGGTCGGGTCATCATCCGACCTGGTGCTGGGTTCGTGAAAAAATGGTATCATAGGGGACCTTGTTATTTGGGGTGTCAAGTAGCTTGGTGATTAGGTGTGTCGGGACTCGAGAGGTAGGTGCGGAAAGGACGTCATGAACCCTTGCCTGTCCAAAGACTCGAGTTTCCAGGGGTAGTATGGGATTTGATTTTTTCTTTTGATTGGTCTGTGTGGATGAGGGATGACAAGGGAAGTGATCCGGTGTTACGCGATGAGCCTGCATGGAGTAGCGACCCATGTATAGCCCGAGTGCACGATTCAAGATACTTCCTGTGGTGGATGCCCGCTCGGAGCATGGTCTGCTAAGCCATGTTACCGGGTTGGCATAGCCACTAGTCCCTTATTTTTGGAAATTTTGATGTGAGTTATGTTTGACCTTCATTTTGGTTGGTGGGAGTAGATCTCAAAAATGAAAATGGATTTTTGTGAAGATGTTTTCAAAAGGGAATGTGGTTGTTGGAGTGGAAAATGGTTTTTGAAATGGAAAACGTTTTGGAATTTGGAATTTTTTTTCTTTAATGATAAGTGACTTTCTCAAATTGGTTGGGAATTTGTGCTTTGTGCTTAATGGTGTGTTTTGGAAATGAGAAGTGTCTTGAATTGACCCTTGGTATTCCTATGAGTGATCACATACATTGAGGTGCGCATGTGGCAAGTGGGGAAATTGGTGATATGAGTGGATGGGTGCTTGAGCTAGCACAAGGATAGGTATGTGTGAGACTTCATGGGATACCAATGGTGGATATTTAAGTTGTTTTGTTTGCTGAAAAAAATGGTTTTCAAAAAGGGGTTTTCAAATGTTTAGAAAAGTGAGTGAGAAATTGTTTAGCATTCTCTTTTCGTGTTGGGTATTCTTTTTCTTGGGTTCTTGGTTTTGACATATTGAATTGTGGTTGGAATAGTTATTGGAGTTTGAGCTTTCATTTGTGATTTAGGTGTGGAATTTTGATTTATGATGAGTTTTGATTCGGATTTGAGCCTCTTGTTTTTGAGTATGCTGCCTAGAAAAGTCCCAGAAGTTTCTAGTGAGCCTCTTCTAGTGGTTGGTTCTACCCAGACTCTTAGCGGAGTGGTGGAATTGAATTCTTTCGGTTATTGTCCAACTTCTGTGGTGATCGTGATCTATCAAAGGTAGCGGACTGGCTTGGTGAAATCGTTGGTGTTTCCAGGTTATTGGAAACTCCCAAAACTATGAGAGTCTGTGTTGGTTTGGGTCAGTTTGAAGGTGCAACTTTGGATTGGTGGAGGAAATAATCCCAACGTCGTTGCATGATGGTATGTCCTGGAAGGTGTTTAAGACAACTCTCGTTCGATGGTTTATACCCAAGGAAGTGAAGGTGAGGAAAGTGGCAGAACTAGTGGGTGTCGAGTAAGGCCAACGAGCAGTGAAGGCCTACGTGGGGAATTCCAAGGGGTTGATTCCATTTTCTCCAGAGGTAGCGTCGTGGAATCAGTTAAAGTTTCTCTTGTGTGGGGTCTTCATCCAGGGTTCCAGGACCATTTCTCTCTGGTGTTCGGGAAGGTTCCCCATCCGGTGACGAGAGAAAATCGGAGGAACCTATCTCAGACAAGTATTCTTGTCAATTCCATCTTCTATAGTTGGGCCACCCCCTTGTTTGCTTCTAGTGTGCTCAGTTTGGGTACTTTAAGTCACCTTGTCATCATCCTCTGAAGGCTTATCGTCAGTGTGGCCATTTGGGACAATTGGAGGGGTTCCACTAGCGGCATCGTCTGCCAAAGTCTCGACTGAAGGATGTCATCTCCTGACTACGGGCAGCAGATGCTTCAAGACATCAAAGCTCCAGCCACAGGTCTCAGAGTGAAGCTCTTCATGCAGTCAGGAATCGTTGGGTGTGGGGCACCTTGGTCTAATTTTTGTCTCCAATGCTGAAATGGGGACGGTCTGAATTTACCTGTTGTAGATCTCCCATCTTTGAAGGTTCTATTTTGCTGTAAGAGCCGTAAAAGTCTCTTTTTCTCATTACGGTCTTTGTTCTTTGAATATCCCACTGTGGTTGTAAGAAGGCGTGGTGATCTCGTCTTTTTGGTAATTCCAGTAGTTGTGCCTCCTCAAATGTGACCTGTTTTGTTTTAGTACATGCTCGTTTTGGAGATGCTCATCTCTTGTGGAAATGATGAGTCATGGTTAAGTTCGTTATTTGGTAGAATTCTTCTTTGGGTTTTCTCATGTGTCAGTGGTTTCTGGTTTGGGTTGGAAGTTCTCGTGTCGGTCTATACTGGTTGGTTTAAGCTGGTCGGTTCTTAAATGGTGGGGAGACCCACCATGAATCTTGTTGTGCCTTCTTTGAGGTTTGGTCTGTGTGGCGGTTCCCTCTTGGATCAAGTTAGCAATTCCAGAGTTAGTCCATGCTAAGAGTCTCAATGTCGGTTGTGCTAGTCGGGTTCTTATGGTGGGGAGAACCCTCCTCATTTCCTGATGGTTCTTCTCTTTTCAGTTTCCCTCAGAGTTGGTCAGGTGTGACTTATGGAGTGAAAACTCAAACCGAATTCGTGATTTTGTTGTCCTCGTTCAATTTCAAACTCGAGTTTGATTCCTCGTTTGGCTGGGTGACTTTCTGGGGACAGAAAGTTTTTGTGGTGGGGAGAATTGTCACACCCCGACCTGGTGTCTTGCGGTCGTGGTTGTTTTTATTTATTTATTGTTATTTGTCTTTTGGTTTCTTAAAGTTTAAAAATTTATTAAATTAAAATCAAAATGAAGTAAAATAAAATAAATGGAATTTTTTTTTACTATTAATAATATTATTATTATGGTTAATGATAATATTATTATTAAGTTTATTATAATTTTTATTAAGTTAGTATGAGTATTAATATTAATATTATTTGTTTTATTTTCTTTTTTCTTTTTTTCTTTTTTTTCTTTTTTTTCCTCCTCTTTTCTCTTTGTTTTCTCTCCTTTCTCTCTTTTCTCTCTTCCTCCCCCTCACTGCATCGCGTTTTCCTACCCCTCCCTGTATCGCGCCACCTGCTTACTCCCTATCGCACAACCCACCGGCGGTCCCTCCCTCTCCGGCGCACCCTCTTCCATCTACGCGGGCTCCCTCGGACAAGCCTCCCATCGAGCGGCCTCACCTCCGCGCGACCCCCCCTGGCCGAGCCCTTTCTGCTTGCGACACTACCTCCCGATCTCCCTCTTCGGCTTGGATTTCAATCTTTTTCCACTGTATTTTGGTTCGATTTTTCATGGTATGGGTTTCATCCCTCTTCTCCTTCCATCCTTGGTTGATTTGAGATCTCCTCGTCGCCCTACTGATTTTTGGCCGAACCCTAATGTTTTTGGGGTTTTGATTTTTGATTGAATCTTGTTTTTAGGTTTTGTCGGGTTCCGTCAAGGCCAGTTTTAGCCACTGTCATCAAGGGCAGTGGGTTCGCTATGGTCTTCAGGTGAGGATTCATTATCTTCTTCCTTGTGGATTAATTTTAATTTAGGAGTTTTGTGATTTTTGAGTTGTCGGTATTTTGTTTTGGGTGAGAAAGTTGTTTTTTGCAATAGATTAGCTTGTGATTGATTTTTATATGGAATGCTTGTGGGAAATGGGGTCTGTTTTAGATATAAATGCTTTCGGTAATGCTTGTTTTTGTTTTATGACTTGTGAGTTTGCTTTATTCGGTCATGCAAGGGCTGCAGATTAAATTTTAGTATGTTTTTTGTGTGCGTTTGGCCCTAGAAGATGTTTTTGAGTGGGCATTTGTGTTCAAAGTTTGGTAATACTGCTTACGGTTGATTCTTGATAATTTTGGTTCCATTGGTCGATTTGGGGTTCAATTGGGTGAATTGCATGGTGTGGAATTGGTTTTAGCAAAGGTTCATTATGATTTTGGTTTTAAAAATAATTTTTCTCACTTGAAATTGGGTGGTTTCACATGAAAATAATTGTTCTTATTGAGTTTATATTGTTTAATTAATTTGACATGTTCGTTTACTTTTGCGCGTGGTGCGAAGTTGGTATTTGATAAAAATAAAACATGTTTTTAATTTTAAAGTGACTTATTTTTGGGAATTTGGGTATGGTCCATGTGTTAATCCTTGGTGTGCACCTTGGTAATGTTTTATAAATTATGCAAATGACTTATTTCATTGTGCAAGTGATGTGAAACTAGTTTTTGAAAGAATTTGATATGTGTTTGGGTTGGAATTGGTTTCTTAATGTGAATTTGCGTATACTTTTTGTGTAAAACTGTGTTGTGCCTCTTTTAGGTGTTTTATGAATTGTACAAATGGTTTATTTAGTATTTCAAGAGGTGAGAATCACATTTTCAAATGCACTTATAGTGAAAATGGGTTTGGGTGTAGGTTTTTAAAGGGAAATGCAGAATTTGGCATGTTTGGGTTGTCGTGTATTTCTAAATGTAAATTGTAAATGGTTTAAACAATGGAATACATGTTTTTGAATTGGTTGCGGTTTATGTGACGATTTGAAAAGGGCTTTGGGAATGGTTAAATTGATTATGTGCTTTTCTTTTATTATTTTAAATGAGTTTTATGAGTTATACAACTAGTGTGAAATGTATTTTCAAATGGTTTAGTGTACGTTTGGGGTTTAAAGAGTGTTTTGGTGTGATTCTTTTTTTTAGCACTAACTTTGAAGTGTTTAATAAATTGCTTAATTGTTTTATTAAATTATATGTGTAGTGTGTTGGGCCTTGCTTCGTTGGTTTTGGGTCGCGCGTGTCGAGGCATCCTACACGTACATACATAGGGTAAGGCATATATATATATATGCCCTCTTTGTACATATTCCCTCATGGAGTGGGGAATATGTGCAATGCAGCTAGGGGTGTGTGTGTGTATATATGTATAAATGCATGTGCGTGTATGCGCCAAGTGTCGGTTCGAGTGTTCATCGACAAATAGCGACAAGTTTGAGGTAGGTCCTCTATGCCTATGCCTTTAATTTGAGATTCATAATTTCTTGCTTGTTTTAAAAATATGTTTTACATTTATGCTATATACACATGCTATGAAATCAGGTTACGGTTGCTAGAAATGATTATGTCTTTGCTTTGGAAATTGAAATGTATTTTTAATGCTATCGGTCTTAAGTGACCTTTTCTTGAAAAATTGATTTCCTAAGTGGTTTGAATTGGTAATGTGTATTTCCAAAGGTGTTTGGCCTTTTGGCCGGTTAATTGTAAAAAGTATTCCCTTTATGTAATAAAGCCCGTTTGGAACCTGAAGAATGTTTTATGAAAAAGAAAAACCTCTCTTGAGGCACGCCCCCTTGGTTTTAGAAAATGATTTGTATGTTGAAAGTGTTATGATGTGCCTAACGTTGAAGTTTATGCATTGTGTGATGTGAAAGAGGGGGAATGCGCTTAAGGAGGGAGAACAGTGGTGAGAGGTTGAATGAGTTTTTGATAAAGAAAATGTTATGTTCATATATGTTTGCATGATAAAGAAAAACTCACCACCACTTGAAATAGAGCACAATGGGAAACCCGGGTATCTAGGTGGGTGACCAGGACTAGTACGCTAGATGACACGGCAGGGGTTCGTCCCGGTTTATCTAGCAGGATTGACTCAACAACACTAACTAAACATATGAATTTCTGAGGGTCGTGGTCTTCTAAGCCATGTTTTCTGAGGGTCGTGGTCTTCTAAGCCATGTTTTCTGAGGGTCATAGTCTTCTAAGCCACGTTTCACCGAGGTACGAGGTCTCTAGGTTCCCACTTGTTCTAGCTACCTATAGGGATTACCCATGGTGCTCATTTGTGACATGCTGCTAGCGATGTAACTTTCTTTTAAGTTGTTTCATACTTGATGTCTTGTTTGTGAAAACCATATTTTAATCCAAATTGGTTTCTTTTCATTTTTAAACATTAATGCATGCTTGGAACCTATTCTGAAAATGCCATGGGAGTGAAATGCTTTACTTGAAAATACAACCTCATTACTTGAATTTGAAAAGAAGGAAAAACATTATTTTATTATACCTTATTTTCAAACTGGCATGATTGGATTTCTTAATAAAGGCAAGGGCATAGGACGTGGTTACATTTTGGCATTCCTACTGAGCATCTCGGTGCTCACACCTACTTTACTTTTCAGTTGCAGGTTTCAGTCTTGGATCGCTTTTGGGAGCGAGTGTAATTGACGTATTGTGGTGATCCATGGGGTCACCTGAGGTATGTCACGCTGCTTTGTTTATTCCTTTTTCTGCTGTCAAGTTGTTTAGTTTATTTTTCCTTTATTTATCTACTTGTTCAGTTTAGGTTTATTTATCCTTGTTATGTGCCAAAATCGTTCTCAACTGATTTATTTTGATGCCCGGCACTAGTTGCTAGCCTGTGGGGATCGGGAACGCCCTTTGGGCCATGCCGCGGACCGGGTCAGATGACGACCTGGCCTGGTTCGTGACAGTCACGAGCCATGTGTCCTTGCCCGCCGCACGTGAAGCACAGCCTGGTTCCCTGGTGACTCCCTCTACTCTGGGAGCCTCATACTACCGACCCCGAGTCCTGGGGTCGTCCCCTGAAAGATCTGACCCGCTTGGGTCCCCTCGTCTGATGCATGCCGCTCACCACTGAGGACTCGGTCGCCTGAGGTCTGCTGGTGGCTCTGGTTGTCGGTGTCTTCTTTGCTAGGAAGCTCTCCACAAGAAGGGCTCGCTCCAGCACCCCAGCCTGAGTGGGGATGCTGAGAGACACCATGGCACTAGTGCAGAAAACGTTTTTTACGTCGGTTATTTTTCATTTTTTACGTCGGTTTCTAGCCGACGTTAATACGGGCGACGTTATAAATAACGTTTTTGACATCGGTTATTTAAAAACCGACGTCAAAAACATAAAATCGCGATGTTTATGACGTCGGTTATTTTAGAACCGACGTGATAAATAAAATGGGAAGGGTTTATCACGTCGGTTATTTAACAACCGACGTGATAAAAGGCCTGGAAAATGGTTTATCACGTCGGTTCTTAAAAAACCAACGTGATAAAAGGACGGGGAAATGGTCTATCACGTCGGTTATGAAAGAACCGACGTGATAAACCAGGGGGCGGGTGGTTTATCACGTCGGTTATTATAGAACCGCCGTGATAACCCGGGGGGTTATCACGTCGGTTATTAAACAACCGACGTGATAAACCGGGGGGCGGAGGGTTTATCAAGTCGGTTTTTTAATAACCGACGTGATAAACCGGGGGAGGGGGGTTTATCACGTCGGTTATTATATAACCGCCATGATAAACCGGGGTGATGGGGGTTTATCACGTCGGTTATTATATAATCGTCGTGATAAACCGAGGGGGAGTGGGGTTTATCACGTCGGTTATTAAATAACCGACGTGATAAACCGGGGGGAGGTGGTTTATCACGTTGGTTATTAAATAACCGATGTGATAAACCATTTTCCAGGCCATTTATCACATCGGTTATTAAATAACCGACGTGATAAACCATTTTTCAGGCCTTTTATCACGTCGGTTATTAAATAAACGACGTGATAAACCCAATTTTTTTTAAAAAAAATTGAATGCAGTCATCTGCTCTCCACCAGAATCAACCAGAAAACAAATCAAGAAATCGTACCACAAAAACAGAAGTAGATCAAAATTAAGCATGTACATTGATAACATATAAAACTTACCCCCTAGACAGCCCCCACCCTCATGTATACCCCATGGACAGCCCTCCCCCACCTCGTTGGAGCCCTCACCCTCATGTATACCCCCTGGACAGCCCTCCTCCACCCCATTGGAGCTCCCACCCTCATGTATACCCCTTGGACAACCCTCCCCCACCCCATTGGAGCCCCCACCACACTCCTGGACTGCCCCCCGACCCCCGGACAGCCCCAAACACCCCTCGACAACCCCCCACCCACCTGAACAGCACCCCCTCACCCCCTCACCCCACTTGACAACCCCCACCACACCCCTGGACAACCCCCCCCCCCCCCCATCCTCATATATACCCCCCCCCCCCACCCCTGGACAGCACTCCCACACCCCTGGACCGCCTTCCCACACCCCTGGACAACCCTGTCACCCCCCTGGACTGTCCCCCCACCCCACCGAACAGCCCTCCCAGACCGCTGGACACCCCCCAACCCCACTGAACACACCCCCACACCCTTGGAACCCCTCCCCCACATACCCAAATCCATACCAGAAAAACCATCATAAGTAAACCAAAACAAGAAGCAGAGCAAAATTAAACATTCACTTATATAACATTCAAAACTTACACTGTCAACTTCAAAAAAAAACTAAATCCAACCTAAACAACTACCAAATACACAATTACAACGACAATATTCAAAATTACATTTTACATTACAAACAACTAAAATTCAATCAAACCTGTAAAATAATTTGACCACTCCACTTGTAAGTGTTTGATGTCTTCAACAGTATAGGGTTTAGGGTCATCAAAAAGCTACAAATGAAAAAGAAAGTAGTTAACATGTATAATGAATAAATCAAATTGAAATATTATGGCAAAGTTTAAGAGGAAATCGTACCAGGTCAAAATTCACAACTGTCCCAGTTGTTATTATTTTATACATAAATCTTAACATATAATATCTGCATTCGATGAGGCCTTGTTGTTCATGACAATTCTGTTTGAATGAGTGTAAATTCAATATATTATTTTTATGTAATAAATCAAAAAGTACAAATTATAAATGGATATTTACCTTCGCATTTACATATTTGATCTTTGCACCTCTTTTCTTTGTGTTTTTTCGAAAGTAGGCCCATGCACTGTTAGAAAATAATACGAATGGGGTAAATTTAAAATTCATTATAATATATAAAACTATTGAGAAATTGAAACTTAATTTTCCAATATATTCTTAAAACTATCCCGCACATCACCATGGACAGAGCATATCCAATAAAGGGCTTTCTCCCTTGGGCAAAAAACCCCTAACATCCAATGATCACTGATAAAAGGAAATTTGACGTTAGTGGTTTTTTATGTTAAAAGATAATTAACTCTTTGAGAGAAATGTGTTTCATACCTCTCACAAAAAGGCATCATCCAACATTGTGTGATTATATTCTTTTCAAATCTTTCAGCAATATAAACCATTCTTTGTTCCTCATTCAATGCACATGCTTCAGGGGAAATCAATTGAGGGTCCATGAATCCATATACTTCTGTCAGCTCATTCCTCTCACAAATTTTATAAAGATACCTAATACAAAACATACATAAGTATACATTTTTAATAAATATAACGCAGGGAAAAGGTGTTAAGACTTACATGGAAAAAAATTTCACCACGTTGATGCCCAACTTATCTCCAGTAACAAGCTCCATGATATCAGTTTTTATAATCCCCACTCTTATTTCACGTCCACAAACATGAGCTTCCATTGGAAACTCATAATAACCCGACAACAAATGTGAATATCTTGAAAATCTGTCAAGACCATTTGAATCTGTATCTGATGTCATAGTCATTTGTCTTTGTTGTTGTCTATAAAGTATTTCTTTACCTTTGAAGTATTCCTGTAAAAAAAATTGAAAAATATATTAGTTTTCAAATGATAAAACAAATTTAATAAAAAAATAAAATAAAAGATATAACATTCATACCTCTATGGTAATGAGTCGAAGAAGTCTGGATGGCCAAATTAAAAAAATGGCTGATACTCTGTCCAACTGTCATCACCTCATCTGTAGGTATTGGTACCCTAGCTGATCTATCTATAATATCTTGTACAGTGACCCTCTGATTCTCTACCTCTAATTGTTGATGATGAATTGTATCTCCTATACAATATATCAACCCATATGCTACTATATGATGTTGAGAATCATCAACATACAACTCACAATAAGTAGGAAGCTACGGCGGAGGCGTAGGATAAAAAATGGGGTCCACAGGCTGAGGTGGGGGAGTGGGAGCTACTGGCGGAGGTGGAGGATAAATAATGGGGTCTGCAGGGGGAGGTGGAGGAGTGGGAGCTGCAGTCTGAAATTGTCTTTGCATTTCTGCAAACATAGACTGCACCGACTCTCTAATCTTGTCCTCCATCGTCGCATTAATATTATGAACTTCAGCCTCCAAGGATTCTATTTTTTTTATAAACCCCCTCAATGTTAGAAGTTGAAGAATGTGGAAACACTTTTCTTACCGATACACCTGCCGGATATCCTCTTACACGACCAGGATGTTCGGGCCTTCCCAATGCTGCAAATAAAATATCTTCCCTCCCAGTAGCTGTAAATGTCCCCTCTGAACTCTGCTCCTCAAGAGAGTCCTGTATTAATTAATTGAACATTTCTGTAATGATTGAAATTATATGAAGAAAATAGTTAACTTAAATAAATAAAATAGATATCTTACAATCCTCTCAGCTACGATTCTCGATTCTTCCAAAAGATATTGCCCTTTTTTTTCCTTCCGAGCTCTCTTCCATTTTTCATGTCTAGATGGAGGGGATGGAGGGGCCACCTCTCCAGAGCTTGAAGACTCAGCTCTTAGTTGTTGAAATTTTTCTTCCATCATTTGTTCTTCCAATAATGCATACCCTCCCCGAGATAAACAATGAGGGTATACATTTTTAGATTGGATCTCCTGATGATCTTTCCTTGTTTGCTGTAATTTAAGAATAAGAAATCATTAACAAAACATTAATAAAATCATTTATATAAGAAAGTTTATAAAAGTTTACAATGCCCTTACTAGAAATGACTCTTTTCTTCTACTTTTAAAAAATTGTCTCCATGTGTCTTCATCTATAAAAGGATATATACGACATGGATTGTCATTACTCCTATGACCATAAATGAAATCAGATGAGAGGGTTGATTTGAAATCCCTCCATCTCCTGGCAGCCAACGATAAGCATTTCTTCCTAACTCCTCCAGTGTTAGGAATATCAAATGTCATCTGATAAAGAAGAGGTTAAACATATTATATATACTAGAAATATTAAAAGAATAGTCAAACAATGACAAAAGATCTTACCAAAATCGTCTCCCACAACTGAGAGATAATCGCTTTATCCACACTTCTCCAATCATCATACAGAATGCTTACTTTGCTCTTAGCCTGAGTTGCTAAAAAACTCTTAAAATCTTTTGCATTCGGACCTCTAGGAATATCATCATCATCAAACTCAACGACTATCCTCTGATCCTGCATACGGGCAAGTGATAATTTTGGTAAACGTGTGCACCCACGTTTACCAACCTTTGAACTCTTTGTCATAATAGGAGCATGTGAATGTTCATCCCCAGAGGTATGACCAGCAATATGCTCCTCTCCAGAATCATGTGGTTGATCATCTGAATGATCTGTCATTATCCTTCACATCAAAAAAACAAATGTCAGTTCACAAATATACAAATTCAAATATTTTAATACTACTGTAATCAGAAAATAGAAAAGTGTACTAAGTTACATAATAGTAAACATTGGTAATATGGTAAGCATGTTAAACAATGGTAAAGATGGTAAAGATGGTAAAGATGGTCAAGATGGTCAAGATGGTAAACATGGTAAAAATGGTAAACCTGGTAAACATGGTAAATATGGTAAAGTAATTGTCAGTGAACAAAAATAATAGATATATAATTCATGTAATGATTATAAACATGATAAAGTAAACTAAACAAACTTAAAACAAACAAAAACATATACTTATTTTGTTTTAAAACATGTTTTAATAAATAAAAAACTTATAATATCTAACATTTATGGAAAAAATAAATGTAAACAAGAAATAAACATATGTTACCTGTAATTTTAGGAATGTACAAATGGATTGTTTTCCCAAATTCCTTTGTCGTGATCGTTCCTTATGGCACAAACTATGTCTTCAACATGATCATCATTATGTTCTGTTAATCTTTCCATGGAAGTAGGGATCTCACATAAATCAGCATATTCATCAACTTCATCCTCACCAACATATTGTTTTTCCCTTGTAAAATAACAGCCCACTGCATATCTGATTGATCTACTACAAAGAAAATTTGTTTTGCATGTGTTGCCATTATAAAAGAATCAGTTGTGTCTTCCAATCTATTCAGATTAACAAGTGTCATTTCAAATTCATCGTGTCTGACACTGTTGTTACCGTTAAACCATTTACAGTTAAAAACGGGAACTTTAATTTTAAAGTAATCAACCTCCCGTATGTCTTCAATCACTCCATAACATGAACTTGATGCAGAAATTGGGTTTTTTTCCTTAGCACTTGAAAAACGCATTGCTTCTGCAAACACCAATACACCACTATTCTGAACTGCACTTCTGTTGTCCTAAGCTTTCGTATGAAATGTATAACCATTAATGTCATAACCGGACCATGTTATCACATTTAAACATGGACCACCCACTATCCATTTTAATGTCTCTGATACATCTGATCTACCAAGAAAAGTCTTTTTAATCCATGACAAAAAAGTTCTGTTGTGCTCATTCAAAATCCACATTTCTTTCTTCTTTGGATGACATTGTTTCAACTCACTAATATGCAATGTGATATACGGTTGAGGATCAGCTATGTTATTCAAGATGTATGATTCTAACTTCTTCATCTGTTCAGCTGACAATGATTTGACTTTCAAGCCGCGAATCCCCTTTCCCTCATTATTAACTCATTCATGGCGAGATGGAGGCAAACCTATGTGTTGTGCCGCAGCCAAGTAGCTCGTACAAAACTCTGCTACCTCCTCAGAAATATACTTTTCAATAATGGAGGCTTCAGGTCGATATAGATTTTTAACATACCCCTTTAATATTTTCATATACCTTTCAAAAGGATACATCCAACGAAGATATGCAGGTCCACAAAGCTTTATTTCTCGAACCAGATGAATCATTAAATGCACCATTATATCAAAAAAAATTGGAGTAAAATACATTTCCAATTGACAAAGTATAAAAATTGCATCCTTTTCCAAAATGTTCAAAGCATTCACATCAATCGCCTTGTTACAAATTGAATTGAAAAAATAACACAACTTCGTTATAGTCTTTCTGACACGAATGGGCAATATTCCACGCAATGCAACTGGTATAATTTGTTGCATCATGACGTGACAATCATGTGATTTCATACCTATCAACTTCAAGTCCTTCAATGAGACAAAATTTTTTACATTAGAAGAATAACCTTGAGGCACTTTGGTATCATGAAGACACTGACAGAAGCTAATTTTCTCCCTCTTCGATAATGTATGACAAGCCTGGGGAAGAAATGTTCGTCTTCCTTTAGGAGTGGGAGCTAACTCCAAACGTATTCCCATTGATAGTAAGTCTAATCTTGCATTCAACCCATCTTTAGTCTTTCCTTTAATATCTAACAATGTTCCAATCAAAGAATCACAGATATTCTTCTCCACATGCATGACATCAATATTATGTTTAACTTCATGATACCTCCAATACGATAGCTCAAAAAAAATTGACCTTTTCTTCCAAATATGTCTATCATTACCAGATTTTTGTGTCTTTCCCAATGTCACATCAAGGTTTTTCACCCTCTCAAAATACAGATCAGGGGATAAAGGTTTTGGAGCAATATCAAATTCTTGTGAGCCATTGAATGCATTTTTTAGTCTTCTATAAGGGTGTTTCATAGGCAAAAACTTTCGATGACCCATGTACACTGTTTTCCTCCCATGATGCAATTGACAATATGACGTCTGTTGTTCGCAAATTGGACATGCTTTATGCCCTTTAACACTGTATCCAGACAAATTTCCATACGCTGGGAAGTCATTTATAGTGAACAGAAGCACTGCATGCAGTTGAAAATATTCCATTTTATAAGAATCATACACCCTAATATCATCATCCCATAACAGTTTCAAATCATCAATCAACGGTGACAAGTAAATATCAATATCATTACCGGGTTGCTTTGGACCAGAGATCATTATACTCAACATGACATATTTGCGCTTCATACAAACTTCAGGAGAGGTTGTAAATTACCAATAAAACAGGCCATGAACTATGTGTGCTACTGAGGGTTCGGTATGGATTCATTTCATCTGTGCACAACCCTAGTCTGAGATTTCTAATTTCATTTCCAAATGTAGAATACTGCGCATCAATTTTCTTCCATTGTGGACAATCAGCTGGATGACGTATTTTTCCATCACATACCCACTCTTCAGCATGCCATCTTAACCTTTTTGCATCATGTGAATTAGCAAATAAACGTTTGAAACGATTAATTATAGGAAGATACCAAAATACCTTTGAAGGGAGCTTTGTAATCTCTACAGCAGCCTGTGATTTTTCTTTCACCTTATACCGTGATGTCCCACATTTAGGACACTCTGACAGAAATTCATATTCCTTCCTATATATAATGCAGTCATTCGGACAGGCATGTATTTTCTTGTATCTCAATCCCATCAGGCATAATATTTTCTTGGCTTTGTAATGTGAATCTAGAAGATCATTATCTTTTGGAAGAATGTCTTTCATCAATTGTAGCAGCTCTGTAAAACTTTTGTCACTCCATCCATGTTTCACCTTTAGGTTAATCAATCTTAACACCGCCGACAAAACCGTAAAATCTGTACAACCAGGATATAATGGTTTTTCAGCATCACCATATAGACGTGCAACTGTCGGTTCTATCTCAATTTGTTCTGCTACAATATCGCGAATCATTTCTTCAATTCCATCGGAGTTACCATCTTGCGAATCATCATCATCAGTGACATTTCGTCCAGTTTCACCATGCCAAATCCAAGGGCTGTAACTCGGATTAAAACCATGACAAATCAGATGATCTTTTATCTCTCTACTTTTCAACTTCTTCATATTCAAACATTTCAGGCATGGACAGAAAAAAAATGTCACTACTTGGAACATTTCGTTTTGCAAATTCCAAAAAGGCATCAACACCTTCCTCAAATTCATTGCTCATTCGATGTGCCGTAATCCAACTTCGACTCATTATTACCTATAACAAATATCAACAAAAAATATATATTTTTAAGATAAGACAAATATATGTTTATATGGAAAAAAATCATAATTTGAATGTAAAACAATTTAAAATATAAAACAAATCTATGGGTATTTAAGAAAATATGCTTGAATATTATTTTTAAAACAAAATATAGTTAGATATAACCGTTTTAAATTTCATTGAATCAAAGAAAACCATGCCGCCTACATAGTTGATAGAAAATTGGAGAAAATGGAGTAAACCTGAGAATCACCCCCCACCCCCAGACAACCCCCAAAACCCTCTGGACAGGCCCCCACCCCTTGGACAGCCCCCCACTCCCACCCACCCCCTTGGACCACCCCTGGACACCCCCAACCCTCCGGACAGCCCCCACCCCTCTAGACAGCACCCCCCACCCCTCCTGGACACCACCCCCACCCCTACCCCTTCAACACCCCCCTGGACACCCCCCAACCCTCTGGACAGCCCCCACCCCCCCCCCCCGGACAACCCCCAAAACCCTCTGGACAGACCCCCACCCCCGTGGACAGCCACTCACACCCACCCACCCCCTTGGACACCCCCCCGGACACCACCCGTTTCCACATCTTTGATATAACATTTTTTTTTTTAAAACGTGACATTATTAAAAACGTTTCATGAAATATGATGAAGAGTCCAATCGTATTTCTTATGAAATTTTTCTTACTAGAAAGGGTCTTAATATTGGATAGAATAATAAATAAAGTGGCATAAAACAGCAATATAATCCTAAAAAATGCATATAATCCAGCTTAAATATTTGAATAAATATGTTTGTAATCAATCATCAAATCCAAAAGGTGTATGAGAGAACAATTAGAGAAAAACTGGCAATGAGAGATCATAGTCATTGAGGGGGGATGGTGTCAAAGGAAACACAAAATCAAATGAACCGAGACCACTTTATGAAGTAATCCATGAAAAAGAAAAACCTACATCAAATAAAATCGTGAAACATCAAAAAACAAACAAATACCCATTTGAAATAGAATCTAGTATCTTGATTCAGAAACTCTAAAAAATAAATAAATCACAATCTCATTGATTGAATCCTGAATTTCTAAAATAGAACAATACACTGGTTTCACTTTGGTTGGTGGTGCAATTATTTGTTGTATTCGATCATCAATTAGTTTTGTGACATAAAATCAAAAAATCTTGTGAAATACATATAAGTAACATTCATTATTCAAGTTCACATTCTTTTTGTAAAATTACCCATGTTTATATTATCATTAATAAAAAACATTATCATTATTCTCAACTAAAATCATGAGAATTGTGATATTCCCATTTTTATAAACATATATTAATGATGTTATGATAGAGTTTATCATAACTAATAATATAAAAAATGGTATACTTATCTATAGTAGAGTCCTATAAGACAAAATGGATGCACGATATTTCTGTGACATTTAGATTTTTTAAAGGGATATAATGATGTTTAATACTTCCCAGAAGGGTGAAATTATAAGGGAGTTTAGTGTCTTCTAAAAATACAAAGTGGGTAAAAGTGAATTTGTTTCCATTAAAGAAAACAAATGGTTTATCATAGATTTATTAGACTCTATGAGGGTGAATGATAAATATTTATTTTATTATGTTCCATTATAACTCATGTGTAAATATTTATTTTAGTTCAATTAATGAATGATAAATGGTTTACATTAATGGTTTTTGTTTTCTAAAAAAATGACATCTTCAATATGGATGATTGATTCCTATTCTATGATAAGACACTCAACAAGGATGATTCACTATATATGATGATAATTTCTTTTAATTCTCTAATCACATAAACATTATTGGTTATCCAACTACAAAATTGTTAGATGAACCTGAGCGTCAAATGAAATATAGGATAAAAGGAATGGATGAATCAACCATAACTCAAATTTCTTTTTGATAATGAAATTCAAACCGGTCAAATCAGGAAATATTCCAAATCTTTCCTTAATCGCGCCATAGTCCTTCAATAAATAACCCCAAATATGTTTCCAACATAGGAGGATTTTGAGTCATTAAATGCAAGGTAATATATCAAAATTTGTTTTATAAAGAAATACAAAAACAAGACACTCAAGATAAAAACGAATGTCCGGTGCCAACGATATTCAAAAAGATGTAATAGGGTTCGAAATGAAAGAATCTAACCTAGTTTAAACAAAAAAAATCGCAAAACATAAATATAGACTATCCGGGGGAAAAACGAACGAAATAAATTCGTGGAATGCTTACTTGAGTGTTGCGAGTTGAGATGATAGATCCGAGGAGACTAAAGATGATAAACGATGAAGCCAAAATGAGTTTAACGCAGGTCGATCGACGAGCCGATTAGGGTTTACCGCGCGAGAGAGACGAGCCGGCGGACGGTCGATCAAAAAAACGTAAATGACAGTCCACGGGGCTTAAAAATTTTAAATGTTTTATAACGTCGATTATTATATAACTGACGTTATAAACTATTTTTTAAATTTATAACATCGGTTATTTGAAAACCGACGTAAAAAAAAACCCTGCGCTTTGGTTTTTTACGTCGGTTATTTTATAACCGGCGTAAAAAACCAAAGCGCGGGGGGTTTTTTACGTCCGTTATTTTATAACCGACGTAAAAAACCAAAGCACGGGGGGTTTTTACGTCGGTTATAAAATAACCGACGTAAAAACTGAACACGCGCGATTTGTAACGTTGGTTATTAAAATAACCGACGCTAAAAAGCTACTCAACGCATTTGTTACGTCTGCTATTAAATAACCGACGTAAAAAACCACGTTTCACAGATTCTCACGTCGGTTATATATAACCGACGTAAAAAATGGTGACGTAAAAAATGGTGACGTAAATAACGTTTTCTGCACTAGTGTGGATGCCCTGATCTCCCATCTAAGTCCCTACTCAAAGGTCTGGGCCCTGAAGAAAGGGTCTCGCACCATGTCTCTGGAGTAGTGAGAGAGGTCTGTAAACCTCGTAGAGTACTCAGCCACAGACATGTTACCCAACTGCAGGTGAAGCATCTCCTGTATGCGCACAGACTGAAAAGTCGCAGGGAAAACCTCCTCCCGAAAAAGCCGCTCGAAGTCTGTACAGGTGAGGGTCGCCTCATCATGCGTCTGGATGGTCAAGTTCCACCATCTCCCTGTCGAGCCCTACAGAAGGCTCGAAGCCAAGATCGCTGCAATGGCCCAGACCCTCCTGGTCCATCCCTTTGCCAAATTTGTGGTGTTTGGCACACCTTGGACCCATCAGGTCTGGATCATAAGGGCGGTGTCTCGGTGGCATGACGTCATCGCAGTGTCAACCATTGGTGACACCGATCAGTGTGTCACCAATCGGTGCCAGAGGGGCTTGTCGAATTTTTTCTTCCCCAGTTTTTCCCGTAACGCCACTTTTAAGTCTTTTTAACCTTTTGAAGGTGGTTCAAGGCCATTTTTAGCCCATTAAACAATGTTTTAAATTCCTAAGAGTCGGGCGACCCTCAATGGACCCAGACTATGTGTCCGTGTAATGTTTTTTCCTCTGTTTAAATAAAATCTTTTTACTCACAACTGTTACAGCCACCTCCTCGATGACCATTATTAAATAACAATTAATTCCATCGTGTGTGACCACTCAACCGCGTGGTGAAACCACGATCCGCCTTTAAAGACGCTCAAGATCTTCACATCTCATAACTCCAAGATCTCACACTTTATATCGCACTAGAATTCCTTTCTTCTTCTTCTTGGTTGGGTTCGTTCTTCCCCTTGGTACGTTTGGAGTCTCCTTCCCGAGGCGAGTGGTGCGCCTGTGCTGGAGCCCTTCCTGCTCATTCTTGGAGTCCTCGGAGTTTCCTCCCCTGCAAGTCACGCATCCCACCTATTGGTGCAAGGAGAAAAACATCGATCTTTGATCATCCAAGTAGGGTTTTTCCTTCATCTCTCTTTACTGTGTATCATGTGGGGTGGTATGCTATTGTTTCTACAGGGATGGATGAAACTCAAACCTTAATAAAGATAATAAACGAACTTTTAAAGAAAGAAGGTGTGTGTTTGATGATCATGTTGTACTCTTTTATTTTCCTTTATATGTTGTGAATTATACGGGCTTATGTCCACTGAAAATCATGGTCGTTGGTGGTCCTTCTTTGCGCACTAATGAACCCTATCTTCTGTGATGATTGAATGGTTGTAACATGGAAATTGGTTAATCACGTAAACTCGGTCGATTAAATAGATGCCCAGTGAACAACAATCCTTGTGTGATCACCCCAGTTAATGGCATATTCAAATTTGAAAACTTCCTTGCTCTGTTATGGTGATGTTTACGGTTGATACTTGGGAAGTGACGTGGAGGGGGATGGGATCCCCTATTGTGGTGCAGTTGTTGGGTTTTGGATCTAAGGTTGTGTGGGGCCGTATAGTGGGGCTTGGTTTGGTTCCAGTACTTTGAGGGATCTCACCGATCCCTTTTGTTGTTGTGACTTTACAAGAGAATCAGGTGTGAATGCTTAAATTGATGTTTGTCTATTTTCCTTTCCTTGGCTTTTGGCTATGCCTGTTAGTTGCCCAATAGTGCAGAATTTACTTAAATGGAATCACTTGAATATGAAAACAAGAATGGGTTCAATGGGGAATTGTTTTTCGGGAATGAGTTGTGACATGGTTGTGGTTGTCGTGTTTCTTATGAATGAATGGTGATGAGGGTGTTTATGGGCTGGTTTTGGAAACCCTAGGCTGGGATGAGTGCTTGTTAACTATATGTATAATTTAGTTCTTATGTTTCTTATTCACACCCCACTCAAGTTGAGTACTTTGTACCATACACCCCCATTCATGGTGGAGGGTGTTTTTCCCAACACTCCTATGAGTGGCTAGTTATTAGCTCCTTTTCTACTCCCTTTCCCGGGGAGCCCAAGATCCTTCGGGTAGGCTGTGACGGCCTGAGGTCCATTGTAGCCCAAGATTCTTCAGGCGGGGTAGTTGTGGTGGTTGGCTCAGGTGTGTGCGGGCAGGTTGTTTTCCCAAGTGTCTTCGGGATGAGTCTTAGGTGTCTTCGAGCGTGGCAGTAGTTGTTCGGACCCAGGTGTGTGTGGGTGTGGTTACGTTTGGTTGTTATGGCCCAGTTGTTTGCGGGTGAGATGTGTGGTAGTGATAGCCCAGGTGTTTGTGGGCGGGAAGTGTGGTTGTGGTAGCCCAGGTGTGTGCGGGCGGGGGATGGCAATGGGACTGTGGTGAGAATGGCGGGAGAGGTTTGACGCGTAGGATGTCTTCAATAACCAGTGGGAAAGTGGCGTGGGGTACCCAAATATCGATGTGTTATTACTATTACTTTACCTGACTTGCGTTATTTGGGGAGTGTGTCTTGGTGAGGTTTGGATGGATAGTTTTCCTTGCTGGGTATTTTGGTTATCTCCTATTTTTTCCATGGGGCATTAGAATGTCTCTCCACTTGTGCACGAGAGCTTTTGGTTTTCCCTACTGAGTATACATGTGTACTCACCCTACGTATATAAAACTGCTTTCAGGTTTCCAGGAGGACTTCAGGGACCGTGCGGGACCATACTAATTCGGACATTGGGACAGTTTCTGTTGCTATTTTTCTTTTCTTTGGTACTTTCCTTGGAGTTTTCTTGTACTTTGAAGCATTTACCTTTGGAACATGCATATGGGAATGGTTTGTTTTGGATTTACTTGTACCTCCAATTCTGGTGATGTTTGGGATTTACTATCTTATATACCGATCCTACTAAATAAAAAGGGTAATGCCTTACATTTTGTGTGATTATATACCCTTGGTGCTAGTCGCCACTCCAGGACCTATTGAAGGCGGGTCTCGGGGGTCATTATCTCTCCCTCAACTTGAGGAAGGAAGGGTCTGGCAGTTTTATGTCTCTTTCCTCATCTTGGTGAAGGTGGGTCGTGACAGAATGGTATCAGAGGTGAGGTTAAGAGATAGGATGGAGTTCAGAGTTAGGCACAGTGAGGATTGCATGGAATGGTAGGGAAATAGTGTTAGACAATCTTGGTGCGTGAAATAGGCCAGGGAACACCGACTAGGACACGGAATTTTAGGGGCCCCCGTGATCCGATGCAAGGAATCTGGACCTACCGAACAACCAAGTGAGGCTGCACTGATTGTAGGGTAGAGACCCTAGGAAAGGTACATGCATCATAATGACTTGTGTTCTTGTGTGTCTTGGGTATTTTGGGGATTTAAAATAAATAAGAAGTCTAAGAAAAATTTCAAAAGCAATCTTCTACACTACTCCGGCTTAGGAATTCCTTATTTACCTTGCAGTTATGGCACCTAGACGACGACCACGAGTAGTGCGGGCGATCGAGACCCAGGAGGTTGGCTTGGCTGATCGATAGAGGATTGACCGAAAGGAGGAGGAGGATCAGTGGCAGAGGATGCTTCGTGCCTTTCAGTGGCAGACCCTCAGGAAGTACGAGGGCAGCACCTCGGACATGGAGACAGAGAGCTGGCTAGAGGATCTGGTGATAGCTTTCAGCTTGATCCGGACTCCGACGGAGTATTGGGTTCCTCTGGCTGTAAGCCAGATGCGGGGAGCGGCGCGTCAATGGTGGACTCACTACCTTGGGGAGAAGAGGGAGGCTGAGGTTACGTGGACTGACTTCGAGAAGGAGTTTCGGGAGGAATTCCTCTCTTCCACGATGAAGGCTGAGAAGAGGCAGGAGCTTCTCTCCCTCCAGTAGGGGAACATGTTAGTGAGGGAGTTGGGGATCAAGTTCAAGGATCTCCTTCGTTTTGCTCCGGACCTTTTTCTGGATTAGGAGTCTCAGGAAAAACGTTTAGATGGGGCACTCTGACCTTCTCTTCAGTATGTTGTTACTCCATTTACCCTACCAACGTACTTGGAGGTCCAGAAGAAGGCTGAAGTGGTAGAAAGGATGCACACGTTGGAAGGTATGCCACGAGAGGGGATCCAGTTGGGATCAACAAAGGAGAAGGTCGTCATCAGTAGGCCTCCAGTGCCAGGGCCTTCTAGGTTTCGACCAGTGGGGAGCAGGCCCCAGCAGTTCCAATTTCGATCTCCCGGTCCTTGCCCTTTCCTCGCGAGCCCAGGACCGAGATGCTTCATCTGTGGAAGTCATGGGCACCTTCGAAATCAGTGCTCGGACCAAGCGCGGTATAGTGGGGGTGGGAAGGTTCAGCACCCACCTCAGCAGCAGCAGCTTCCAGCCAGGCCCTTTCAGCAGCAGCAGCAGCAGCAGGGACAGCGAGCTCCCGCTCCTCTGAGGGCAGATGTTAGAGGAGGAGGTCGTGTTGTACCCCTCTTTCTTGGATTTTAATGATCACAATCACTCTTTTTTTGTTCTAACCTGTTTTCAAGTGTTTGTTGATAGGCAAAAGGTTGCCAAGAAGTTGGGCCAAGAAGGACTGAAAGTAGACTCTCTGAGTCTACCGGCCAACCGGTGGATTCCCACCGGCCAGCCGGTGGTCTCTGGCAGTAGCAGTGGTTTCTGTCCAGAGACACCGGTCAGCCGGTGTGAGCTCCCCGGCCAGCCGGTATTGTCACCAGCCAGCCGGTGGCTGACCACCGGCCAGCCGGTGGAACCTGGGCAGAGAGCTTGCTCTCTGTATGGAGCACCGGCCAGCCGATGGCTCAGGACCGGCCAGCCGGTGGACCACCGGCCAGCTGGTGAGACACCACCGGTCAGCCGGTGAGCCCAGTCAAACTAGCCGTTGGGCTTTGACCAGACTTGTACTTTTGACTCCCAACGGCTCTGAAGGCCTCTCCAACGGCTCCGAAGACCCCCAACGGCCATTTGGGTGTTCCTCTCCTATAAATAGAGGACTAGGAAGCCCCGGAAAATAATAGAAGCCCATGGGAACATTTTTCCATCATTTGGCGAACCTCCGGCGCATTCCTTCAAGGATCCCCATCTGCTCTAACTCACTTCCACAATCAAGGAGCACCACCATAGAAGCTTGGGAGCGCTCTTCATCATCACCAATCAATCCATTGGCGCCCAAGACTTCTCCTCTTTACGTTTTTTCTTGTTTTATCATTTTGAGCATTATTTTGAGTTTGTGCATACAAACCCCTCTTTCTCTCATCCTTCCTTTGTTTGGGTTTTCACACCACCTTCAAGGTGTGAAGAGGTTAGTCAAGTCTTCCCTGTAAAAGGCTTGAATCAAAGGTGAGCTAGCCTTCACCTGTAAGAAGGCTAGTGGGTTTCTTGCTACAACCAATAAAAAGCAAGCTGTAATAGGTTTCTAGGCTACCTTAAAGTCTAGTGGGTTTCTTGCTACAACCATTAAAAAGCAAGTTGTCGTATAAATCTCTCAACGGTTGAGTTGGGAGCGGAGACGTAGGCTTGGGATTTAAGCCGAACTCCGTTATCAATTTTGTGTCTTGCCTCTTTTATTTCCGCTGCGCTTTAACTTTGTCTTAAATTGTTAAACTTTTTTAAAAGGCAATTCACCCCCCTCTTGCCATCACTCTCCGGCCCAACAATTGGTATCAGATGAGGGGTTTGTGTAATACCTTAACCGGTTACAAACTTAAGATCCTTAGTGATGGCTAATTCCTCGCATGCCCCTGAAGGTTATTCATTGGGTCGTGCTCCATTCTTTGATGGAACCGATTACACTTATTGGAAAACTCGCATGATTACTTTTCTTAGAAGCATTGGTTATCCTATCTATAGGATTGTAATGCAAGGCTATACTTTATCTAACAAGGATGAGTCCAAATGGACCCCCGAAGACATTGCCAATTTTGAGCTTGATGGCAAAGCCATGAATGCTCTTCATTGTGGGCTAGACCGTAATGAATTCAACCGTGTTTCTACTTGCTCCTCTTCTTATGAAATTTGGAAACTTTTAGAAGTAACCCATGAGGGCACTAACAAAGTTAAGGATACTCGATTGGATATGTATCGCCAAGATTTTGAAAGTTTCACCATGCACCCACACGAATCAATTACTGAAATGTTTACTCGTTTTACTGACGTTTGCAATGGAAGAAAATCTCTTGGAGATGATGTTTCTGCAGAGACGATGGTCAAGAAGATCCTTTGGATCTTACCAAGTTCATGGGCACCGAAAGTCACGGCAATTCAAGAAGCAAAAGATGTCAAGAAAATGCCGGTCGAAGAGCTCATCGGATCCCTCATGACCTACGAGATCACCATGAGGAGGCAATCTGAAAAGGAAGGCAATCTCATCAAAACTCCAAAGAACATCGCCTTCAAAGTTCAAAAAGAAGAAAGCTCCTCCTCCTCATCTTCTTCCTCTTCAAGCGGCGATTCAGAAATCGAGAATCTTGCCCGCAAGATGCACAAATTCATGAAGAAGAACAAAAAGAAGAAATCTCGCAAGGCTCGAAAGGAAGATCTCGATGAAAAATCCGAGCTCGAGGTAATATGATATGGGTGCGGCAAGAAAGGCCATTATAAGCCCGATTTCCCACTCCACAAGACAAGGGCCAAGCAAAAGGAAAAGAAAAAGGCATTCAAGGCCACTTGGAGTGATAGCTCTTCATCCTCCTCCTCCTCAAAAGACAACGGTAAAAAATGTCTAATGGCATTTCATGAGGTAACCTCTTCCGACTCCTCTTCCTCATGTTCTTCAAATTCATTCAATCATTTATCTTACGAGGATCTCCAACATGCGAGAGATCAATTGGAGGAAGGTTTTCACGAACTTTCTTCCAAATTTATTGCTTTGAAAAAGAAAAATAAAATTCTCATTTCTGAAAAAGAACAACTTCTCAAAAAGAATGAGGAACTTACCCTTAAGATCCAAGATATTCCAAATGTTGATTCTTTGAATTCAACCATTAAAGATCTAAGGGAGTCTCTTTCCAAGTTCACCCAAGGTGAACAAAATTTGACCAAATTACTAGGTTCTCAGCGTTCGGCTAGAACTACACATGGGCTTGGATATTCCAAGCAAGCTTCCTCTTCCCATGCTCCTACTATTTTTGTAAGGGGGAGCTCCCAATATAAATTTTGCAACTATTGCAAAAAGATCGGGCACTTAATTTACGAGTGCGACTGCAAAAATGCCCGGTATGGAAGACCCAAAACCATTTCCTTTAACGATGAATTTCATAGGAGAAGACCCGCCACAAGACAAGTTTGGATTGAAAAATCCCTTTTAGCGAGTCTCTCCGGACCAAAATTTGTCTCGGTTCTAAAATCCTCTCCCCGGTGATTTGTTGTTTTCGTTTAGGGGGAGTTAGGATCGTTTAAGTCTTTTTGCGTTTTTCTTTCAAAACTTTCAATTCAAAACTTTCAATTCAAAACTTTCAATTCAAATTTCAAAAATTTCAATTGGTTTAAAATCTCTATCTTGTTTTTCAATTCTTTCCTTCAATCAAATTTTATGCCCCGTGCTATTTTGATAATCACAAAGGGGGAGATTTCCTTGGTTGATTGGGGGAGAAATATTTCTCTCATGCTTTGCTTTACTTTTCATTTTATCCTTTAAAGCATGCCTTTCATTTTAGTCTTTTAAATTGCTTGTTTTGGTGATTGTGATCATCAAAATAGGGGGAGATTGTTGTACCCCTCTTTCTTGGATTTTAATGATCACAATCACTCTTTTTTTGTTCTAACCTGTTTTCAAGTGTTTTTGTTGATAGGCAAAAGGTTGCCAAGAAGTTGGGCCAAGAAGGACTGAAAGTAGACTCTCTGAGTCTACCGGCCAACCGGTGGATTCCCACCGGCCAGCCGGTGGTCTCTGGCAGTAGCAGTGGTTTCTGTCCAGAGACACCGGTCAGCCGGTGTGAGCTCCCCGGCCAGCCGGTATTGTCACCAGCCAGCCGGTGGCTGACCACCGGCCAGCCGGTGGAACCTGGGCAGAGAGCTTGCTCTCTGTCTGGAGCACCGGCCAGCCGATGGCTCAGGACCGGCCAGCCGGTGGACCACCGGCCAGCTGGTGAGACACCACCGGTCAGCCGGTGAGCCCAGTCAAACTAGCCGTTGGGCTTTGACCAGACTTGTACTTTTGACTCCCAACGGCTCCGAAGGCCTCTCCAACGGCTCCGAAGACCCCCAACGGCCATTTGGGTGTTCCTCTCCTATAAATAGAGGACTAGGAAGCCCCGGAAAATAATAGAAGCCCACGGGAACATTTTTCCATCATTTGGCGAACCTCCGGCGCATTCCTTCAAGGATCCTCATCTGCTCCAACTCACTTCCACAATCAAGGAGCACCACCATAGAAGCTTGGGAGCGCTCTTCATCATCACCAATCAATCCATTGGCGCCCAAGACTTCTCCTCTTTACGGTTTTTCTTGTTTTATCATTTTGAGCATTATTTTGAGTTTGTGCATACAAACCCCTCTTTCTCTCATCCTTCCTTTGTTTGGGTTTCCACACCACCTTCAAGGTGTGAAGAGGTTAGTCAAGCCTTCCCTGTAAAAGGCTTGAATCAAAGGTGAGCTAGCCTTCACCTGTAAGAAGGCTAGTGGGTTTCTTGCTACAACCAATAAAAAGCAAGCTGTAATAGGTTTCTAGGCTACATTAAAGTCTAGTGGGTTTCTTGCTACAACCATTAAAAAGCAAGCTGTCGTATAAATCTCTCAACGGTTGAGTTGGGAGCGGAGACGTAGGCTTGGGATTTAAGCCAAACTCCGTTATCAATTTTGTGTCTTGCCTCTTTTATTTCCGATGCGCTTTAACTTTGTCTTAAATTGTTAAACTTTTTTAAAAGGCAATTCACCCCCCCTCTTGCCATCACTCTCCGGCCCAACAGGTCGGCCTCAGGGTGCTCCTTAGTGACCTCGACCAGGACGTGGTCGGGGAGCGGTCGATAGTAGAGGGGCAGAGGAGTCGGGCGTGGACAGTTGCACGCTGCAGAGTTAGCAGTACCAGCAGGTCCAGAGGTCGTCTGAAGTACGATTAGCATGTTTAGTACTCTTGTCTATGCTTTGTTTGATACAGGAGCTTCACAATCCTTTGTTGCACCCAATCTAGCTCATGCTTTGGGTTTAGACGCTGAGAGACTTCCAGTGCCCCTGGTGTTGAGTACACCAATCGGAGTTCAGACCGACTTGTTTTATGTTTGTCGAGGGTGTAGACTGATGATAGGGCCACATTAGTCTAGCAGGGATCTTCTATTGTTGAAAATACAGCCATATGATGTCATCCTAGGCATCGAATGGCTGTTTTCGGTGCACGCTATTATCAACTGTTTCTGAAGAAGAGTCATGTTCTCTGATGAGGATGGCCAGCGTGTGGCCTATTTAGATCACACCCTACACATCAACATTGTAAAGATCTGTTATTGTTATTTGATGAAGGAAAAACAAGGTGTCACAATGAGGTGGAGAGGTTTATGTCGGATGGGTATAGGTAACTGGTGTCGTTCTAGTCGAAGTATTACTTTCGGTGGCCCAAATTGAATTACACACTCTCACAACTAGTATAGCGTAAGTATGGGGTCGATCCATGGGGAGAGTTAAAGTGTTTTGTTTCTTGAGTTGTGATTAATTAAACAAAGGGTCTCTGAATGTAGAGTCGATATTTGAGGATTGTGAAAAAAATAGATGGTCGAACGATTAACTCTTCAAATTCTTTAAAGATTTACTTAAAACAAGAAAATGCAAAAACTGTCTTTAAAAATTAATAGATGAAATGAATTGGGGTTGTGGGTGGTTATGAAGATCGTTGAAAATCGATTAGCTTATCGTGTTGTGTTTTTCATAATAACTCACATCTCTGGGATTCAAATGTAACAGATCTCCCTTGGTCCGGTGAATTCTGATTAAGTTAATAGAAATCAACTTCTTAGTCCGAAAATTGGTTTTTAAAAACATTCTGAAAACAAACCCCCTTGGAAACGACGAGTGCACCCAATGGTCATGAGAGTACTCATCGTAATTATCTTAGAGATCCTTGGAAGCTCCGTTCTTGATCCGATACGGAGTTTATAATAAGAAAAATAAAGGAAATGCATGAGAATTATGAGAGATAAAATGAACTCACACAAACACAATAAATGGATTCAATTACCAAAGAATATTCATTACCCACAGCCCCAACACATAAAAGGGATTATCTACTCATTGAATAAATGATGAAAAAAAAGATCTTGTTACCTCTGGTGTTCATTATAGTTGAGAAAGAAAATAAAAACACCAAGAAGCCACAAGAGAATAATCTCCAAAAATTCCTAGAATGAGTTTCAAACTCTCCTCCTCCAAGATGAATTGCCTCTGAATGATGATCTCACTCCAAAATGGTCCAACCAACATTAAATGGTCGTACCTCAGTGTCAAGGGGTGGTTAGAAGCCCAAATATCAAGTCAAATGGTGGTTAATAAGGGTAGATAGAAAGTTGGTGGTTGCTTATTAACCTTCGAACGGTTAAGGCACACAGTTATTTTAACCATGCACCAACCGTGCTTGAGGTTATACCTTGAGTATTTGAGGCGCATGGTTTTCTGGATTGGTCTGCATGATTTGAAAAATCGTGCAGAGACCATGCAAAAATTCATTGCCTCTATATGAGCACACCCTTCACGGTTTCCTAGAGGATCTGCACGGTTTGGTTAATCGTGCGGAGACCGTGCGACTGGTTCTCTCTCGAGGCTCTTATGGGCGCATGGTTATCTGGGATGGGGTGCATGGTTTGGGTGACTCAGTAGTAACCATGCACCCTGGAAAAAGGGTCCAAAAGCCTCTGATTTCCATCTGAATTTCTCGATTCATGCCAAATCTCCTTGGCCCTTTTATGACTAAATTACCCCTATCAAAACATGTTTAGGTTGTTAAAAACATGATAATTGATCCAAAAAACCATTTTCAATATTCATAAAATAATGGAAATGTATTATGCACATAAGTGCATCAAACTCCCCCACACTTGATCAGTTATTTTTCCTCAAACAAATTCCTAGACAATCATCTCAAGGGGAGACAAAAGAAACATGTAGAAATATCATAGGTTAGATCAACTAAATGAATGCGAATTTTGGATGAAAAATTATTGAAATTCCTACATTAATTCTTCATGACTCACCAAACTTTGAAGTTAGACAACAAAGTATGCTCAATTCAGAACTTCCAAATATTCATTCCTAAACCATTGTTGTCTAAAACTGAAATTTTCCTTCATTCAAAGAGAATTCTGACCTCCATTTACATCTCATCATACACTTAGGTAGGTTAAGAAAATATTTCATCGATGCCAAATGGAAAGATGTCACTTTTATAGGTCACACAAACTCATTTACTTTATGCTTTGAGGAATGATGAAAGGTCATAAAAATTTTGGGCATGCTTTTTCATATCTAAAATTTTTTTCATTGCGGTGAGATACTACCATTGAAATTTGAGGCCCAAATTGTCCATGTTTTATCGTGATGAATTAAGAGATCAAGTCAAGAGTTCATGAAATTAATACCACGTAATAATGACTAGTGTGGCATCAACAATTTCAATACTTCACTTCCCTTAATGCACAAGTCAATTTCAATTTTAAGGGGTTTTCTTCATTTAAACTACTCCATCACAGTGTCCATTTTCAAACAAAATGTTTTATGAATGAATATCTAGAGGTTTCTTTTCAAGTGTTATAATGATTATTCACATCAAAAATAATTTTATTAATCCAGACATATGAGGAATTTCAAAAATATGTCTCCAAAATTCATTTGTATCTAGTTGAGATACATGTGTGACACCTATAACAACCATTTAGAATACCCCTAAGAAAAACATGTCATCCTAGGTAATGTTAAGGCAATTCTCAAATGGGGTGTCATAAGTGGGCACCCTCCCTCACACTTTAAACCGATCACAGTCCCCCATGAATGCGGTAAGGTGGAGAAGGGTAGGCAGTGAAATTGTATGCGAGAGCCCGCCAAGTGGAAGAGCGGTTGTGAACAGAAGCACTGCATGCAGTTGAAAATATTCCATTTTATAAGAATCATACACCCTAATATCATCATCCCATAACAGTTTCAAATCATCAATCAACGGTGACAAGTAAATATCAATATCATTACCGGGTTGCTTTGGACCAGAGATCATTATACTCAACATGACATATTTGCGCTTCATACAAACTTCAGGAGAGGTTGTAAATTACCAATAAAACAGGCCATGAACTATGTGTGCTACTGAGGGTTCGGTATGGATTCATTTCATCTGTGCACAACCCTAGTCTGAGATTTCTAATTTCATTTCCAAATGTAGAATACTGCGCATCAATTTTCTTCCATTGTGGACAATCAGCTGGATGACGTATTTTTCCATCACATACCCACTCTTCAGCATGCCATCTTAACCTTTTTGCATCATGTGAATTAGCAAATAAACGTTTGAAACGATTAATTATAGGAAGATACCAAAATACCTTTGAAGGGAGCTTTGTAATCTCTACAGCAGCCTGTGATTTTTCTTTCACCTTATACCGTGATGTCCCACATTTAGGACACTCTGACAGAAATTCATATTCCTTCCTATATATAATGCAGTCATTCGGACAGGCATGTATTTTCTTGTATCTCAATCCCATCAGGCATAATATTTTCTTGGCTTTGTAATGTGAATCTAGAAGATCATTATCTTTTGGAAGAATGTCTTTCATCAATTGTAGCAGCTCTGTAAAACTTTTGTCACTCCATCCATGTTTCACCTTTAGGTTAATCAATCTTAACACCGCCGACAAAACCGTAAAATCTGTACAACCAGGATATAATGGTTTTTCAGCATCACCATATAGACGTGCAACTGTCGGTTCTATCTCAATTTGTTCTGCTACAATATCGCGAATCATTTCTTCAATTCCATCGGAGTTACCATCTTGCGAATCATCATCATCAGTGACATTTCGTCCAGTTTCACCATGCCAAATCCAAGGGCTGTAACTCGGATTAAAACCATGACAAATCAGATGATCTTTTATCTCTCTACTTTTCAACTTCTTCATATTCAAACATTTCAGGCATGGACAGAAAAAAAATGTCACTACTTGGAACATTTCGTTTTGCAAATTCCAAAAAGGCATCAACACCTTCCTCAAATTCATTGCTCATTCGATGTGCCGTAATCCAACTTCGACTCATTATTACCTATAACAAATATCAACAAAAAATATATATTTTTAAGATAAGACAAATATATGTTTATATGGAAAAAAATCATAATTTGAATGTAAAACAATTTAAAATATAAAACAAATCTATGGGTATTTAAGAAAATATGCTTGAATATTATTTTTAAAACAAAATATAGTTAGATATAACCGTTTTAAATTTCATTGAATCAAAGAAAACCATGCCGCCTACATAGTTGATAGAAAATTGGAGAAAATGGAGTAAACCTGAGAATCACCCCCCACCCCCAGACAACCCCCAAAACCCTCTGGACAGGCCCCCACCCCTTGGACAGCCCCCCACTCCCACCCACCCCCTTGGACCACCCCTGGACACCCCCAACCCTCCGGACAGCCCCCACCCCTCTAGACAGCACCCCCCACCCCTCCTGGACACCACCCCCACCCCTACCCCTTCAACACCCCCCTGGACACCCCCCAACCCTCTGGACAGCCCCCACCCCCCCCCCCCCCCGGACAACCCCCAAAACCCTCTGGACAGACCCCCACCCCCGTGGACAGCCACTCACACCCACCCACCCCCTTGGACACCCCCCCGGACACCACCCGTTTCCACATCTTTGATATAACATTTTTTTTTTTAAAACGTGACATTATTAAAAACGTTTCATGAAATATGATGAAGAGTCCAATCGTATTTCTTATGAAATTTTTCTTACTAGAAAGGGTCTTAATATTGGATAGAATAATAAATAAAGTGGCATAAAACAGCAATATAATCCTAAAAAATGCATATAATCCAGCTTAAATATTTGAATAAATATGTTTGTAATCAATCATCAAATCCAAAAGGTGTATGAGAGAACAATTAGAGAAAAACTGGCAATGAGAGATCATAGTCATTGAGGGGGGATGGTGTCAAAGGAAACACAAAATCAAATGAACCGAGACCACTTTATGAAGTAATCCATGAAAAAGAAAAACCTACATCAAATAAAATCGTGAAACATCAAAAAACAAACAAATACCCATTTGAAATAGAATCTAGTATCTTGATTCAGAAACTCTAAAAAATAAATAAATCACAATCTCATTGATTGAATCCTGAATTTCTAAAATAGAACAATACACTGGTTTCACTTTGGTTGGTGGTGCAATTATTTGTTGTATTCGATCATCAATTAGTTTTGTGACATAAAATCAAAAAATCTTGTGAAATACATATAAGTAACATTCATTATTCAAGTTCACATTCTTTTTGTAAAATTACCCATGTTTATATTATCATTAATAAAAAACATTATCATTATTCTCAACTAAAATCATGAGAATTGTGATATTCCCATTTTTATAAACATATATTAATGATGTTATGATAGAGTTTATCATAACTAATAATATAAAAAATGGTATACTTATCTATAGTAGAGTCCTATAAGACAAAATGGATGCACGATATTTCTGTGACATTTAGATTTTTTAAAGGGATATAATGATGTTTAATACTTCCCAGAAGGGTGAAATTATAAGGGAGTTTAGTGTCTTCTAAAAATACAAAGTGGGTAAAAGTGAATTTGTTTCCATTAAAGAAAACAAATGGTTTATCATAGATTTATTAGACTCTATGAGGGTGAATGATAAATATTTATTTTATTATGTTCCATTATAACTCATGTGTAAATATTTATTTTAGTTCAATTAATGAATGATAAATGGTTTACATTAATGGTTTTTGTTTTCTAAAAAAATGACATCTTCAATATGGATGATTGATTCCTATTCTATGATAAGACACTCAACAAGGATGATTCACTATATATGATGATAATTTCTTTTAATTCTCTAATCACATAAACATTATTGGTTATCCAACTACAAAATTGTTAGATGAACCTGAGCGTCAAATGAAATATAGGATAAAAGGAATGGATGAATCAACCATAACTCAAATTTCTTTTTGATAATGAAATTCAAACCGGTCAAATCAGGAAATATTCCAAATCTTTCCTTAATCGCGCCATAGTCCTTCAATAAATAACCCCAAATATGTTTCCAACATAGGAGGATTTTGAGTCATTAAATGCAAGGTAATATATCAAAATTTGTTTTATAAAGAAATACAAAAACAAGACACTCAAGATAAAAACGAATGTCCGGTGCCAACGATATTCAAAAAGATGTAATAGGGTTCGAAATGAAAGAATCTAACCTAGTTTAAACAAAAAAAATCGCAAAACATAAATATAGACTATCCGGGGGAAAAACGAACGAAATAAATTCGTGGAATGCTTACTTGAGTGTTGCGAGTTGAGATGATAGATCCGAGGAGACTAAAGATGATAAACGATGAAGCCAAAATGAGTTTAACGCAGGTCGATCGACGAGCCGATTAGGGTTTACCGCGCGAGAGAGACGAGCCGGCGGACGGTCGATCAAAAAAACGTAAATGACAGTCCACGGGGCTTAAAAATTTTAAATGTTTTATAACGTCGATTATTATATAACTGACGTTATAAACTATTTTTTAAATTTATAACATCGGTTATTTGAAAACCGACGTAAAAAAAACCCTGCGCTTTGGTTTTTTACGTCGGTTATTTTATAACCGGCGTAAAAAACCAAAGCGCGGGGGGTTTTTTACGTCCGTTATTTTATAACCGACGTAAAAAACCAAAGCACGGGGGGTTTTTACGTCGGTTATAAAATAACCGACGTAAAAACTGAACACGCGCGATTTGTAACGTTGGTTATTAAAATAACCGACGCTAAAAAGCTACTCAACGCATTTGTTACGTCTGCTATTAAATAACCGACGTAAAAAACCACGTTTCACAGATTCTCACGTCGGTTATATATAACCGACGTAAAAAATGGTGACGTAAAAAATGGTGACGTAAATAACGTTTTCTGCACTAGTGTGGATGCCCTGATCTCCCATCTAAGTCCCTACTCAAAGGTCTGGGCCCTGAAGAAAGGGTCTCGCACCATGTCTCTGGAGTAGTGAGAGAGGTCTGTAAACCTCGTAGAGTACTCAGCCACAGACATGTTACCCAACTGCAGGTGAAGCATCTCCTGTATGCGCACAGACTGAAAAGTCGCAGGGAAAACCTCCTCCCGAAAAAGCCGCTCGAAGTCTGTACAGGTGAGGGTCGCCTCATCATGCGTCTGGATGGTCAAGTTCCACCATCTCCCTGTCGAGCCCTACAGAAGGCTCGAAGCCAAGATCGCTGCAATGGCCCAGACCCTCCTGGTCCATCCCTTTGCCAAATTTGTGGTGTTTGGCACACCTTGGACCCATCAGGTCTGGATCATAAGGGCGGTGTCTCGGTGGCATGACGTCATCGCAGTGTCAACCATTGGTGACACCGATCAGTGTGTCACCAATCGGTGCCAGAGGGGCTTGTCGAATTTTTTCTTCCCCAGTTTTTCCCGTAACGCCACTTTTAAGTCTTTTTAACCTTTTGAAGGTGGTTCAAGGCCATTTTTAGCCCATTAAACAATGTTTTAAATTCCTAAGAGTCGGGCGACCCTCAATGGACCCAGACTATGTGTCCGTGTAATGTTTTTTCCTCTGTTTAAATAAAATCTTTTTACTCACAACTGTTACAGCCACCTCCTCGATGACCATTATTAAATAACAATTAATTCCATCGTGTGTGACCACTCAACCGCGTGGTGAAACCACGATCCGCCTTTAAAGACGCTCAAGATCTTCACATCTCATAACTCCAAGATCTCACACTTTATATCGCACTAGAATTCCTTTCTTCTTCTTCTTGGTTGGGTTCGTTCTTCCCCTTGGTACGTTTGGAGTCTCCTTCCCGAGGCGAGTGGTGCGCCTGTGCTGGAGCCCTTCCTGCTCATTCTTGGAGTCCTCGGAGTTTCCTCCCCTGCAAGTCACGCATCCCACCTATTGGTGCAAGGAGAAAAACATCGATCTTTGATCATCCAAGTAGGGTTTTTCCTTCATCTCTCTTTACTGTGTATCATGTGGGGTGGTATGCTATTGTTTCTACAGGGATGGATGAAACTCAAACCTTAATAAAGATAATAAACGAACTTTTAAAGAAAGAAGGTGTGTGTTTGATGATCATGTTGTACTCTTTTATTTTCCTTTATATGTTGTGAATTATACGGGCTTATGTCCACTGAAAATCATGGTCGTTGGTGGTCCTTCTTTGCGCACTAATGAACCCTATCTTCTGTGATGATTGAATGGTTGTAACATGGAAATTGGTTAATCACGTAAACTCGGTCGATTAAATAGATGCCCAGTGAACAACAATCCTTGTGTGATCACCCCAGTTAATGGCATATTCAAATTTGAAAACTTCCTTGCTCTGTTATGGTGATGTTTACGGTTGATACTTGGGAAGTGACGTGGAGGGGGATGGGATCCCCTATTGTGGTGCAGTTGTTGGGTTTTGGATCTAAGGTTGTGTGGGGCCGTATAGTGGGGCTTGGTTTGGTTCCAGTACTTTGAGGGATCTCACCGATCCCTTTTGTTGTTGTGACTTTACAAGAGAATCAGGTGTGAATGCTTAAATT
Organism: Viscum album; assembly: GCA_963277665.1. Lineage (NCBI taxonomy): Eukaryota > Viridiplantae > Streptophyta > Magnoliopsida > Santalales > Viscaceae > Viscum > Viscum album. Next base: position 2,080,130 of record CAUJRU010000014.1, on the reverse strand, counting down.
GATGTTTGTCTATTTTCCTTTCCTTGGCTTTTGGCTATGCCTGTTAGTTGCCCAATAGTGCAGAATTTACTTAAATGGAATCACTTGAATATGAAAACAAGAATGGGTTCAATGGGGAATTGTTTTTCGGGAATGAGTTGTGACATGGTTGTGGTTGTCGTGTTTCTTATGAATGAATGGTGATGAGGGTGTTTATGGGCTGGTTTTGGAAACCCTAGGCTGGGATGAGTGCTTGTTAACTATATGTATAATTTAGTTCTTATGTTTCTTATTCACACCCCACTCAAGTTGAGTACTTTGTACCATACACCCCCATTCATGGTGGAGGGTGTTTTTCCCAACACTCCTATGAGTGGCTAGTTATTAGCTCCTTTTCTACTCCCTTTCCCGGGGAGCCCAAGATCCTTCGGGTAGGCTGTGACGGCCTGAGGTCCATTGTAGCCCAAGATTCTTCAGGCGGGGTAGTTGTGGTGGTTGGCTCAGGTGTGTGCGGGCAGGTTGTTTTCCCAAGTGTCTTCGGGATGAGTCTTAGGTGTCTTCGAGCGTGGCAGTAGTTGTTCGGACCCAGGTGTGTGTGGGTGTGGTTACGTTTGGTTGTTATGGCCCAGTTGTTTGCGGGTGAGATGTGTGGTAGTGATAGCCCAGGTGTTTGTGGGCGGGAAGTGTGGTTGTGGTAGCCCAGGTGTGTGCGGGCGGGGGATGGCAATGGGACTGTGGTGAGAATGGCGGGAGAGGTTTGACGCGTAGGATGTCTTCAATAACCAGTGGGAAAGTGGCGTGGGGTACCCAAATATCGATGTGTTATTACTATTACTTTACCTGACTTGCGTTATTTGGGGAGTGTGTCTTGGTGAGGTTTGGATGGATAGTTTTCCTTGCTGGGTATTTTGGTTATCTCCTATTTTTTCCATGGGGCATTAGAATGTCTCTCCACTTGTGCACGAGAGCTTTTGGTTTTCCCTACTGAGTATACATGTGTACTCACCCTACGTATATAAAACTGCTTTCAGGTTTCCAGGAGGACTTCAGGGACCGTGCGGGACCATACTAATTCGGACATTGGGACAGTTTCTGTTGCTATTTTTCTTTTCTTTGGTACTTTCCTTGGAGTTTTCTTGTACTTTGAAGCATTTACCTTTGGAACATGCATATGGGAATGGTTTGTTTTGGATTTACTTGTACCTCCAATTCTGGTGATGTTTGGGATTTACTATCTTATATACCGATCCTACTAAATAAAAAGGGTAATGCCTTACATTTTGTGTGATTATATACCCTTGGTGCTAGTCGCCACTCCAGGACCTATTGAAGGCGGGTCTCGGGGGTCATTATCTCTCCCTCAACTTGAGGAAGGAAGGGTCTGGCAGTTTTATGTCTCTTTCCTCATCTTGGTGAAGGTGGGTCGTGACAGAATGGTATCAGAGGTGAGGTTAAGAGATAGGATGGAGTTCAGAGTTAGGCACAGTGAGGATTGCATGGAATGGTAGGGAAATAGTGTTAGACAATCTTGGTGCGTGAAATAGGCCAGGGAACACCGACTAGGACACGGAATTTTAGGGGCCCCCGTGATCCGATGCAAGGAATCTGGACCTACCGAACAACCAAGTGAGGCTGCACTGATTGTAGGGTAGAGACCCTAGGAAAGGTACATGCATCATAATGACTTGTGTTCTTGTGTGTCTTGGGTATTTTGGGGATTTAAAATAAATAAGAAGTCTAAGAAAAATTTCAAAAGCAATCTTCTACACTACTCCGGCTTAGGAATTCCTTATTTACCTTGCAGTTATGGCACCTAGACGACGACCACGAGTAGTGCGGGCGATCGAGACCCAGGAGGTTGGCTTGGCTGATCGATAGAGGATTGACCGAAAGGAGGAGGAGGATCAGTGGCAGAGGATGCTTCGTGCCTTTCAGTGGCAGACCCTCAGGAAGTACGAGGGCAGCACCTCGGACATGGAGACAGAGAGCTGGCTAGAGGATCTGGTGATAGCTTTCAGCTTGATCCGGACTCCGACGGAGTATTGGGTTCCTCTGGCTGTAAGCCAGATGCGGGGAGCGGCGCGTCAATGGTGGACTCACTACCTTGGGGAGAAGAGGGAGGCTGAGGTTACGTGGACTGACTTCGAGAAGGAGTTTCGGGAGGAATTCCTCTCTTCCACGATGAAGGCTGAGAAGAGGCAGGAGCTTCTCTCCCTCCAGTAGGGGAACATGTTAGTGAGGGAGTTGGGGATCAAGTTCAAGGATCTCCTTCGTTTTGCTCCGGACCTTTTTCTGGATTAGGAGTCTCAGGAAAAACGTTTAGATGGGGCACTCTGACCTTCTCTTCAGTATGTTGTTACTCCATTTACCCTACCAACGTACTTGGAGGTCCAGAAGAAGGCTGAAGTGGTAGAAAGGATGCACACGTTGGAAGGTATGCCACGAGAGGGGATCCAGTTGGGATCAACAAAGGAGAAGGTCGTCATCAGTAGGCCTCCAGTGCCAGGGCCTTCTAGGTTTCGACCAGTGGGGAGCAGGCCCCAGCAGTTCCAATTTCGATCTCCCGGTCCTTGCCCTTTCCTCGCGAGCCCAGGACCGAGATGCTTCATCTGTGGAAGTCATGGGCACCTTCGAAATCAGTGCTCGGACCAAGCGCGGTATAGTGGGGGTGGGAAGGTTCAGCACCCACCTCAGCAGCAGCAGCTTCCAGCCAGGCCCTTTCAGCAGCAGCAGCAGCAGCAGGGACAGCGAGCTCCCGCTCCTCTGAGGGCAGATGTTAGAGGAGGAGGTCGTGTTGTACCCCTCTTTCTTGGATTTTAATGATCACAATCACTCTTTTTTTGTTCTAACCTGTTTTCAAGTGTTTGTTGATAGGCAAAAGGTTGCCAAGAAGTTGGGCCAAGAAGGACTGAAAGTAGACTCTCTGAGTCTACCGGCCAACCGGTGGATTCCCACCGGCCAGCCGGTGGTCTCTGGCAGTAGCAGTGGTTTCTGTCCAGAGACACCGGTCAGCCGGTGTGAGCTCCCCGGCCAGCCGGTATTGTCACCAGCCAGCCGGTGGCTGACCACCGGCCAGCCGGTGGAACCTGGGCAGAGAGCTTGCTCTCTGTATGGAGCACCGGCCAGCCGATGGCTCAGGACCGGCCAGCCGGTGGACCACCGGCCAGCTGGTGAGACACCACCGGTCAGCCGGTGAGCCCAGTCAAACTAGCCGTTGGGCTTTGACCAGACTTGTACTTTTGACTCCCAACGGCTCTGAAGGCCTCTCCAACGGCTCCGAAGACCCCCAACGGCCATTTGGGTGTTCCTCTCCTATAAATAGAGGACTAGGAAGCCCCGGAAAATAATAGAAGCCCATGGGAACATTTTTCCATCATTTGGCGAACCTCCGGCGCATTCCTTCAAGGATCCCCATCTGCTCTAACTCACTTCCACAATCAAGGAGCACCACCATAGAAGCTTGGGAGCGCTCTTCATCATCACCAATCAATCCATTGGCGCCCAAGACTTCTCCTCTTTACGTTTTTTCTTGTTTTATCATTTTGAGCATTATTTTGAGTTTGTGCATACAAACCCCTCTTTCTCTCATCCTTCCTTTGTTTGGGTTTTCACACCACCTTCAAGGTGTGAAGAGGTTAGTCAAGTCTTCCCTGTAAAAGGCTTGAATCAAAGGTGAGCTAGCCTTCACCTGTAAGAAGGCTAGTGGGTTTCTTGCTACAACCAATAAAAAGCAAGCTGTAATAGGTTTCTAGGCTACCTTAAAGTCTAGTGGGTTTCTTGCTACAACCATTAAAAAGCAAGTTGTCGTATAAATCTCTCAACGGTTGAGTTGGGAGCGGAGACGTAGGCTTGGGATTTAAGCCGAACTCCGTTATCAATTTTGTGTCTTGCCTCTTTTATTTCCGCTGCGCTTTAACTTTGTCTTAAATTGTTAAACTTTTTTAAAAGGCAATTCACCCCCCTCTTGCCATCACTCTCCGGCCCAACAATTGGTATCAGATGAGGGGTTTGTGTAATACCTTAACCGGTTACAAACTTAAGATCCTTAGTGATGGCTAATTCCTCGCATGCCCCTGAAGGTTATTCATTGGGTCGTGCTCCATTCTTTGATGGAACCGATTACACTTATTGGAAAACTCGCATGATTACTTTTCTTAGAAGCATTGGTTATCCTATCTATAGGATTGTAATGCAAGGCTATACTTTATCTAACAAGGATGAGTCCAAATGGACCCCCGAAGACATTGCCAATTTTGAGCTTGATGGCAAAGCCATGAATGCTCTTCATTGTGGGCTAGACCGTAATGAATTCAACCGTGTTTCTACTTGCTCCTCTTCTTATGAAATTTGGAAACTTTTAGAAGTAACCCATGAGGGCACTAACAAAGTTAAGGATACTCGATTGGATATGTATCGCCAAGATTTTGAAAGTTTCACCATGCACCCACACGAATCAATTACTGAAATGTTTACTCGTTTTACTGACGTTTGCAATGGAAGAAAATCTCTTGGAGATGATGTTTCTGCAGAGACGATGGTCAAGAAGATCCTTTGGATCTTACCAAGTTCATGGGCACCGAAAGTCACGGCAATTCAAGAAGCAAAAGATGTCAAGAAAATGCCGGTCGAAGAGCTCATCGGATCCCTCATGACCTACGAGATCACCATGAGGAGGCAAGCTGAAAAGGAAGGCAATCTCATCAAAACTCCAAAGAACATCGCCTTCAAAGTTCAAAAAGAAGAAAGCTCCTCCTCCTCATCTTCTTCCTCTTCAAGCGGCGATTCAGAAATCGAGAATCTTGCCCGCAAGATGCACAAATTCATGAAGAAGAACAAAAAGAAGAAATCTCGCAAGGCTCGAAAGGAAGATCTCGATGAAAAATCCGAGCTCGAGGTAATATGATATGGGTGCGGCAAGAAAGGCCATTATAAGCCCGATTTCCCACTCCACAAGACAAGGGCCAAGCAAAAGGAAAAGAAAAAGGCATTCAAGGCCACTTGGAGTGATAGCTCTTCATCCTCCTCCTCCTCAAAAGACAACGGTAAAAAATGTCTAATGGCATTTCATGAGGTAACCTCTTCCGACTCCTCTTCCTCATGTTCTTCAAATTCATTCAATCATTTATCTTACGAGGATCTCCAACATGCGAGAGATCAATTGGAGGAAGGTTTTCACGAACTTTCTTCCAAATTTATTGCTTTGAAAAAGAAAAATAAAATTCTCATTTCTGAAAAAGAACAACTTCTCAAAAAGAATGAGGAACTTACCCTTAAGATCCAAGATATTCCAAATGTTGATTCTTTGAATTCAACCATTAAAGATCTAAGGGAGTCTCTTTCCAAGTTCACCCAAGGTGAACAAAATTTGACCAAATTACTAGGTTCTCAGCGTTCGGCTAGAACTACACATGGGCTTGGCTATTCCAAGCAAGCTTCCTCTTCCCATGCTCCTACTATTTTTGTAAGGGGGAGCTCCCAATATAAATTTTGCAACTATTGCAAAAAGATCGGGCACTTAATTTACGAGTGCGACTGCAAAAATGCCCGGTATGGAAGACCCAAAACCATTTCCTTTAACGATGAATTTCATAGGAGAAGACCCGCCACAAGACAAGTTTGGATTGAAAAATCCCTTTTAGCGAGTCTCTCCGGACCAAAATTTGTCTCGGTTCTAAAATCCTCTCCCCGGTGATTTGTTGTTTTCGTTTAGGGGGAGTTAGGATCGTTTAAGTCTTTTTGCGTTTTTCTTTCAAAACTTTCAATTCAAAACTTTCAATTCAAAACTTTCAATTCAAATTTCAAAAATTTCAATTGGTTTAAAATCTCTATCTTGTTTTTCAATTCTTTCCTTCAATCAAATTTTATGCCCCGTGCTATTTTGATAATCACAAAGGGGGAGATTTCCTTGGTTGATTGGGGGAGAAATATTTCTCTCATGCTTTGCTTTACTTTTCATTTTATCCTTTAAAGCATGCCTTTCATTTTAGTCTTTTAAATTGCTTGTTTTGGTGATTGTGATCATCAAAATAGGGGGAGATTGTTGTACCCCTCTTTCTTGGATTTTAATGATCACAATCACTCTTTTTTTGTTCTAACCTGTTTTCAAGTGTTTTTGTTGATAGGCAAAAGGTTGCCAAGAAGTTGGGCCAAGAAGGACTGAAAGTAGACTCTCTGAGTCTACCGGCCAACCGGTGGATTCCCACCGGCCAGCCGGTGGTCTCTGGCAGTAGCAGTGGTTTCTGTCCAGAGACACCGGTCAGCCGGTGTGAGCTCCCCGGCCAGCCGGTATTGTCACCAGCCAGCCGGTGGCTGACCACCGGCCAGCCGGTGGAACCTGGGCAGAGAGCTTGCTCTCTGTCTGGAGCACCGGCCAGCCGATGGCTCAGGACCGGCCAGCCGGTGGACCACCGGCCAGCTGGTGAGACACCACCGGTCAGCCGGTGAGCCCAGTCAAACTAGCCGTTGGGCTTTGACCAGACTTGTACTTTTGACTCCCAACGGCTCCGAAGGCCTCTCCAACGGCTCCGAAGACCCCCAACGGCCATTTGGGTGTTCCTCTCCTATAAATAGAGGACTAGGAAGCCCCGGAAAATAATAGAAGCCCACGGGAACATTTTTCCATCATTTGGCGAACCTCCGGCGCATTCCTTCAAGGATCCTCATCTGCTCCAACTCACTTCCACAATCAAGGAGCACCACCATAGAAGCTTGGGAGCGCTCTTCATCATCACCAATCAATCCATTGGCGCCCAAGACTTCTCCTCTTTACGGTTTTTCTTGTTTTATCATTTTGAGCATTATTTTGAGTTTGTGCATACAAACCCCTCTTTCTCTCATCCTTCCTTTGTTTGGGTTTCCACACCACCTTCAAGGTGTGAAGAGGTTAGTCAAGCCTTCCCTGTAAAAGGCTTGAATCAAAGGTGAGCTAGCCTTCACCTGTAAGAAGGCTAGTGGGTTTCTTGCTACAACCAATAAAAAGCAAGCTGTAATAGGTTTCTAGGCTACATTAAAGTCTAGTGGGTTTCTTGCTACAACCATTAAAAAGCAAGCTGTCGTATAAATCTCTCAACGGTTGAGTTGGGAGCGGAGACGTAGGCTTGGGATTTAAGCCAAACTCCGTTATCAATTTTGTGTCTTGCCTCTTTTATTTCCGATGCGCTTTAACTTTGTCTTAAATTGTTAAACTTTTTTAAAAGGCAATTCACCCCCCCTCTTGCCATCACTCTCCGGCCCAACAGGTCGGCCTCAGGGTGCTCCTTAGTGACCTCGACCAGGACGTGGTCGGGGAGCGGTCGATAGTAGAGGGGCAGAGGAGTCGGGCGTGGACAGTTGCACGCTGCAGAGTTAGCAGTACCAGCAGGTCCAGAGGTCGTCTGAAGTACGATTAGCATGTTTAGTACTCTTGTCTATGCTTTGTTTGATACAGGAGCTTCACAATCCTTTGTTGCACCCAATCTAGCTCATGCTTTGGGTTTAGACGCTGAGAGACTTCCAGTGCCCCTGGTGTTGAGTACACCAATCGGAGTTCAGACCGACTTGTTTTATGTTTGTCGAGGGTGTAGACTGATGATAGGGCCACATTAGTCTAGCAGGGATCTTCTATTGTTGAAAATACAGCCATATGATGTCATCCTAGGCATCGAATGGCTGTTTTCGGTGCACGCTATTATCAACTGTTTCTGAAGAAGAGTCATGTTCTCTGATGAGGATGGCCAGCGTGTGGCTTTTGTTGGCGAACAGAGTTGTCAGGTGGGGAGACGACGTGTGGAGCCACTTTTTTCTAAATTGGCCGAGCTTGCAGCAGAATCAGTGGATGCTGAGATGATGGATGTTCCGAGAGTTGTTAGAGAGTTCCTGGACGTTTTTTCTGAGGAGGTTGTGACTCTACCCCCTCGACGTGACGTTGAGTTCGGGATAGACTTACAACCCGGTTCCCATCTGATTTCTATGGCTCCTTATCGGATGGTTCCTTCTGAGTTGCGAGAGTTGCGGATTCAGATTGACGAATTGATGAATAAGGGTTCTGTCCGACCTAGCGTGTCACCATGGGGTGTTCCGTTCTTGTTCGCGAAGAAGGCAGATGGTGGTCTCAGGTTGTGCATAGACTACCGGAGACTGAATCAGGTAACGGTCAAGAACCGTTACCCCCTTTCGAGGATAGACGATCTCTTTGACCAGCTGAGGGGAGTAGGTTGGTTCTCTAAGATCGATCTGCGGTCTGGGTATCACCAGTTAAGGGTGAAGGACAGTGATATTCCAAAGACAGATTTCAGGTGCAGGTATGGTCACTTTGAGTTCGTAGTCATGTCGTTTGGTGTTACGAACGCACATGTTGTGTTCATGGGGCTCATGAACTCTGTTTTTCGCGAGTTTTTGGACCGATTCGTCATTGTGTTCATCAATGACATTTTGATCTACTCAAGATCAGAGGAGGAACATACTAAGCACCTCAGGACGGTCTTGGAAATCCTTTGACACCACCAACTCTATGGGAAATTGTCCAAGTGTAAGTTCATGACACGAGAAGTGCATTTCCTTTGACACGTGGTGTCTCAGCAAGGGGTAGTGGTTGATCCGTCAAAGGTTGAAGCGGTTGTTTCTTGGGAAGCACCCAAGAATGTGATGGAGGTTCGCAGTTTTCTGGGTCTAGCAGACTATTATCGGAGGTTCATACCCGACTTCTCTCGAGTTGCAGCTCCTCTGACATCTTTGACCAGAAAGGATCAGGCCTTCGTGTGGAGTGAGCAGTGCCAGGAAGCCTTCAATTATCTGAAGGGGAAGTTGGTTAGTGCCCAAGTGTTGAGGTTACCAGAAGAAGGGTTGTTGTTTGAGGTGTTTTGTGATGCTTCTGAACTTGGTCTGGGGTGTGTGCTGATGCAGCAACAGGGGGTGATATCTTATGGGTCTAGGCAGTTACGTCCTCATGAGTGTAACTATGCCACTCATGACCTAGAGCTTGAAGCAATAGTGTTTGCGTTGAAATTGTGGCGGCATTACCTAATCAGGGAGCACTTTGTGGTATTCACAGATCATAAGAGTTTGAGGCATATCTTTACCCAGCGGGACCTGAACTTGCGACAACGAAGGTGGGTGGAATTTCTTCAGGACTACAAATTCGAGATCTCTTACACTGAAGGTAAGGAGAACGTTTTGGATGATGCTTTGAGTAGGAAGTCACGAAGGGAAGCTGTTCAGGAATTTGTGGATGCTTGGAAGGCAATGGAGGAGTTGGCTGCCCTGCACTTGGATGTAAGGGAGGATGGTGGTAAAGGTTGTCTGTTTCAGATGATAGTGCAGTCCTCTCTACTGCGGCAAGTGGAGGAGTCTCGGTGGGGAGACATAGAGAGTGAAGTGATGCGCGATCAGGTTAACCAAGGCAATGCTCCGGAAGGGTGGTCGGAGGATGGTCAGAATCGGATGCTTTTCTGAGGGAAGTTGTTTGTCCCAGAGGTGATGCGCGAGGGAGTTCTCTATGAGTTCCATAACTCACTCGTAGCGGTACACCCTAGAGTTTCCAAGATGTACCGAGGTCTGAGGGAACAGTTTTGGTGTCCCAGGGTGAAACGGGCAGTGGCGGAGTTCATGGCAAGGTGCCTGGTGTGTCAGCAGGTGAAGGCTGAACACCGTGTCCCAGGAGGTTTGTTGCAGCCTTTAGATGTCCCCGAGTGGAAGTGGGATGACATCTCGATGGATTTCGTCACAGGACTACCCAGGGTTCAAGGAGGTTGTGATGTTATCTGGGTAGTGGTAGACCGGCTGACGAAATCAACTCACTTTCTGGCGATCAAGGAATCAAGTGTAGTGGATGCCTTAGCACGGAGATACGTAGATGAGGTAGTATGGTTGCATGGAGTTCGGAGGTCCATAGTCTCGGATAGGGATGCACGGTTTACCTCACAAGTCTAAAGGGGATTGTAGCATGCTTTTGGCACCCAGCTATGTCTTAACACTGCTTTCCACCCCCAGACAGATGGGCAGACAGAGCGAACCATCCAAACATTGGAGGATATGCTACGGGCATGTGTTTTGGACTTCGGGGGATCGTGGGAACGACATTTTCCCTTAGTGGGGTTTTCCTACAATAATAGATATCACTCTACTATTGGCATGGCACCATTTGACGACTTGTACGAAAGGTCGTTTCGTTCGCCTGTGTGCTGGACCGAGGTTGGGGAGGCAGGTATTCTTGGCCCAGAGGTAGTGCAGAGCACAACGGAGAAGGTTCAGCTTGTGCGTGAGAAGATGAAGGCAGCCTAGGACCGGCAGAAGTCGTGTGTCGATCGTAGGAGGAGGCCTTTGGAGTTCGAGGATGGAGACCATGTGTTCTTGAAGGTTTCCCCTCGACGTGGGCAGCGAAGGTTCGGGAAGGGGAGCAAGCTCTCTCCTAGGTTCATCGGACCTTTCGAAGTGTTGGGGCGAGTCGGTGAGGTGGCATATCAGCTGGCATTGCCACCTCAGTTGGAAAGGATTCATGACGTTTTCCATGTCTCTCATCTTCGTCGATATCTACACGATGACTCCCATGTCATTGACTGGGGTGAGTTGGATATAGGGGACGACGCTACGTTTGTGGAGATACCAATGAGGATCGAGGATCGGAAGGAGAAAGTGCTTCGTGGACGAACCATCCCTTTGGTTTGTGTGTTGTGGAGGCACGGTGGCCTGGAGGAGAGTACTTGGGAGCAAGAAGCTCAGATACGCGCCCATTACCCAAAGTTGTTTTGAGTTGTCGTTCTGAGCCTTCCTTGTTGTTCTTGTTTTGTGATCTACTGTGATTAAATGCTGACCTTGTTGGTTTTTGAGATGTTTTGTTTCCTTACCTTGTGAATGTTTATGAAAAGACCTAATATGTGGGGAAGGGAGGACATGATCCCTAATCAAGATGCATTAAGATGGATGCGATTAAACCTGTGCGGGCGAGTCAGTGCCGCCCAAAGCGGATAGTATCTTGACATGAAGGAAAGAACTCCCTGATCCGTGTGTCGGGACAATGTGATCCTTGGGATAGGTATGGCTGTTTGGGGTGGTTTTTCCCCGAGAGGTATCTTTCAAGGTGGTTGTTCGGACCCCTCTCTTCTCTTCGGGTCTAGCTTTCATTCTCGAGGACGAGAATAGTTGGAGAGGTATCTAATGTAATGGCTCAGACCCTCATGGTCCATCCCTTTTCCAAATTTGTGGTGTTTGGCACGCCGTGGACCCATCAGGTCCGGATCCTAAGGGCAGCGTCTCGATGGAAGGACGTCATCACGGTGTCAACCATCAGTGTCACCAATCAGTGTGTCACTGATCGGTGCCAGAGGGGCTTGTCGGGTTTTTTCTTCCCCAGTTTTTCCCGTAACGCCACTTTTCAGTCTTTTTAACCTTTTAAAGGTGGTTCAAGGCTGTTTTTATCCCCTTAAACAATGTTTTAAATTCCTAAGAGTGGGGCGACCCTCAATGGACCCAAATTGTGTGTCCGTGTAACGCATTTTCCTCAGTTTAAATAAAATCTTTTAACTCACAGCTGTTACGGCCACCTCCCCGATGATCATTATTAAATAACAATTAATTCCATCGTGTATAACCACCCAACCGCGTGGTGAAACCACGATCTGACTTTAAAGCCACTCAAGATCTTCATATCCCGTAACTCCAAGATCTCTCTCTTTATATCGCACTAGAATTCCTTTCTTCTTCTTCTTGGTTGGGTTCGTTCTTCCCCTTGGTGCGTTTGGAGTCCCCTTCCCGAGGCGAGTGGTGTGCCTGTTCTGGAGCCCTTCCTGCTCATTCTTGGAGTCCTTGGAGTTTCCTCCCCTGCAATTCGCACATCCCACATATTGGTGCAAAGAGAAAAACGTCGATCTTTGATCATCCAGGTAGGGTTTTTCCTTCATCTCTCTTTATTGTGTATCATGCGGGGTGGTATGTTATTGTTTCTACGAGGATGGATGAAACCTAAACCTTAATAAAGATAATAAACGGACTTTTAAAGAAAGAAGGGGTGTGTTTGACGATGATGTTGTACTCTTTCATCTTCCTTTATATCTTGTGAATTATACAGGCTTATGTCCATTGAAAATCGTGGTCGTTGGTGGTCCTTCTTTGCGCACTAATGAACCCTGTCTTCTATGATGATTGAATGGTTGTAACATGGAAATTGGTTAATCACGTAAACTTGGGCGATTAAATGGATGCCCAGTGAACAACAATCCTTGTGTGATCACCCCGGTTAATGGCATATTCAAATTTGAAAACTCTCTTGCTCTGTTCTGGTGATGTTTACGGTTGATGCTTGGGTTGGGTTGTGAATCTAAGGTCGTGTGGGGCTGTATGGTGGGGCTTGGTTTGGTTCCAGTACTTTGAGGGATCTCACGGATCCCTTTTGTTGTTGTGACTTTACAAGAGAACCGGGTGTGAATGCTTAAATTGTTGTTTGGTTGTTTTCCTTTCCTTGGTTTGTGGCTATGCATGTTAGTTGCCCAGTAGTGCAGAATTTACTTAAATGGAATCACTTGAATATGAAAACAAGAATGGGTTCAATGGGGAATTGTTTTCCAAGAATGAGTTGTGACATGGTTGTGATTGTGGAGTTTCTTATGAATGAATGGCAACGAGGGTGTTTGTGTATGGGCTGGTTTTGGAAACCCTTGGCTAGGATGAGTACTTGTTACTTATATGTATAATTTAGTTCTTATGTTTCTTATTCGCGCCCCACCCAAGTTGAGTACTTTGTACCGAACACCCCCATTCATGGGGGAGGGTGTTTTTCCCAATACTCCTATGAGTGGCTGGTTATTATCTCCTTTTCTGCTCCCTTTCCCGAGAATCCCAAGATCCTTCGGGCAGGCTGTGACGGCCTGAGGTCCATTGTAGCCCAAGATTCTTTGGGCGGGGTAGTTGTGGTGGTTGTCCCTGGTGTGTGCGGGCAGGTTGTTTTCCCAAGTGTCTTCGGGATGAGGTCCACGTGTCTTCGGGCGTGGAAGTAGTTGTTCGGACCCAGGTGTGTACGGGTGTGGTTACGTTTGGTTATTGTGGCCCAGGTGTTTGCGGGCGGGATGTGTGGTAGTGATAGCCCAGGTGTTTGCGGGCAGGAAGTGTGGTTGTGGTAGCCCAGGTGTGTGCGGGCGGAGGATGGCAGTGGGACTGTGGTGAGAATGGCGGGAGAGGTTTGACGAGTAGGATGTCTTCAATAACCAGTGGGAAAGTGGCGTGGGGTACCCAAATATCGATGTGTTACTACTATTACTTTACCTGACTTGCGTTATTTGGAGAGTGTGCCTTGGTGAGGTTTAGATGGATAGTTTTCCTTGCTGGGTGTTTTGGTTATCTCCTATTTTTTCCACGGGACATTAGAATGTCTCCCCACTTGTGCATGAGAGCTTTTGGTTTTCCCTACTGAGTATACCTGTGTACTCACCCTATGTATATAAAACTGCTTTCAGGTTTCCAGGAGGACTTCGGGGACCGTGCGGGACCATACTAATTCGGACATTGCGACAGTTTTTGTTGTTGTTTTTCTTTTCTTTGGTACTTTCCTTGGAGTTTTCTTGTACTTTGTAGCATTTACCTTTGGAACATGCATATGGGAATGGTTTGTTTTGGCTTTACTTATCTACCGATCCTACTAAATAAAAAGACCAATGCCTTCCATTTTGTGTGATTATATACCCTTGGTGCTAGTTGCCACTCTGAGACCTATTGAATGCGGGTCTCGGGGGTCATTATCTCTCCTTCAACTTGAGGAAGGAAGGGTCTGGCAGTTTGATGTCCATTTCCTCATCTTGGTGAAGGCGGGTCGTGACAATCTCCATCTGGTCAAGCGGTGTCCTCACTAAACGGAAGACCCGCGTCACTGCCTACATCCAGTCCTCAGCGACCTGAGGGTCTATCTCTCCCCTAAACCTAGGAGGTCTCTGTCTCTGAAACTCGTGCAAGGCACTGAGTCTGCGTATGTCCTCTACCAGTAACGCCAGCAGTAACTGCTGATCAACGGGTGGTGGCAACACCGGTGCACCACCCGGCGGGGCCATCTCTAGCACTGGTCCTTGAACCGACACCTCATCACTATGCGGGTTGTCTTCACAGTCACGCATCGAAATCCGAGTTGGCTATCTGCATAAAGGCATCCTGATACAGATCAAGATGTACCATAGTTAATAGATTATACCTGGTGAGTTGACTCTTATTCAAGAAGAACATAAGGAGACACTTATGCAACCGGCGCTTTCATGTATAGAGCTGAAAAGCAAAATTTAGGGTCCTGGTGTATGGATACGTCGGCTGCCGCACCAACACTGGACTCTCCGAATCTGAAATTCGAACTCGAAACATTCAACACTGACGCCCCAAAAACAAAACAACAGACTCTCGGTCTTTGAGGTAGAACCGACCACCTCTGATACCACTTTGTCACGACCTGTCCCCCGGGGCCTGTGTCTTGACATACCCCAAACCCGCCTCCCAAAGGCTAGGGGTTGGCGACTAGCGTCGAAAGCGTCAACTTACAAGTGAGAGGCATTTGCCTGAGTACTTGTACGCACACACACACAAACACGTCCCAAAGCTGGAAAAGTAAACATGCATGCCACGAAACAACCACTGAGTGAAGGTACAAACTGTAGGTCAAATGGACCAGAATACAAACCCAACAAAAGATAAACTGAAAAAAGGAAAATACAAGGAAAACTCTGAAAGTCGTCCACTGGAAACCCCACCTGATGGGTAAGTACAGAGTAGCTGTTGGAAGCCGTAGAAGTACGTCCCGCCTACCTGGTCTCACTCGGCACCACCGGGTCCTGGGCCGCCAAGTCCTCCGTCAAGGCGGCGGTCATTTGCACCAGACACAACACGTGCGGGCGGAGCCCGTGCAGGGGTGAGTAACAATATACTCAGTAGGGACCCCAAACAAACAAGGAAAGATCGCAAAGCAATCCACAAACAAACCAAGAATCATGATCATGAAGCATGAACACGAAGCAAGAAAGCTCACACCAGGTATATTCTAGAGTAGGAAAGTAGGACCATCAGTCACATCATCGAACACTTTGGGCTACTGGAGAACTCCTCCTCAATGAGTATAGTGGGTCTGCCGGGTCATACAGAAACTGCTTCCCACTAACCTTGGACTGTTGTGGTACTCATCTCTGATGAGTACCATGAGTATGTTGGGTCACACAGAAGCCGCTCCCCACCGTGGGCATGTCGGGCCACACAGAAGCTGCTTTCCACCTTGGTCATACTGAGGTACTCCTCCTGTCAAGTATCGTGGGTCTGTCGGGTCACACATAAGCCGCTCCCAACCGTGGGTCATCTGGATCACACAGAAGTCTCTCCCCACCGGGCCATAGTAGTCGATTCACACAGGGTCGCTTATCAATAGTATTTAGGTCTCATCTAACTGCAGGGTTTCCACACGTAGCACGCTTGATCTCAGGAGAACCACTCCTCAAGCCATTCGTCGTATTTCAACTTCCATGAAAGTCTCCATAGAGTATACCAGAAGGTCCGCCTCGTCGCGAGGGTTCTAACGCCGCAAACGGCTCGTCAATCGGACGCCTGGTTTGCAAGTTATTGGTGTTTTTTCAAAAAAGGGCTGATTGGGTCTGGGTCCGGTCAGACCGACCCGACCCGAACCTGGTCCGACCGTTGGGTCGTGAGTCCGGTCCGGCCCGATGGGGTCCGACCCGCGCACTGCCTAGTCTGCCATAGGCGAACCGGTTCCGCCTGGTCGGGACACGGCTGGAAGCCGCGTCCGGCTCCCCTTCACCCTGCGGGTCGTCCGCGGGGTCGCTTCCTCCAGCCCAGATGCACAGCGCGTTCGGGGCTCGCCGCTATGCGGCCAGCTGGATCTCCCACACGCGGTCAGAAGACCGCATGCTCCCGAGAAGCGCGGCCCACGTCTGCGGGTCGCTCCACCGATGCGGCCGAGGGGCCGCGTCCCTACCGCTAGTCGGCAGCTCCTCCCGATTCACCGTGGCCCGCGCCGGTCGCGGCAGCCACCTCTGGTGCACCGTCATGGTGCACCACCACCGGCCCGCGGCCGCCGCCGCAGGCCATCGGGTCTGCACCAGTGGTTCGTTCTTCACATTGACAGCGCCTCTAGCCTCCCTGGGGTGTCGCCTTCCCTGTGAAGGCCTCGAATTTGTCTTGCCGCCATTTTAAATGTTCGGCCACCAAGAACGTGCAGGGCAGAGGGGGGTTGGGCCTTGTTCGTTTCGACCCGCGCCCTCCGCGTTAGAAGTTTTTTAAAAAAAGAAAAGGAGGCTTGGGATCACGGTTCTATCAACAATAATTTAATCCCACTATAGAAAACCTAAGAAGAACACCCTCCCACACGAACGAACAATCTGCGGATCAACCTGTTCGTGGGTTGATCTGCGTTCGTCATTTTAGAATAAGAATAGGGAAAAATTAAAACAAAACAAACCCCTACCTCGATCGGCATTCGTCGTTGAAGCACTTCGCCCTCGAGGATTCAAGCTCTGTTGGCATTCGTCACTTCCCGATCCCATTCTTTGTAAAGCGTCGACGTTGCTAGCGATCTGTCGGTGTTTGTCGTTGGAGGGAATCCTTATCATAGGTTCGTCAGAGAATTTCCACAATTTAATTCTCGTTTCTACAACGTGTTAGCCTACTAAAAAGAAAACATGTCGTAGCAATTCTGTTACGCTGCGACGTCGCGTCGTTACGCTGTTTCATTTATGAAACAGCGTATCTGTTACGCTTCAATTAGTGCATCGTTACGCTGCATAAAAACAAGTCATTAATGAGCCTCAACTAATGCGCCTCGTCGTTGCACTGTAGCGTCGTCGTTCGCCGCTCAACAGTGAGGGAAGAAAATAAAATAACTTTTTAAGTTATTTTATTATTTTCCGAAAAGTCCGAAAACTATATTTTTCGGTCGACCCTCGTCGGTCGAAATTAAGTCCTTTCTAGGTGAATCCTGGCGTTCTGAATTCAACGGTGCCCTCGAATTTTTTATTCGAGCACCGATTTAAAAGTTAGAAAAACTTGCTTCCACGTTTACTTAAATGAACTTAAAAAAAGTTCAAAATTCCATTCCGGGTTCACCGGGCCTCGGAATCACGTGTCGTCAAAGCATCTTGTCTCGAAATAATTTCATATAATTTAAAAAATATACATGGAAATTTCAGGATATTACATTTTTGGAATTTATAATTTTTGTTTTCAATTAATTAATAAAAACTCAAATTGACAAAACACCGTTGAATTTCTCCCCGGCAACAGGGCCATAATTTGGTGTCATTTCAGCCGAAGTATTACTTTCAGCGGCCCAAATTGAATTACCCACTCTCACAACTAGTATAGCATAAGTATGGAGTCAATCAACAAGGAGAGTTAAAGTGTTGTGTTCCTTGAATCGTGATTAATTAAATGAAGGGTTGTTGAATGTAGAGTCGATATGTGAGGATTGTGAAAGTTGTTTCAAAGGGTTGAATGATTAACTCTTCAAATTCTTTAACGATTTACTTAAAACAAGAAACGCAGAAACTGTCTTTAATAATTAATAGAAGAAATGCGTCAGGGTTGTGGGTGGTTATGAAGATCGCCGAAAATCGATTAGCTTATCCTGTTACGTTGTTCATAATGACTCACATCTCTGGGATTCAAATGTAACGAAACTCCCTTGGTCCGGTGAATTCTGATTAAGTTAATAGAAATAAACTTCTTGGCGTAAAATTTGGTTTTTAAAAACTTTCTAAAAACAAACCCCCTTGGAAATGATGAGTGCACCCAATGGTCACAGAAGTACTTGTCGTAATTCTTATGCAGATCCCTAGAAGCTCCATTCTTGATCTGATGCGGAGTTTCCAGCAAGAGAAAGAAAGGAAACGTAGGAGAATTATGAAAGATAAAACAAACTCACACAAACACAATAAGTGGATTCATTTACCAAAAAATCTTCATTACCCATAGCCCCAACACATAAAAGGGATTAACTACTCATTGAATAAATGATGACAAACAATCCCTTGTTACCTCTCGTGTTTATTATAGTTGAGAGAGAAAAGAAAAACACTAAGCAACCACATGAGAATAATCTCCAAAAATGCCTAGAATGAGTTTAAAGCTCCTCCTCCAAGATGAATTGCCTCTGGATGATGATCCCCCTCCAAAATGGTCCATCCATCATTAAATGGTCATCCCTCAGTGTCAAGGGGTAGTTAGAAGTCCAAATCATGTGTCAAAAATAGTGGTTAAGATGGGTAGATAGAAAGTAGGTGGTTGCCTATTGATCTTTGCACGAATAAGGTGCACGATTAGTTTAACTATGCATCAACTATGCTTAAGGTTCTACCTAGAGGATTTGAGGCGCACGGTTTTCTGGGATGGTCCGCACGGTTTGACAAATCGTGCAGAGACCGTGCGAAAAGTCATTGCCTCCATATGATCACACCCCGCACAGTTTCCTAGAGGATCCGCACTGTTTGGTTAACCGTGCGGAGACCATGTGATTGGTTCTGTCTCGAGGCTCCAGTGGGCGCACAATTATCTGGGCTGGGGTGCACAGTTTGGGTCGCTCAGGAGTAACCGTGCACCCTAGAAAAAGGGTCCAAAAGCCTCTGATTTCCATCTGAATTGTTCAGTTCATGCCAAATCTCCTTGGCTCTTCCTTTGATGACTGAATTCCACCTATCAAGATATGTTTAGGTTGTTAAAAACATGAACCATTTTCAATATGCATAAAAGAATATAAATGCCTTATGCGCATAAGTGCATCAGTACCTGGTGGTGAGACGATGAGAGATTTCCCACGTATAAGGCATTTATACGTATCCTTTCTGGTTTTATTGGATATGTACCTTTGGTTTTATATGGCTTTCGAGTTGTATCGCTATCGTTGTTTCTCTTTGGTTATGACCACATTTTTCTTCTAGTTTTCTTCTATTATTTCTTTCCATTTTATATATATGTCGTGTAGTTTGTTTCAGGTTGGGTGAAATCGTTCACTTTGGTTGATGTTTGATGCCCGGGTACTAATTGTCAGCTCGTAGAAATCAGGAACGTCCTTTGGGTCAGTAGTGAATCAATTCGGGTGCCAGTTGGGAGGGTTATATAGGCCAGGTTGTTACATATAAGATAACTAGAAGGGAATTAGCATGCAAGTCTGGAATTGAATTAATAAACAAAAAGTGTCTTAATCATAATAATATGAAGGAAAGGTAATTTGAAGTTTAAATTGGAATGACTAAGGGCCTTGAAAATAGAATTGTGGCAAAGGAGGTGACCTGGAATTTATATTAAAATGTATTTAATGTATTATTTTTCTTTACACTAATAATGTTGGGGTGTCGCTGAAGTTGTTTGAGTTCTTATCTCTCTGTATAGGAGAGTTTTGGGGTGGGATGTTAGTTCTTTCCTTTCGATGTTGACAAGTTAGTCATGGTTGGTTGTAACCTTTAGATAGGAGGAAGAGTGATGCATTTAGTCTCCTTTAGTGTGGTGGTTACCTTGTGAGTCTTCCCTTTCTCTAGGTCGATGCATGAAACCTTGGGCTGTATAGTGAGAAATTATATGACCTTTAGGAGAGGTAGTGGAGTGTTTCTTTTTGGAGGATAAAGATCGGTATAAGTTGAGTAGGCTGCTAGCATAAATGAGGGATGAGTTGGGGTTGTTATGTTAGTTTAGTGAACTGTTAGTTGAGTGAGTTGATATTATGAGTGAATAGGTGTTGAGAGTGAGATAGTTTAGAGGTAGGACTTGTATAGGGTTGTTTTGAAATGTTAGTTTGGGCTTTGGAAAGTTGTGAGGCACTGGGTTTAGTTTCAGGGGGTATTTCTGAGGTGAGATATTTAGTTGGGGTATACATCTTGGCTCCCAAGATGTGATTGATGCTTAAATTAATCTAATAATTAGAATAACTAGGTTGTTTATAACTTGGTATAAATAAATGAATTAGAAACTGAAATATAGACTTGAATATTGGTAAATATTTATGTTGGATTACATGAAGCTAATTAAATAGATGAATCGAGTCCTTCACTTTGTGATAAGTTTAAGTTTATGAAATTACAAGGATAAATATCGATGAAGCTTTATTAGTAAGAATAAATTATGAATGGGGTTGAAGTTAAGGCATGGCTAAAAATATATGAATACTAACAAGACGAATGAATGATAACAGGATGAATCATGATTAATTGATGGAATTAGTAAGTTATTAGTGAGCTAGTAAGAAGATAACTTCCCTATTGATGAAGGCAATGCCTCTGTTGATATCTATTAATGCATGTTGGATGAGATCTTGCTGCATGTCTTCAGTTTTATATCAATTTTCAGTTTAAAGTTTGATTTAGTTATTATATGATAACATGAGTTATATAACTCAGATCTTCACGCAACTTGTTTTGTTAGATAGACAATATATTTATTTACATTTCATTAAACTAAATGAAAGTCTGAAATCATTGTTTTAATGCTCTAAGAAATGTCCAAAGTCGGTGTTATAGTTCCAAAATTCTACAATTTTCAGAATACAATTTCTTTGGGTTTTCAATGATAACTTTTATCTATAGACCTCGGAATCACACGATGTTTGTTAAGATGGAAATATAAGTCATATATCTACATTTCATTCAAATGAACGAAAGGATGAAGGTGTCGTTTAAATACTCTAAAAAATGGCTGAATTTCTGCAATCTTTCAGTGATTTTTTCTGCATCTTTGAGATAATATTTGCTGAGATAATATTTGCTACTGTTTTAGATCATATCTTGCACTATTTAAGTCGGGTTGAAGTGTTTTTTGATCCGTTAGAAATCTCTTGAATTTAACTTCATTGGAGTCAACATCAAACGCTAATTTTTCCGTTTAGTGACTCTAAAAATTGGCTAAAGTCTGAGATGTCAAGCTGTACAAGTTTTCAATTTCTCATTTTTAAACCTACCGTGAACCCTTTTCACAAACCTACCACATGACTTGAGTGTACCTACCGTGAGCCTTCCAACTTACCACATGAACACTGATGTAACCGCTTTTTGTATTTAAAGAGACTGCATAATGGATTTAAACTTACCGCATATATTTTTAACTGTCCGCAAGATGAAATGTACAGCAATCTACCGCATGTAATGTTCACCTGCTTTGAAACCTGAACCTACTGCATGCTAAATGAAACTACCGCATGGGATAATCATTTTCTGAATACAGGGGAGTGAACCTTTAGCAGTTATCACATCATGCTAAGACGTGATTTCAGTCCGCCATTCGCAGTGAGGTTCAGAAGTTGTGAAGTTGACGCTTGCTCATGCATATGCAACTTGCGGTGAAACACACCTTTAGTTTTAAAGCTGTAATATCATCTGCGGCTTTTTGTTTTTACAGCTCTTGAGATCCCCTGAAGTCGTACTGCATGCGGGTCGCACCTTTCCTTCATCACGTTACATTTATTTGCATCAAAAACCAAATGTGCATGCATCTGTTGAAGTTTTTGCGGAGAATCACAGTCACTAAGGCTATCGCAAGCAAGTGACCACATGTTATAGCAAGTGACCGCATGTTACGTTTATTCTAACGGTAACTATACCTACCGCGCAATATATTTGTCTCATGGTCAATAAAGTGACTGCAAGCTATTCTCAAGTGACCACACGCTATGCCAAGTGACTGCATGACTAACTGAACCGACCACACCCTTTGAAGGCGTGGTAAATAAAGTGATCACACATTATAATATTTTCACTGTCGGTATACCGACCGTAACCGTAAGATCAATCGGCGCGCACAGTCAGTTCTATACTTCATTTATTTTTGCTGATCTGGAATTTTTAGCATGCATTTTTAGCATGCACTGCTTTTCTTTATTTTTGATGATTTGATTAGTTGCATACTTATATTAATTATTTTAAGTAGTTTATTGATATCTAAAATTCATACAGCATATATTTCAAATATTTATGTTTTTATATTTTGAGTTGAATTCTTTGTGTTATTCTTTTCTAAATTAATATCCAGTGACATCAAAATTATTCAAACTTATTTGGTAGTATTTGATGCAGCATAATTTATTTTTTTGAATAATTACGCACAGCATTAAATAATAAAGTATTTTTGAAATTTTAATTTAACAGTCGAACAGTTTTACGATATTCCTGGAATTTCTTTGAACTATTATTATGGAGACTTTGAATTATTTAATGGGTAATTCAAATTGGTTTGAATTGGCCGAATTTTTAAAATCAAATGATTTGTGTAACGATTATTCTAGAATAATAATTTTCTCTCCTAGATAAGTATGTAATCTGAATTTGAATTTGTTGGCACCGGAAAACGCGTCCCCAAAAATTTTCCAAATGCTTCCATACATGATCCAAGATCGTAGTCCATTTCGCAAGCTTCGATTTGGTAGGTCGTAGGGCCCGAACGGAGTTACGGATTAGGAGTTATGGACATTTGAAGTTTGGCTGGAAAACTGGTTCGCAAAGCCCATTCGCGAAGCCGCCTCCGCGATTGCGGAGCGCCGCCGCGAAGTAATGAGGCGAGAGGCTCCGCGAACCCATCTAACGTTCGCGACGCGCTGCGAAGACCAGCCGCAAAGCAGAGGAGGCGATAAAGCTCCGCGAACGCCCTGACGTTCGCGAACCCGCCGCGAAGCTCCGGAGGCGGTACCTCTCCGCGAACGAATTTGACATTCGCGAGCCCGCTGCGAAGCTCCGGAGGCGGTACCTCTCCGCGAACGAATTTGACGTTCACGAGCGCGCCGCAAAGCACCGAAGGCGGCGCGGGAGTTCTGCTTCGCGGCGCCCTTGCCTATAAATACCCAGCTCACCCCCCTTCTCCGGACGGACGGCCACGGCCACTTCGCCCCTTGGGCGGCCGAGCGGAGCTCCGCATTGCGGTTCCGCGAGGCCATGCTCCGCGAGCAGCTTCCTTTGCGTTGCTGCTTCGCGAGCCGAGGCTCCGTGAGTCCATGCTCCGCGAGCCAATGCTCCGTGATGCTGCTCCGCGAGACCATCCTCCGTGAGTCCATGCTCCGCGAGCCTATGCTCCGCGATGCTGCTCCGCGAGCCTATGCTCCGCGATGCTGCTCCGCGAGACCAAGCTCCGCGAGAGACCTTTGCTCCGCGAGACCCCTTTGCTCCGCGAAGCTCCTTCGCGAGACCTTTGCTCCGCGAAGATACTTCGCGAAGACCTATCCTTCGCGAGGCTCCTACCTTCGCACCCACCGGTCCATACCGCGGGGGTTGCGCCCCCGCACCCCCAGGCCGATCCCTTCGTTACCGTCACAGACCCCCATGAAAAATGGAGAGTCGCACCGCGAGCTTTTCGGGCCAGGACGTCAGGATTTCCATTGCGCACCCACCTTCAACCTATGGAATACCATGATTTGAGACACTCCACACACCATGAAACACCTTCAGTTGATGCATTACTCTTGGTTTGTTTCCTATGTCGTGAGTTGAGGTTCTCATCATCAATTCCCCGAGTACCTTGAGTCGAACCATTCCTCAGGAAACTCCTCCTAACCCTATCACTTGGCTCATATGCCAGGTTGAACCATAAAGGGCCGCCCTTGCGTAAGACCCAACACCAACCATTTCTAGGCACCTTCTGCCTAATAGTCCTACCTACATGACTCTAAACTGTAGTAATCCTTATGTGCCAAACATA
The DNA here is from genome assembly GCA_963277665.1 of Viscum album. Classification (NCBI taxonomy): domain Eukaryota; kingdom Viridiplantae; phylum Streptophyta; class Magnoliopsida; order Santalales; family Viscaceae; genus Viscum; species Viscum album. Next base: position 2,056,541 of record CAUJRU010000014.1, on the reverse strand, counting down.
GGATGCCACTTGCCCTATACGAGAGATGCCTTATGCTCCTAGCATGAGATGCCAACAGTCCTACCTACATGACTCTAAACTGTAGTATTCTCCCTATGTTCCACACATAGGATGCCTCTTGCCCTATACGAGAGATGTCTTATGCTCCAAGCGTAAGATGCCCAATAGTCCTACCTACATGACTCTAAACTGTAGTAATCCTTATATGCCAAACATAGGATGCCTCTTGCCCTATACGAGAGATGTCTTATGCTCCTAGCATGAGATGCCAATAGTCCTACCTACATGACTCTAAACTGTAGTATTCTCCCTATCTAACAAATGATCCTTGCTCCAAGCAAGAGATGTCTTATGCTCCTAGCATGAGATTCCAACAGTCCTACCTACATGACTCTAAACTGTTGTATTCTCCCTATGTTCCACACATAGGATGTCTCTTGCCCTATACGAGAGATGCATTATGCTCCAAGCGTAAGATGCCTAATAGTCCTATCTACATGACTATAAACTGTAGTATACCCTATCTAACAAATGATAGGATGTCTCTTGCCCTATACGAGAGATGCCTTATGCTCCTAGCATGAGATATCAACAGTCCTACCTACATGACTCTAAATTGTAGTATTCTCCCTATGTTCCACACATAGGATGCCTCTTGCCCTATACGAGAGATGCTTTATGCTCCAAGCGTAAGATGCCCAATAGTCCTATCTACATGACTATAAACTGTAGTATACCCTATCTAACAAATGATAGGATGCCTCTTGCCCTATACGAGAGATGCCTTATGCTCCTAGCCTGAGATGCCAATAGTCCTACCTACATGACTCTAAACTGTAGTATTCTCCCTATCTAACAAATGATAGGATGCCCCTTGCTCCAAGCAAGAGATGCCTTATGCTCCTAGCATGAGATGTCAACAGTCCTACCTACAAGACTATAAACTGTAGTATTCTCCCTATGTTCCAAACATAGGATGCCTCTTGCTCCAAATAAGAGATGTCTTATGCTCCTAGCATGAGATGCTAATAGTCCTACCTACAAGACTCTAAACTGTAGTACGCCCTGTGTTCCTAACGTAGGATGCATCTTGTTCCAAACAGGAGATGTCTTATGCTCCAAGCGTAAGATGCTCAATGTCATGACTACAGTGGCATGATTCCAACGCCCCTTGGCATTATCCCTCTTGTGCACCATTGCATAGGTGAAGGCCTCAATTCATCAGTGAGTTGGGATGCCCTCATGGCCAGACATGAGGAAGACATTACGGGCAGCATCCTTGCGTAAGCCCCATTCACCATTGCCGCTCCGTAGCGGCACCCGGGCAGCTTCCTTGCGTAAGCCCCATTCACCATTGCCGCTCCTTAGCGGCACCAGGGCAGCTTCCTTGCATAAGCCTCATCCACTATTGTCACTCCTTTTCAGCGATAAGCCGTTGACATCCTTATCTAGCGGTAAGCCGTTGGGATCCTTATCTAGCGGTAAGCCGTTGGGATCCTTATCCAGCGGTAAGCCGCTGGGATCCTTATCCAGCGGTAAGCCGCTGCGATCCTTATCCAGCGGTAAGCCGCTGCGATCCTTATCCAGCGGTAAGCCGCTGCGATCCTTATCCAGCGGTAAGCCGCTGCGATCCTTATCCAGCGGTAAGCCGTTGCGATCCTTATCCAGCGGTAAGCCGTTGACATCCTTTTCCAGCGGTAAGCCGTTGTGACCCAATCCAGCGGTAAGCCGTTGTGACCCCATTTAGCGGTAAGCCGTCATCAGAAGAACTACGCGGACTTTGATTCCCTGCCACGGGGATACGTAGGAAGCCTCTTCAAGGCTCAGGCCCGAAATCATCGTCATTCTTCACTTCGGGCCTCCATCCTGGAGCAAGTCCCAACACCATGGGCCGCCTAATGCGTAAACCTCTTCGCTTCTCACGAACGCATCCTTCGCGACGTGATCGTCAGGTCCCTGCAACCTCTTGTTTCTCACACCGAGCATGTCTCACGTGGGCTTAGAGTGAGCACCGACCCTGACCCCCACTTCCAGTGAACTACGAGGTCTTTGATCCATGTCAAAGCATGGTACGTAGGAAGCCTCCACGAGGTTCAAGCCCACCACTCGGTCGTTTATTCACGTCGAGTTTCACCCTCGTCCAACATGATGTTAAACTGCATGTCCTCGTCCAGCATGACGTTAAACTGTATGCCCATGTCCCGTATGACATTAAACTGCACACCCTTGTGAACTACGAGGTCTTCGATCCATGTCAAGGCATGGTACGTAGGAAGCTTCCACGAGGTTCAAGCCCACCCGTCATCTAATTCACGTCGAGTTCCATTTGCGTCCAACATGACATTAAACTGCACTTCAGTCCGACGGCAAGCCGTTGCGACCAATCCGAACTACGAGGACTTTGATCTGTGTCAAGGTATGGTACGTAGGAAGTCTCCCTGAGGTTCAAGCCCAACAATTATTGACCCAGACCGTCTCCCTGTCGGTGTGTCAAGCCCCCATTTTCAATCCGAACTACGAGGACTTTGATCCGTGTCAAGGCATGGTACGTAGGAAGCCTCCCTGAGGTTCAAGCCCAACAATCATTGGCCCAGACCGTCTCCTTGTCGGTGTGTCAAGCCCCCATTTTCAATCTGAACTACGATGACTTTGATCTGTGCCAAGGCATGGTACGTAGGAAGCCTCCCTAAGGTTCAAGCCCAACAATCATTGGCCCAGACCGTCTCCTTGTCGGTGTGCCAAGCCCCCATTTTCAATCCGAACTACGAGGACTTTGATCCATGCCAAGGCATGGTACGTAGGAAGCCTCCCTGAGGTTCAAGCTCATCCCCCTTTGGACCAAGGTCCCTCCTTTTTCACGTCGGTTCGCCGACATCCACCACAAGTGGACCCCCGGGTCCACCTTCACGTCGGTTCGCCGACACCCACCGTCATCCCGAACTACGGGGACTTTAATCCATGTCAAGGCATGGTACGTAGGAAGCCTCCACGAGGTTCAAGCCCACCGCCCGTCGTACTTTCATGTCAGGGTTCACTCTCGTCCAGCATGACGTTAAACGGTATTCCAGTCCGACGGCAAGTCAATGTGACCAATCCGAACTACGAGCACTTTGATCCATGTCAAGGCATGGTACGTAGGAAGCCTTCACGAGGTTCAAGCCCACCACTAGTGGACCCCTGGGTCTACTTTCACGTCGGTTCACCGATGAAACCCTTTGAACTACGAGGTCTTTGATCCATGTCAAGGCATGGTACGTAGGAAGCCTCCCTGAGGTTCAAGCCCATCTCTCATTGGACCAAGGTCCACCTTCACGTCGGTTCGCTGACGAATTACATCACCTGAACTACGTGTTCTTTGATCCATGTCACGGCATGGTACGTAGGAAGTCTCTCGGAGGTTCAAGCCCACCACCATTGGATCAAGGTCCACCTTCACGTCGGTTCGCTGACGATGCCCCTCGGACCAAGGTCCACCTTCACGTCGGTTCGCTGACGACACTCATCGGACCAAGGTCCACCTTCACGTCGGTTCGCTGACGACACCCATCGGACCACGGTCCACCTTCACGTCGGTTCGCTGACGACACCCATCGGACCAAGGTCCACCTTCACGTCGGTTCGCTGACAACACCCATCGGACCAAGGTCCACCTTCACGTCGGTTCGCTAACGACACCCATCGGACCAAGGTCCACCTTCACGTCGGTTCACCGACACCATCCCGAACTACGCGGACTTTGATTCCTTGTCACGGGGATACGTAGGAAGCCTCTTCAAGGCTCAAGCCCAACTTCACTTTCGCCCCTGCGATGGTCCCATTTCATTCCCCCTCCACTTCATCCATCCATCCATCATCCATCCATCACCCATCCTGATTCTCACTCGGGCCGCCACATCCCGGTGGGATCATAACATCCACCTCCTCGCTGCTCCTAGCGGCGCATGGGCCGCTTTCCACGTGTAAGCCCCATCATATCTCCGGGTCGTTGTCCTCTGTGTACACCCCGATTCATCACCCTTTTCCCCTCTAGGGAGTGCACCACCTCGGATCCGTCCTCATTGGGCGTTCTGATCCATCCATCTTCCAGATGTTCTCCCTTTGGGATATACCAATCTGATCCGTCTCTATGGGACGTTCTGATCACCCTCATTCCGTCTCTGCAAGACGTTAAACTCGCGGCCTACCTCGTGATAAACATGAGATGCCTGAGGAAAACCTCGGATGACACGCCTTTGGCGTAACCGTCTCCGCAAGACGTTAAACTCGCGGCCTACCTCGTGATAAACATGAGATGCCTGAGGAAAACCTCGGAAGACACGACTTTGGTGTAACCGTCTCTGCTAGACGTTAATCTTGCAACATACCCTGTGTTAAACACGGGAAGCTGGGGAAAACCTTAGATACATGCCTATGGCATATGATTCCCCACACTCGACGCGGGATGCCTCGGGTTATGCACCCTTGAGATGCCCTCTCATTAGGAAGAATACAGGTTCCCCAATGTCCATGCACCCAGAGATGCCCTGACATGCCTGATGTTGCCGTCTACTCCGACCGAAGGTCGCTACCATGTCAATACCCTATAGAAAGTCTTGACGGAAGTGGTGTAATTAACCGACGTCCATGAAGATATGGCACCGGAAATGAGATTCACGAACAACGTATTAAATCTATGAGGGAGACCCGGACTAGGTGATGAGTTCTGATGAGGAATCCACGGAAGGAAGAACCGACATCCCATCATCCCGTTTCGATCAAGGAGCAGACGTACCTGAACAAGGAACGAATGTCGCCCGCCTTTGGAAAGCGGGAATGCGGGGCAACAGCTGCGCGTCCTCCACAGACAGATGCGCGCGCCCCGGCGAAAGCGTCGGAAACAGAATTGCTTTACCTGATTAGAGATCGGCTTGTTAGATTTTACATATATTTAAAGGCTTAGGGACGCATTCAAAGGATAACAGTTATGAGAACATGGACTTTGAAGAATCAAAAGAGCTTTAATCTGAACTTTGAAGTGTTGTACAAACCAAGTCTTGTGCGATCAAGTTTTCATTTGTTGAACAGACTTTTCAAGTGCTAAACGAAAACTTTTATGCCTTACACTACCTTGATGAGAAGATCTGATACATTGCTCAATAACCAGTAATAGTGTTTCTTTCATTTATCTTTTACTTAGTCCTGGTTTCTTGTGTCTCTAACACTTCTTTCCATCTCACACGTGCTCTCACTTTTCTATTTATGATTTCACATTTAAAATCATTCTTCTTTCTTTATTTCTCCGAGTTGTGACTCAGATTCGAAAGTCAGGACCGCTCGGGTTGTAACACCCAATAGTGGAAAAAACGTTTAACACGTCAGCATTTTTCACGTCGGTTAAAACCGACGTGCAAAGCTGTAAAAATTGATTTATCACGTCGGTTATTGTATAACCGACGTGATAAATCGATAAGAATCCATTTTTTACGTCGGTTATTTTATAACCCACGTCAAAAATACTGAGATTAGCTTTATCACGTCGGTTATTAACCGACGTGATAAAGGAAATCTCAGCAATTTATCACGTCGGTTATCAAAAGAACCGACGTGATAAAGCGTCATTTATCACGTCGGTTATAAAATAACCGACCTGATAAATTATTTTCTACGTCGGTTATAAACATAAAAAAAAATAATTTATCACGTCGGTTTTAATAACCGACGTGATAAAGCTTTTAAATGATTTATCGCGCCCCATATTCAGTCATTCTGTTTTCTTCGATCGGGCGACCTACGACTCGTCTCTCCTGCGCAGAAAACCTAGAAAGGATTCTTCAAAGTCGTGCCCTCCAACCTCGTTTTGCCAACATCATTCATCGTCTTTATTGTCACCAGATCTATCAGGTCGACTCGCAACACTCAAGTAAGCCTCACACGGCTCGGTTTCAGTTTTTATTTTTCGCGATGCCCTAAACTAATTTTTTGAGATGTTATTTTTCTATCTTTGTTCTTGCTATCATGGTAAGTTTCATAGTGTTCATTTATACCACACTAAATTCTTTTCTGGTAAAAGAAACCATGGAAGTGATATCATGCAAGTTTATGATTTTTGTGTGTTCTATCATGTGTGTGTCCAGGGGGGGTGGGGGCTGTCCAGGGGGTGGGGCTGTCCAGGGGGTGTCAGGGGGGGGTGTCCAAGGGGGTAGGGAGTGGTGTCCAGAGGGGTGAGGGGGATGTCCAAGGGGGTGGGGGTGTCAAGGGGGGTGGGGGTGTCCAGGGGAGTGAGTGGGTTGTCCAAGGGGGTAGGGGGTGTCTAGGGGGTGGGGGTGTCCAGGGGGGGTGGGGCTGTCTAGAGGGGTGGGGGGGCTGTCCAGGGGGTGGGGGGGCTGTCTCAGACTAGGGTTGTGCACAGATGGAATGAATCCATACTGAACCCTTAGTAGCACACATAGTTCATGGCCTGTTTTATTGATAATTTACAACCTCTCTCATGAAGTTTGTATGAAGCGCAAATATATCATGTTGAGTATAATGATCTCTGGTCCGAAGCAACCCGGAAATGATATTGATGTTTTCTTGTCACCATTGATTGATGATTTGAAACTTTTATGGGAGGATGGTATTAGAGTATATGATTCTTATAAAATGAAATATTTTCAACTGCATGCAGTGCTTATCTTCACTATAAATGACTTCCCAGCATATGAAAATTTGTCTGGATACAGTGTTAAGGGGCATAAAGCATGTCCAATTTGCGAACAACAGACTTCATATTGTCAATTCTATCATGGGAGGAAAACAGTATACATGGATCATCAAAAGTTTTTGCCTATGGATCACTCTTATAGAAGACTAAAAAAGGCATTCAATGGCTCACAAGAATTTGATATTGCTCCAAAACCTTTATCCCCTGATGTGACATTGGGAAAGACACGGAAATCTGGTAATGATAAACATATTTGGAAGAAAAGGTCAATATTTTTTGAGCTACCATATTGGAGATATCATGAAGTTAACATAATATTGATGTCATGCACGTGGAGAAGAATATATGCGACAGTTTGATTGGAACATTATTAGATATTAAAGGAAAGACAAAAGATGGGTTGAATTAAAGATTAGATTTACTATCAATGGGAATACGTTTGGAGTTAGCTCCCACTCCTAATGGAAGACGAACATTTCTTCCCCCGGCTTGTCATACATTATCCAAGAGGGAGAAAATTAACTTTTATCAGTGTCTTCATGATATCAAAGTGCCTTAAGGTTATTCTTCAAATGTAAAAAAAAATTGTCTCATTGAAGGATTTGAAGTTGATAGGTATGAAATTTCATGACTGTCACGTCATGATGCAACAACTTCTACCAGTTGCATTGCGTGGAATATTGTCCATCCATGTCAGAAAGACTATAATGAAGTTGTGTTGTTTTTTCAATTCAATTTGTAATAAGGTGATTGATGTAAATGCTTTGAACATTTTGGAAAGGGATGTAATTTTTATACTTTACCAATTGAAAATGTATTTTCCTCCATCTCTTTTTGATATAATGGTGCATTTAATGATTCATCTAGTTCGAGAAATAAAGCTTTGTGGACCTTTATATCTTCGTTGGATGTATCCTTTTGAAAGGTATATGAAAATATTGAAGGGGTATGTTAAGAATCCATATCGATCTGAAGCCACCATTATTGAAAAGTATATTTCTGAGGAGGTTGCGGAGTTTTGTACGAGCTACTTGGCTACGACGGAGCACATAGGTTTGCCTTCATCTTGCCACGAACGAGTTAATAAAGAGGGAAAGGGGATTCGTGGCTTGAAAATCAAATCGTTGTCAGCTGAACAGATGAAGAAGTTAGAATTATACATCTTGAATAACATAGTTAATGCTCAACCGTATCACATTGCATATTAATGAGTTGAAACAATGTCATCCAAAGAAGAAAAAAATGTGGATTTTGAATGAGCACAACAAAACATTATTGTCATGGTTTAAAAAGACCTTGCTTGGTAGATCAGATGTATCAGAGACGTTAGGATGGGTAGTGGGTGGTCCATGTTTAAATGTGATAACATGATCCGGTTATGACATTAATGGCTATACATTTTATACGAAAGCTCAGGACAACAGAAGTGCAGTTCAGAATAGTGGTGTATTGGTGTTTGCAGAAGCAATGCATTTTTCGAGTTCTAAAGACAAAAACTCAATTTCTGCATCAAGAGCATATTATGGAGTTATTGAAGAAATATGGGAGGTCGATTATTTTAAAATTAAAGTTTTTGTTTTTAACTGTAAATGGTTTATCGGTAACAACAGTGTCAGACACGATGAATTTGAAATGACAGTTAATCTGAATAGATTGGAAGACACAGCTGATTCTTTTATAATGGCAACACATGCAAAACAGATTTTTTATGTAGTTGATCAATCATATATACAGTGGTCTGTTGTTTTACAAGGGAAAAAACAATATGTTGGTGATGATCAACTTGATGATGATGCTGATTTATGTGAGATCTCTACTTCCATGGAAAGATTAGCAGAACATAATGATGAGCATGTTGAAGACATGGTTTGTTCCATAAGAAACGATCATGACGAAGGAATTTGGGAAAACAATCCATTTGTATATTCCTAATATTACAGGTAACATATGTTTATTTCTTGTTTGCATTTATTATTTTCATAAAATGTTAGATATTGTAATTTTTTTCTTTATTAAAACGCGTATTAAAACAAATAAGTAGAAGTTTTTGTTTATTTTAATTTTGTTTAGTTTAGTTTATCATGTTTACCATTACGTAAATTATATATCTTTTATTTTAGTTGAATGACAATTACTTTACCATGTTTACCATCTTTACCATTGTTTAACATTCTTATCATATTAACCATGTTTACTATTACGTAACTTAGTTCAATTTTCCATTTTCTGTTTACATTAGTATTGTAATATTTGAATTTGTATATTTGTGAACTAATGTTTGTTTTTTTTTATTTGAAGGATAATGACAGATCAATCATTTGATCAACCACATGATTCTGGAGATGAGCATAATGATCATACCTCTGGGGAGGAACATTCACATGCTCCTCTTGATGTTCCCCAATCTTCCTCATGTGCTCCCATAACGACAAAGAGTTCAAGAGTTGGTAAACGTGGGTGCACACGTTTACCAAAATTATCACTTACCCGTACGCAGGACCAGAGGATACTCGTTGAGTTTGATGAGAATGATATTCCCAGAGGTCCAAATGCAAAAGATTTTAAGAGTTTTGTATCAACTCAGGGTAAGAGCAAAGTAAGCATTTTGTATGATGATTAGAGAAGTGTGAACAAAGCGATAATATCTCATTTGTAGGAGACGATTTTGGTAAGATCTTTTGCTATTGTTTGCCTATTCTTTAAATGTTTCTAGTATAATATGTTTTACCTCTTCTTTATCAGATGACATTTGATATTCCTGACATTGGAGGAGTCGGGAAGAAATGTTTATCGATGGCTGCTAGGAGATGGAGGGATTTCAAATCAACTCTCACATCTGATTTCATTTTTGGTCATAGGAGTCATGACAATCTATGTCATATATATCCTTTCATAGATGAAGACACATGGAGACAGTAGAAGAAAAGATTCATTTTTGGTAAGGGCAATGTAAACTTTTATAAGCTTTCTTATATAAACGATCTTATTAATGTTTTGTTAATGATTTCTTATTCCTAATTTACAGCAAACAAGGAAATCTCATCAGGAGATCCAATCTAAAAATGTATACCCTCATAGTTTATCTCAGGGAGGGTATACATTATTGGAAGAACAAATGATGGGGGAAAAATTACAAAAATTGAGAGCTGAGTCTTCAAACTCTAGAGAGGTTATCCCTCCATCTAGACATGAAAAATGGAAGAGCTCATATGGGCAAAAAGATGCAATATCTTTCAGAAGATTCGAGAATCGTAGCTGAGAGGATTGTAAGATATTTATTTTATTTATTTAAGTTAACTATGTTCTTCATATAATTTGAATCATTACAGAAATGTTCAATTAATTAATACAGGATTCTCTTGAGGAGCAGAGCTCACAGGGGGTATTTACAGCTGCTGGGAGGCAAGATATTTTATCTGCAGAATTGGGAAAGCCCGAACATCCTGGTCGTGTATCAGGATATCTGACAGGTGTATCGGTAAGAAAAGTGTTGCCACGTTCTTCAACTTCTTCCGTTGAGGGTGTTTATAAAAAAAATAGAATCCTTGGAGGCTGAAGTTCATAATATTAATGCGACGATGGAGGAAAAGATTAGAGCGTCGGTACAGTCTATGTTTGCAGACATGCAAAGACAATTTCAAACTGCAGCTCTCACTCCTCCACCTCCCCCTACAGACCCCATTATTTATCCTCCACCTCCGCCGGTAGCTCCCACTCCCCACCTCAGCCTGCGGACCTCATTTCTTATCCTACTCCTCCGCCGCAGCTTCCTACTTATTGCGAGTTGTATGTTGATGATCATCAACATCATATAATTGCATATGGGCTGGTATATTGTATAGGAGATACAGTTCATCATCAACAGTTAGAGGTAGAGCATCATAGGGTCACTGTACAGGATATTATAGATAGATCAGCTCGAGTACCATTACCTACAGATGAGGTGACGACAGTTGGACATAGTATCAGCCATTTTTTAATTTGGTCATCCAGACTTCTGTGACTCATTATCATAGAGGTATATATGTTATATCTTCTATTTTATTTTTTTATTAAAGTTGTTTTAACATTTGAAAACTAATATATTTTTCTATTTATTTTTACAGAAATACTTCAAAGGTAAAGAAATACTGTATAGACAACAACAAAGACAAATGGCTATGACATCAGATACAGATTCTTGTAGTCTTGACAGATTATCAAGATATTCAAATTTGTTGGCGGATCATTATGAGTTTCCAATTATCAAAAATCAATAAAAAATGAAGGCCTTCAGGCCATTCGGGGCATTATGAGTTTCCAATGGAAACTCATGTTTGTGGAGGTGCAATAAATGTGGGGATTGTGAAAACTGATATCATGGAGCTTGTTACTGGAGATAAGTTGGGCATCAACGTGATGCAAATTTTTTCCATGTAAGTCTTAACACCTTTTCCCTGCGTTGTATTTATTAAAAATGTATATTTATGTCTGTTTTGTATTACGTATCTTTATAACATGTGTGAGAAGAATGAGCGGACAGATGTATATAGATTCATGGACCCGCATTTGATTTCCCTTGAAACACATGCATTGGATGAGGAACAAAGAATGCTTTATATTGCTGAAAGATTTGAACAAAATATAATCACACAGTGTTGGATGATGTCTTTTTGTGAGAGGTATGAAACATATCTCTGGCAAAGAGTTCATTATCTTTTAACATAAAAAACCACTAACCTTAAATTTTCTTTTATCAGTGATAATTGGATGTTAGGTGTTTTTTGCCCTGTTAGGTCCACTAGGCTGAATACCCTGAGAGGGGGGGTGAATCAGGGTATGACTAATTAAAAATTAATGCCCGTTCTGATCTTGTTTCGCTGTTAAGCAAAACACTCTTCTCTCTCTTTCCTACTACACAATATAAACAGAAAGTAAAGCAAGCGCAGGACACAGCAATTTTACTTGGTTCACCGCTACGGGCTACGTCCAAGGAGCATACGCCGACAGGTTGCCGGTCGTACCAAATTCAACTAATCTTCACTAGCTGTGGATTACAAGGTTCGGGCTAGATCACTTCTATGCCCAGGCTCACTGCCTTTACAATGTTTAGGGTCAGCTCACTGTTTTCCCAAGGGTCACTCCCTGTTTCTCTCTCTCTGGCTCACTACCGGTGGAGAGGATCACCTTCTTCCTCTTCCTAAGCTCACTGCTCTTGGAAGGAATCCACTCACAGTTTATAGACCTGTAGGTCTCTTCATTTGCATGAAAGAATGCATCTTCCTCTGTGTGTAGATGCTCTGTTGAAGTACAACTTTCACCCGTAGATGAATATCTCTTTGCACCGAAGGTATCGGGCAAACTTCCAGCTTCCACGCAGCCCGAAAACACTGCTGGAACAAACCTTATTTGGCGCGCAAGTCAACCTCGACGCGCAAGTATCGGCGCGCAAGTCACAACGGGCGCGCAAGTCCTCCTCTGACACTTGCGCGACACAAGCTTCCTCAACTCCAAACTTGCGCGACTCTCTTCCTTTTACGCCCAAACAACTATTGGCGCGCAACTGCAAACCGGCGCGCAACTTCTAACACCGGCGCACAACTTCAACCACTGGCGCGCAAGTCCCACCTGCGCGACCACACACACCACTTGCGCGACCACCACACCTGCGCGACGGGAGCTCTGAGCTGAACTCCGGTCGAAAAATGAGGAGGGGTGGTCCAGTATTTATAGGCAATCTGACCACCCTGCGCGACGGCGCGCAAGTCACCTGCGCGACGGCGCGCAAGTCACCTGCGCGACCCAATCTCGGCGCGCAAGTCTTCTCTCCTTTTAGACACTTGCGCGACCAACTCTCAAACTTGCGCGAATCTATTTCCTTAGCCATATTTTGATCTTCTGATCTTGAAAAACATATGGCGCGCAAGTTTCCTATAGTTCAAGTCCACGGCGCGCAAGTCCCTTTGCCAAAAACACTTTTCATCATTTGCCGATTTTCAGGCCCAAAAATTTGGCAAACACTGGAAAACGGCGCCACCTTGTATCTGATCTTTTGTACCGCCTCCAGATCATCCATTCCTTTTATCGAAGTTCTTGAATCAAACATGGATCGTTGACCTCATCTCTTGAACTCAACATTCCACCATGAAATCCTCTTTGTCAACAAATTTGTATGTCATTGTTTTGCTTTGTCAACAATCACAACTTAGATGTCCACTTTGTCAACAAACACAATCACCTCAAAAATGTTTCAATGATACCTTGAGGGATTTTTGCCCAACAATCTCCCCCTTTGGGTTTGTTGACAACTCTTCCAAAACAAAGATACGCCATTGATTTTTCAGCCTCCATTCGCCTCATTGCGATTCTGATAGCGATCAAGGATTTACTTAACACATACTCTAAGCCCACATGAGCAATGCTCGGCGTGAGAAACAAGAGTAAATGAAAAGTTCATCAATGAATCACTTTATCTCTGACATCCACTGTTGGCACCAAACTGATACCAATTTGTACTAAACTGATACCAATTGTTGATGGGCTTGTTGGAAGACCACTGTTTGGTTTGGAAATATTCTTACCACTGTCCAACACCACTCTTCTGCTTTTATCACGATCCTCAGCTGTCGTGATATCTATTCTTTGATCGATCACTTCTAGCATCGTCAGATTTAATATGCTCCTCCTTTCTGCTCACAGCTTCAACAACTCTTTAGCCATACGTCCTGTGTTGTCCAAGCTAAGCTCTGGCTAAGCACGTTCAAATGGCTTCAACTCCCCCTATCTGGCTGCTCCACCTGTCAGCTTCTCCCCATATCATTCAAGATTTATCAAATCTCCACATTGTTTCCCCCTTGAACAATCACTATTTTCTCCCCCTTTGTCAACGAACCCAAAGGCAGTCCTTGGTAGTCGATAACAGAGTAGAGAACAAGTCAGCATATTAGGGAAAAACACATCATAACTCGGGGAGAGGGGGGGTCCCACATCCACACTATTTTAAGTGCGGGGAATCGACTGAACTCCCAGAGCCAGTCGATGCCTCTCAAAAGCTTCCTTGGGTAAGGCCTTTGTCAGAATGTCTGCAACCTGTAGCTCCGTAGGCACATACTCCAACTTCACGATGCCCTGCTCAACCTTCTCCTTGATGAAATGATACTTGATCTCAATGTGCTTTGTCCTGGAATGATGGACAGGATTTTTGCTAAGATTTATAGCACTTGAGTTGTCACACTGGATTCCGATCGGAGACTTCACTTCAACTCCCATATCTTCAAGCTGCTGCTTCATCCACAATAACTGTGTGCATGCTTGAGTGGCTGCAATATACTCAGCTTCTGCGGTGCTTAATGAAATGCAATCCTGCTTCTTGCTCAACCAAGCAATACATAGTCCGCCAAGATAAAATGCACCTCCAAATGTTGATTTCCTGTCATCTGCTGAACCGGCCCAGTCTGCATCAGTATATCCCAATAATTCTGTCTGAGACTTGTCGTTATATGTCAGCCCGAAGTCCACTGTGCCCTTGATATACCGAAGTATTCTTTTCACTGCAAGCATGTGACTTTCCTTGGGATTACTCCGATACCTCGCTGCTTGGCATGTGGCGAAAACAATATCAGGCCTTGTTGCGGTTAAGTACAACAGACTTCCAATGATTTGTCTGTATTCTGTGATATTAACTGCCTTGTCATCCTCATCTTTTGATAATTTCATCCGGGTAGCAACCGGAGTCTTCATTTCCTTGGAATTATCCATTCCAAACCTTCTTAGAACCTCCTTGGCATATTTGGATTGAGAAATGAAAGTTTCATTCCTTCCTTGTGTCACCTGTAGACCAAGGAAAAACGTTAGCTCTTCAATCATTGACATTTCAAACTCATTTTTCATGAATTCGGAAAACTGTCTGCACTGAGCTTCATCTGATCCGCCAAAAATTATGTCATCGACATACACTAGCACCATCATCCTTTGATTACTATCATTGCTGAAATAGAGGTTGTAGTCAACTCCTCCACGCTGGAAACCAAGCTTCTTCAAGTACTGATCAAGCCTTGAGTACCATGCCCTTGGTGCTTGTTTCAGCCCATACAACGCCTTTTTCAGCCTGCAAACTTTGTTCTCATCCTCATGAATGAGAAAACCATCTGGCTGCTCAATATACACCTCTTCTTCCAGAACCCCATTCAAGAATGCGGATTTGACATCCATCTGGAACACTTTGAACTTTCTTTGCACTGCTATGGCCAAAAATAATCTGATTGTCTCTAGCCTTGCAACCGGTGCAAATGTCTCATCAACATCTATTCCCTCTATCTGGGAGTATCCCTTGCACACTAGTCGTGCTTTGTTCCGAATTACTGTGTCATCTTCATTCATCTTGTTGCGATAGACCCATTTAGTCCCGATGACATTCTTGTCTGTTGGCCTCGAAACAATCTCCCATGTCTAGTTCTTCTCAATCTGATCAAACTCTTCGTTCATGGCCTGAACCCAGTTTTCATCTTCAGCTGCATCAGAAAAACATTTCGGCTCCACTTGAGACAAAAACGATGCTTGCTATGATGATTTCATTCTTCGAGTCTGAACTGGAGCTGTTTGATCACCAATGATATTCTGCCTATCAATTTCAGCTCGACTCTTTGGCTTTCTCACAGACACCGACTTGACACTTTCCTCTTCATCATCAGTATCTTCTTCTGAGTCAGCTTCTGCCACTTTTGCTCCCCCTGAGTTGCTTACCTCATCATCACTTTCATCCAGGAACTGTTCACTGGATCGTTGAGTATTCTGCTCATTTTCAACTATAGTGACATCATTGCTTTCAATGATTTTTCCCAGCCTTTTGTTGAAACATTTATACGCTTTACTTTTCCCGAAATAGCCAAGGAATATCCCTTCATCTCCTCGTGCCTCAAACTTCCTATGATGCTCTTTGTTGAGAATGAAACACTTACTTCCAAAGATTCGAAAGTACTTCAACGTTGGCTTCTTTCCGTACCACAGTTCATACGGAGTCTTCCCTTGCTTCGGACATAACAGGGACCTGTTTGAAACATAGACCGATGTCAAAACTGCTTCCTTCCAAAATTTCTCTGGCAGGTCCTTACCAATAAGCATTGTTCTGGCCATGTTGTTGATGATCCGATTTCTCCTTTCAACTACTTCATTCTGTTGGGGAGTTCTTACTGATGAAACTTGATGTCTTATCCCATGTTTCTCAAGATAGTTTTCAACCTGACTGTTTGTAAATTCCGTACCGTTATCAGTACGAAACTTCAGAATTTTCTGCCCAAGCATCTTTTCTGATTCCCTCCTGTACTGCTTTATGCAACTGAACACCTCTGTCTTATGGGTTATGATGAATACCCAGGCCATTCTGCTATAGTCATCAATGAAAAGAACATAGTACCTTTGCCCATTTATAGCTCGTGGTGAGATAGGTCCACATACATCAGTATGCACCAATTCGAGCACTCTAGTTGATTTCTGTTCCTTTGGCCTATATGTCTTTCTGATGATTTTCCCTTGTTGACAAGCATCACACGTATGAGTGCGATCACGTGATAGTTTGGGAAGGTCTCTAGCAGCATCACATTTAACGAGATCCTCCATAGATGGTTGGCATAGATGACCAATTCGCTTATGCCACAGCTGATTTTCTTCCTCTCTGGATAAAAGACAAGTATCTTCTTCCCCACCTACAAGATAGAGATTTCCCTTTGACCTTTTTCCCTGCAGAACAGTTGCTCCATCTTTTCCTTTCACAACACACATCTTCTTGGTAAATTGGATAGAGTGCCCAGAGTCACATAGTTGACTGACACTGAGTAGGTTATGACTGAGACCCTCTACTACCAAGACATCAGCACGTCTCATCTATTTGCCCCCAAACTTGGCTTTCTCTGAGCCAACAATCTTCAGGCCTTCATCATTTCCAAATTTGACAACTCCTTCTTTGTCATATTTGATGCCTGTAACAAGATCCTTATTACCCGTCATGTGGGATGTGCAACCACTATCAAGGATCCAAACACCAGATCGATCTGATGCTTTAAGGGCAATCTCAGCCACCACAGCCTTTTCATTTTTCTTCTTCTTGGTCCATACTTTTTCTTTCACACTCGGCATGGATTGAGGCTTCTGTTCTTTCTCAGAGTATGATGGACCACCCTCATCTTGCAGAGCTGCATATCTGTTCTGAACTTTTAACTCACTTATTGGTTTATTGACCTGCTGCTTGCGAACATTTTGATTATGCTTTGACACATTTCTCTGAATGGTTGAAGTGCAATACCTAGCCATGTGTCCAAATCCTCCGCACCAAAAACAGTGTCCTTCAAAATGTGTTCTGGAAAACCGTTCTCTGTTTGGCTGCCATCTCTGTTCATGTTCCCTTCTGTATCTCTTGGTTATGGAACACACATACTGTGAATGTCCCATTTTCCCACAGCAATAACACCTGATATAGGATGCATTCCCTCGTGATATTTCAGCACTATGATTTCCCCTTTGGGATCTCTGAATATTCTGATTCTGTTTTGTTCCCAAATCAACCTTCACTTTCGGGATGAGTGCTTGCGGTCTGACTGCAATTGTCGCAAACTTTTGTTCTTGACTAAGCCCAGAAACGACCTTAACATCTGAGCTCAATTGCTGCTTCTTCCCTACTGAACTGCTAGGCTCCGCTTTCATCTTCTCTGTCTTCTGAATGGCCTGCTTTTCGGATATCACATTGGGGGTCAAGAGTTTATCTTGATCCTTAAGTTTTTGTCGCAGACTGACCACTTCTTCTTCAAGCTCTTTGATACATCTAACCTGCTCCTTTCCTGTGTTAGTCAAACAATCAATTTCCTTCTTTTGTTCCTCAATTTTAAGCTTATACTCAACAATATTTTCTGAGCTCTCTGGTGTTGAGGATTTTAGTCTTTCAATTTCTTCTAACAGCTCAGACTTTTCTTCATCCTGTTGTTGCATATAGAGTTTGGCATCACGAACCACTTTATTGGATTTCTTCGTTTTGGCTCTCCAAACATCTATCTCCTCAAGAGCTGCTTCCAATTCGGCTTCCATATCAATTCTCCCTTCAACTTCTTCTTCTTCTTTAGCATCAGATTCTTCTCCCTTTTGAGAACTACCAACAATTGCCACCAAGGCATTTACCCCACGATCTCTGCAATTTTCTATTTCCTCAACTTCTTCATCCTCAGACTCATCTGAACTTTCAAATTCTTGTGAAAGAAGATTCTTTTTCTTGAAGAAATTTCTCTTGAATTGTTTCTTCCCTTTCACAAAAGCTGAAGTCTTCTTTTTGGGAATTTCAACGTCATCATCATCATCATCATCTTGAAACTTCTTGGGGCATCTTGCCGCAAGATGACCAACCTTTCCACATCTAAAGCATGCTAGTGGAAGTTTACCTTTAAACTTTCCTCTCCCTCTTTGTAGATTTGAAGAAAGGAATGACATCACATCATCTGTCTCTTCTTCTTCATTAGAATCTTCAATGGTGAGCTTCTTCATGGCCTTAAATGCCACCTCTTTAGACTTCCCCTTTTCCACAGCCTCATTATCATCGTTCCTCATTTCATATGCAACCAAGGTACTGTGCAAATTGTCCAATGTCAGCTCTTTTGGATCTTTATCTTCTAGTACTGAAACTTTCGGATTGAACCGAGATGGAAGTTTCCTCAAGATGCGCTTTACAATCTTTATGTCTTCAATGACTTCTCCAAGACCTCGCATATCTTCCACAACAATGTTTACCCTGTCAAAGAATGCGTCAACAGACTCATTCGGGTTCATTTTCAGATCTTCATATTTGTTCCACAACACCTGCAGCTTTGCCTCTCTGACTTTTGTGTCCCCTTCATATATATTCAAAAGCTTTTCCCACATGGAATGTGACGTTTTGCATGACATCACCTTTGTGTAGATGGGATTGGAAAGAGCTCCCCCTAAGGCATTGATTGCTTTGGAATCAGCATCCAACTCTCTATGCTCAGCTTCTGATAAGGCACCACTATTAAAATCAGTTGTGATACCATGCATAGCTGCTGAAAACACATCCATTCCCAAGGATCGGAAATAGTGTTGCATCCGATTCTTCCATATCTGAAAATTATATCCGTCGAAGATCGGAATCCCTTTATGATTGGTTACCTCCATTGAGAGAAGAACAACTTTCAACCTTCCCTCTGATACCACTTGTTAGGTCCACTAGGCTGAATACCCTGAGAGGGGGGGTGAATCAGGGTATGACTAATTAAAAATTAATGCCCGTTCTGATCTTGTTTCGCTGTTAAGCAAAACACTCTTCTCTCTCTTTCCTGCTACACAATATAAACAGAAAGTAAAGCAAGCGCAGGACACAGCAATTTTACTTGGTTCACCGCTAAGGGCTACGTCCAAGGAGCATACGCCGACAGGTTGCCGGTCGTACCAAATTCCACTAATCTTCACTAGCTGTGGATTACAAGGTTCGGGCTAGATCACTTCTATGCCCAGGCTCACTGTCTTTACAATGTTTAGGGTCAGTTCACTGCTTTCCCAAGGGTCACTCCCTGTTTCTCTCTCTCTGGCTCACTACCGGTGGAGAGGATCACCTTCTTCCTCTTCCTAAGCTCACTGCTCTTGGAAGGAATCCACTCACAGTTTATAGACCTGTAGGTCTCTTCATTTGCATGAAAGAATGCATCTTCCTATGTGTGTAGATGCTATGTTGAAGTACAACTTTCACCCGTAGATAAATATCTCTTTGCACCAAAGGTATCGAGCAAACTTCCAGCTTCCACGCAGCCCGAAAACACTGCTGGAACAAACCTTACTTGGCGCGCAAGTCAACCTCGACGCGCAAGTATCGGCGCGCAAGTCACAACGGGCGCGCAAGTCCTCCTCTGACACTTGCGCGACACAAGCTTCCTCAACTCCAAACTTGCGCGACTCTCTTCCTTTTACGCCCAAACAACTATTGGCGCGCAACTACAAACCGGCGCGCAACTTCTAACACCGGCGCACAACTTCAACCACTGGCGCGCAAGTCCCACCTGCGCGACCACACACACCACTTGCGCGACCACCACACCTGCGCGACGGGAGCTCTGAGCTGAACTCCGGTCGAAAAATGAGGAGGGGTGGTCCAGTATTTATAGGCAATCTGACCACCCTGCGCGACGGCGCGCAAGTCACCTGCGCGACCCAATCTCGGCGCGCAAGTCTTCTCTCCTTTTAGACACTTGCGCGACCAACTCCCAAACTTGCGCGAATCTATTTCCTTAGCCATATTTTGATCTTCTGATCTTGAAAAACATATGGCGCGCAAGTTTCCTATAGTCCAAGTCCACGACGCGCAAGTCCCTTTGCCAAAAACACTTTTCATCATTTGCCGATTTTCAGGCCCAAAAATTTGGCAAACACTGGAAAACGGCGCCACCTTGTATCTGATCTTTTGTACCGCCTCCAGATCATCCATTCCTTTTATCGAAGTTCTTGAATCAAACATGGATCGTTGACCTCATCTCTTGAACTCAACATTCCACCATGAAATCCTCTTTGTCAACAAATTTGTATGTCATTGTTTTGCTTTGTCAACAATCACAACTTAGATGTCCACTTTGTCAACAAACACAATCACCTCAAAAATGCTTCAATGATACCTTGAGGGATTTTTGCCCAACATGCCCAAAGAAGAAAACACTTTATTGGATATGCTCTGTCCATGGCGATGTGCGGGAAAGTTTTAAGAATATGTTGTGTTGGAAAAGTAAGTTTCAATTTCTTAATAGTTGTATATATTATAATGAATTTTAAATTTATCTCATTCGTATTATTTTCTAACAGGGGATGGGTCTACTTTCGAAAAAATACAAAGAAGAGTGTAAAGATCAAATATGTAAAGTAAAGGTAAATATCCATTTATAATTTGTACTTTTTGACGTATTACATAAAAATAATATTTTGAAAAATACACTCATTCAAACAGAACTGTCATGAACAACAAGGCGTCGTCGAATGCGGATATTATATGTTTAAGATTTATGTATGAAAATAATTACAACTGGAACACTTGTGAACTTTGACATGGTAAGATTTCCTTTTAAACTTTGTCATAATAATTTCATTTGATTTATTCATAATTATACATGTTAACTACTATCCTTTTAATTTGTAGCTATTTGATGACCCTCAACCCTATAGTGTTCAAGATGTCAAACACTTACAAGTGGAATTGTCAAATTAGTTTACAGGTTTGATTGGATTTTAGTTTGTTTGTAGTGTAAAATGTAATTTTGAATATTGTCATTATAATTGTGTATTTGGTAGTAGTTTAGGTTGGATTTAGGCTTTTTTTTGGACATTGTAAGTTATGAATGTTATATATGTGAATGTTTAATTTTGATCAACTTCTTGTTTTGGTCTAGTTCTGATGGTTTTTTCTGGGTATGGATTCTGGTTTGGGGGGTTTCAGGGGTGTGGGGGGGGTGTCCAGTGGGGTGGGGGGTTTCCAAGGGTGTGGGAGGGATGTCCAGTGGGGTGGGGGTGTGTCCAGGGTGTCCATGGGGGTGGGAGGGTGTCCAGGAGGTGTGGGAGGGGTGTTCAGGGGGTGTCCAGGGAGGTGTGGGGGGTGCCCAGTGGGGTCAGGGGGGTTTCCAGGGGTGTGGGAGGGTTGTCCAGTGGGGTGGGGGTGTTCAGGGTGTCCATGAGGGTGGGGGCAGTCCAGGGGGGTGAGAGCATGTCCAGGAGGGTGGGAGGGCTGTCCAGGGGAGTGGGGGTTGTCCAGAGGGTGTCCGGGGGTGTGGGGGGGTGTCCAGGGGGGTGGGTGGGTTTCTAGGGGTGTGGGAGGGTTGTCCAGGGTTATGGGGGTGTACAGGGTGTCCATGATGATGGGGGGCAGTCCAGGGGAGGTGGGAGCGTCTCCAGGAGGGTGGGAGTGTTGTCCAGGGGAGTGGGGGGCTGTCCAGGGGAGTGGGGGGTTGTCTGGGGGGTGTCCAGGGGGGTGGGTGGGTTTCTAGGGGTGTGTGGGAGGGTTGGTCCAAGGGTATGGGAGGTGTCCAGGGGTGTCCATGGGGGTGGGGGTGTCCAGAAGGGTGGGGGTGTCCAGGGGTGTCCAGGGGTGTCCAGGGGGGTGGGGGGGCTGTCCAGGAGGGTGGGGGTGTCCAGGGGTTGTCCAGGGGTGTCCAGGGGTGTGGGGAGTGTCCAGTGGGGTGGGGGGGTTTCCATGGGGTGTGGGAGGGGTGTCCAGTGGTGTGGGGGGGCGTCCAGGGGTGTGGGGGGGGCTGTCCAGGGGGTGGGGGCTGTCCAGGAGGGTGGGGGGGTTGTCCAGGGGGTGGGGGCTGTCCAGGAGGGTGGGGGGTTGTCCAAGGGGTGGGGGGTTGTCCAGGGGGCGGGGTGTACAGTGGGGTGGGAGGGGGGGTTCAGGGTGGTGGGGGGTTGTCCAGTGGGGTGGGGGGTTTCCAGGGGTGTGGGGAGGTTGCCCAGGGGTGGGGGGTGTCCAGTGGGGTGGGGGGTTCCAGGGGTGTGGGGGGTTGTCCAGTGGGGTGGGGGTGTCCAGGGTGTCCATGAGGGTGGGAGCGTGTCCAGGAGGGTGGGAGGGCTGTCCAGGGGAGTGGGAGGGATGTCCAGGGGAGTGGAGTGTGGGGCTGTCCAGGGGGTGTCCAGGGGTGTGGGAGGGTGTCCTGTGGGGGGGGGGTCCAGGGGTGTGGGAGGGCTGTCCAGTGGGGTGAGGGGTGTCCAGGGTGTCCCTGAGGGTGTGGGGCAGTCCAGGGGGGAGTGGGAGGGCTGTCCAGGGGGTGGGGGTTGTCAGGGGTGTGGAGGGTGTCTAGGGGGGTGGGTGGGTTTCTAGGGGTGTGGGAGGGTTGTCCAGTGGGATGGGGGTGTCCAGGGTGTCCCATGAGGGTGGGGGGGCAGTCCAGGTGGGTGAGAGCGTGTCCGGGGGAGTTGGAGGGTTGTCCAAGGGAAGTGGGGGTTGTCCATGGGGTGTCCAGGGGTGTGGGGGGTGTCCTGTGGGGTAAGGGGGGGTTTCCAGGGGTGTGGGAGGGTTGTCCAGTGGGGTGGGGGGTGTCCAGGGTGTCCATGAGGGTGGGGGCAGTCCAGGGGGTGGGAGCGTGTCCAGGAGGGTGGGGAGGGCTGTCCAGGGGACTGGGGGGTTGTCCAGGGGGTGCCCAGGGGTGTGGAGGGTGTCCAGGGGGTGTGGGTGGGTTTCTAGGAGTGTGGGAGGGATGTCCAGGGGTGTGGGGGTGTCTAGGGGGGTGGGTGGGTTTCTAGGGGTGTGGGAGGGCTGTCCAGTGGGGATGGGGGGTGTCCAGGGTGTCCATGAGGGTGGGGGGGCAGTCCAGGTGGGTGAGAGCGTGTCCGGGGGAGTTGGAGGGTTGTCCAGGGGAGTGGGGGTTGTCCATGGGGTGTCCAGGGGTGTGGGGGGTGTCCTGTGGGGTGAGGGGGGTTTCCCAGGGGTGTGGGAGGGTTGTCCAGTGGGGTGGGGGTGTCCATGAGGGTGGGGGCAGTCCAGGGGGTGGGAGCGTGTCCAGGAGGGTGGGAGGGTTGTCCAGGGGAGTGGGGGGTTGTCCAGGGGGTGCCCAGGGGTGTGGGGGGTGTCCAGGGGGGTGGGTGGGTTTCTAGGAGTGTGGGAGGGATGTCCAGGGGTGTAGGGGGTGTTAAGGGTGTCCATGGGGTGGGGGGCCGTCGAGGGGGGTTGTCCAGGGGGTGGGGGTGTCTAGGGGTGCCCAGGGGTGTGGGGCGTGCCCAGGGGTGTGGGGCGTGCCCAGGGGGGTGGGGGGCTGGCCAGGGGGTGGGGCTGTCCAGGAGGGTAGGGGGCTATCCAGGAGGGTGGGGGGGTGTCGAGGGGGTGTCCTGGGGTGTGGGGGGTGTCCAGTGGGGTGTGGGCTGGTTGTCCAGTGGGGGGGGGGGGGGGGGGGTTCAGGGGTGTGGGAGGGTTGTCCAGGAGGGTGGGGGCAGTCCAGGGGTGTGGGGTGTGTCCAGTGGGGTGGGGGTTTCCAGGGGTGGGGGGGTTGTCCAATGGGTGGGGGGGTCTGTTTTTGTTTTGTTGCAGGTCTTCTTTTGGCAGGGCATAGTTGTGGTTGAACGGTTTTATTAAAAAAAATTGGTTTTTACGTCGGTTATTTTATAACTGACGTAAAAAATGCACAGGGATTGGTTTTAAGGTCGATTATTTGAAAACCGACGTAACAAATGCATGGGAATGGTTTTTGCGTTGGTTAACCGACGTAATAAATGGAAAGGAATAGTTTTTTACGTCGGTTATCGGTTATTTGATAACCAACGTAGTACATATGTTTTCACGTTGGTTATTATTTAACCGACGTGGAAAACCGCTTGGCAAACTGGTTTATCACGTCGGTTATGAAAATAACCGACGTGATAAATGCTTCGGAGGCGTGATTTAGGACGTCGGTTATTATATAACCGACGTGAAAAGGTATATACCACGTCGGTTTTTAAATAACCGACGTAATAAATCACGACTCCGAAGCGTTTTCCACGTCGGTTTTTGAGGAACCGACGTGAAAAACGCTTCGGATTTTTGGTTTTTACGTCGGTTTTAAAATAACCGACGTAAAAAACAATGTTTATAATGTCTCCTGTAATAACGTCGACCAAAAGACAACGTAAAAAATAAAAAATAACCGCCGTAAAAAACGTTTTATGCACTAATGACCCATAGTCTAAAGTCGGTGTTGTAATTTGGTTGTGACTCCTC
Organism: Viscum album; assembly: GCA_963277665.1. Classification (NCBI taxonomy): domain Eukaryota; kingdom Viridiplantae; phylum Streptophyta; class Magnoliopsida; order Santalales; family Viscaceae; genus Viscum; species Viscum album. The sequence goes on along the minus strand of CAUJRU010000014.1, from coordinate 2,032,167 downwards.
ATACAAAAATTAGGTGACTTGGTTATTCTTCCACTAGAAAAAGTAGTTTGTAATTGGGCTGTGATTCCTCTTCAAAAATCATATTAGTGCACAACTTATCTCTAACCGAGTAGAGAGATATAAGAGTAGATTATGTCCATTTTGGATCGAACTACTATAAAAAACATACATGTGTTTGTTTCTTTTATTTTTTTCCGCGGAAAATTAACACTTAATTATCATTAATAATTAATTTAGATACTTTCTATTTCTATAATAAATTTTAATCTCGTCTATTCACCCCCCCCAAACCATCTATCATTACCCCTCATTACCATTCCGAACCTAACAAAGGGGTGATTTAAAAATAAATTCATTGTTTATACTAATTTAGCATGAGGTCTAACTAACAATTCACTATTTGTGATCCACGCTAGAATAATAACAATAATAATAAGGTCCACTCAACCAATCATATAATCACATGATAGAAATAAATAAATAAAAAACATCATAATTGAGAAGACTACAAGCACTAATAAGTGTGAACATTCCCTGCAATTGAGAAAAAAGCCAGGAAACTCAATCAATTTTTCCTTATATACCAACCATTCTTTTAAATCCCTTTTCCTTCCATATTCTTCAAAAACAATTCTAACATACCAAACAAGGAATAAGCTATAAACCAAAGAATAATCTCTAGTTGAAGAAAAGGACTTGTTACCTCCTATCCGCGAAATGGTGCGAGATCAATTTTGAACTGTTGCTTCCCCTTGCTCGCCCTCTTCGAGAAATTGATAAATTAGGAAAAAATATGAGAGCGCTGTCGTGGGCGCCCTCAAATGATTAGTGTGATTTGGGGTACTTAAGTGCAGCAGAGTGGCTGACCAAGGTCGTCTCTCAAAGGAGGAAGTGAATTTAACAACTTATTAGAGGTATTCTAAAAAAATAAAATAAAATATAATAGAATAAAAACACTACTTTAAAGGATTGGGGTTTGTTGTAGTTTATGAATCTAGAAGAAGTTTGTTGGAAGAAGATTGTATAATTTTTTTTGTTTTTAGTTTTGAAATGAATTTCAATTTAAATGACACAACAAGAAGATGTTTTTTTTAGAAATCTATTTAAAAAGCGTAATCGATCTAACTCTACCTCTTCACTTTATTATTAATCATTATCATTTAAATTAACATTCACTTAATTATGATCCCTTAATTTGTTAAATCCTGAACCCTACGAGAATTAACTTTACCACAAAGATGATGTGAATTTAAACCTAAGCTAACTTTGGAACGTGCAATCGCAGCACCCTGCTTTGATTGATGTTCTAAAATTAGCTTATGATCAGTGGTAAATTAAGGCACATATCCATTCTGTAAATGAGGATGAATTGTGTTTAGGGATTATATTTGAACTCTACAAATTTATCCCGTGTGGTCTTGTATTACCGATTAAGATCGCGCTCTCACAATTTACACAAAATCCCGACCTCGCGTGTTTTTGTGTTAATTATTCAATTGCTTTCCTAGTTTCTTACAATTTAAAAACACAATTCATGGATCATATTAAGTGAATTACAGTAGCTCATTGATTCAAAATAATTAAATGAAGAGGGTAGAAGATAGATCGATTACTAAAAGACTACTCTTCCATGGGTGGCGTAATCATCGTAGAAGCGTTTTGCATGTGCAAAGGTTTAAAATGGGTATAACCCAATAACGCTTCTACTCAAGAATTCCAGCCCAATTAGGAAGATTAAGAGAAGAAGAAATTTAAACAAAACAGAAGAAAAGAGAAGAAATAAAATAAGAACAAAGAAGTTTATTACATAAACAAAATCATTACAACATGAAGGAGAAGAAGAAGGCTTCGTCGAAGGGATCCTTGCTTCAAGAGCTACCCTTATTGAAATGGTTGGAGAATTGGAGTGGATCCACTTCTCCTCTGCCCTCAACTTCCCAATGCACGTCCCAACCCCTCCAAATGAGAAAAACTCCAATTTATAGAGGGGAGGGGAGGAGAGGTTACAAGTGGTTTCAAGTGTGAATGTGGAAATTCGGCCAAATATTTTATGCCAACTTGCACCGCCCATTTGACCACCAAAACGCATGAATTGGCCGGCCTTCCAGAAGGATGATTTGTGCCACATCATGTCCCCGAGCTTTCATCAAAATTTGGGCTCAATCCAAGCCCGTATGTAGAATATATGGCCCAAATACAGAACCTTCTCCATTCTGGCGAGCTCAGCCCAACTTTGACTTCATGGCCCAATTTCAACAACCAAATGAACTCTTTAGCTTTAGTGTCCTGAATAAAAGTTGTAGATAATTTAGTTAGGAACACTGTTACAAAATTTCAAATTCAAATAATAAATATAAAAATATTTATCTTCGAAATACTACAGTGCACTATTAAGGGTAAAACTGGAATTTTCACCAAATTTTCAAATGAATGATCAAATCCCAAATATTTTATAAATAAACATGTTTAACACAATGTGAGGAAATTATATCATTTATTATCAATAAAATATTCAATAAAATAGTGTTTTATCAACTCCCCCACACTTACCCTTTTGCACACCTGGGCAAAACCTCATATCAAGTAAACATCAATATCAAATCAAAACCAATTTTAAAACACATATCCTTAAGATCAATCAATTCCACACCAAGAATAAAAAAGATATCATGCCTCATAAAAAACCTTATTTCAAGTTCTCCATTTATATCATTCAATATATTTCCACTTCATTTATCCACCCATGCACAAAACACTTACCTTGCTTGAATTTTCTCTCATCACTCAAATATCAATTTTTTTTGCAATGTCTTTCTCATCCAAACTCATACAAGGGTCACCATAGGCTTGATAGATTCCTACATCGCTACCCGATGTGAGTCAAGGACATATGTTTATCATGAGGACTTTTCAGGGTTGTTCTGTGGCTTTCGGTTGGTAGGATTAAGATGTGAAAAACTCTGAGGCTGAATGAGGAGGGCTTGACTCTTTTGAAGCAAAATTGCATTAATCTAATTTTCACTTAAATATGGTCTTCTCTTCAATCCACATAGTATCAATTCAGCTCCATCATCATGAAAAGTCATGAAAGGTTTACACCATTCATTATTTCAGCATAAAAAATGTCAATCTTATCAAACATGATTTTCTTGAAAGCTCCAGATGGGCACAGCTTTCCACCTCAATTAGAAGCTCCAGAAAAGGCACAGCTTCACTTGTCATGAAAGCTCCAGAAAAGGCACAGCTTTCAATATAATGACTTTCTTTAGCAGCAAACACATCTCTTCAGAATTTAATTTTCCACCCAAAGTATCACAGAATGTGGTGGAAAAAATCCAAGACAACTTCCCCCACACTTAAGCTCAACTAGATTATGCAATTTCACTTCAAAAGTTGGTTGGATAGGGAAAATTGGCTTGTAATGTGGCTTAACCTAACAGGCTGTGCATGGCTTCTAAGGGCTACAAGGATTAAATATTCAAGGTAGGCCATTATAAAAAAGGATTCTTTGAAATAGGGGTTTTAATACCAAACAAATGCATCAATCATTTAAACATATGTACCTCAAACCCTCAAGTTTTGACAGGAATAGATCAAATTCTGGTTAAATCAAGTATGGTTTGGTTCTCTCAAGAAGTGAGGTGAATGTAAAGAATATGAAAATAATGGTTCAGAAGTCTCACAGGAAAGTGATTTCAAATTTAAAGACAGTGAGATGTGGCATGGGATTCAAAATTCGGTGTACTTTCCATGAAATTACTAAATATTTGAACTTGAAACAGAGTCATTTCAGCATTCATTTAAGCTTAGTTTCAAGGGGTAAATTGTTTCACTTATTGATATGGATTTAAAAATGGTGATGAGAATCATTTCAGCTCAAAAGTTTCAAAAACACACAGAAAATTGTAAAATAAACACACAATTTTTGAAAAACACACAATTTTTTTTTTTTTGTTTTTTTTTAACAGGAAAACAATTGAAATTACTAAACTAAAAGGTTCCCTCCCCCACACTTAAAATATTGCATTGTCCTCAATGTGAACCCATGAGATGATATATGCACATGAAATGCAGAATTTTTAAATAGGACAAATAATATAAAAGTGAAAGGGTTAGGAACAGCCTGATGTGATCAAGTGATGATGGGGTCATGCAGTGTGATAAAATCCACTGCATCAGTAGGATGTCCCTCAATGTATCTCTTCAAACGTTGCCCATTGACTGTAAAGCTCCTTCCAGTGTCCTCTTGTGTGATCTCCACTGCACCATAAGGAAAAACATTAGACACAATATAAGGACCTAACCATCTGGAACGCAACTTACCAGGCATCAACTCCAGTCGTGAACTATAGAGAAGGACTTTCTCTCCAACATGAAACTCCCTTTTTTGGATCATTTTGTCATGAGCTACTTTTGATCTTTCCTTATAGAGCCTTGAGTTCTCATATGATGACAGGCGAATCTCCTCGAGCTCTTGAATTTGCAACTTCCTTTGAATTCCAGCTTGGGCCAAATCCATGTTGCATTTCTTTATAGCCCAATATGCCCGATGCTCGACTTCCACTGGGAGATGACATGCTTTCCCAAAAACAATCCGAAATGGGGACATACCAATGGGGGTCTTGTATGTTGTCCTATAAGCCCACAATGCATCATCCAAGTGCTTGCTCCAATCCTTCCTATTTGGCTGCACGGTTTTCTCCAAGATTTGTTTCAACTCACGATTTGAAACCTCAGCCTGGCCATTTGTTTGGGGGTGGTATGGTGTTGATGTTTTGTGTGTCACCCCATACTTTCGAAGGAGGGAAGCAAAATTCCTATTGCAAAAATGTGTCCCTTGGTCACTGATGATGGCCTTTGGTACTCCAAACCTGCAAAAAATTTGTGCTTTGACAAAGTCCACAACAACATGAGAATCGTCAGTCCTGGTGGCCTTGGCCTCCACCCATTTACTCACATAATCAACAGCAACCAAAATGTACAAAAATCCAAATGAACTAGGAAAAGGACCCATAAAGTCGATGCCCCATACATCAAAAATCTCACAAAATAGTATGGGTTGTTGGGGCATCTCATGTCTCCTAGAAATGTTCCCAGTGTGTTGGCAACGAGAGCATGACTTACAAAACAAATGGGCATCATGGAACAAGCTAGGCCAATATAATCCAGAGTCTAAAACCTTCCTAGCTGTCCGTTGGGGTCCAAAGTGTCCACCACAAGCAAGTGTATGACAGAAATGCAAAACAGACTCAAACTCATGATCGGGAACACACCTCCTAATGACTTGGTCACTACACATGCGCCAGAGGTACGGATCATCCCACACATAATACCTAGACTCACTTTTTAATTTTTGGACTTGATGCTTCTTCAAATTTACTGGGATTTCAGAGCAAACAATGTAATTAACTAAATCAGCATACCAAGGATGCTTACCTGAGATGGTATAGAGATGCTCATCGGGGAAAGTGTCCCGAAGTGGTACCTAGTCCAAGGTGTCATCCTCTAGTGTGTGAGTAAGCCTACTCATGTGGTCCGCCACCATGTTTTCTGACCCCTTTTTGTCCTTTATCTCGATGTCAAACTCTTGAAGAAGGAGCATCCAACGGATAAGTCGTGGCTTTGCATCTGGCTTCTTTAGGAGGTACCTCAAAGCTGCATGGTCAGAAAAAACAACTACTTTAGAGCCCAATAAATATGAACGGAATTTATCTAAAGCAAATATGACAGCAAGAAACTCCTTTTCTGTGGTAGTGTAGTTTGATTGGGCTGAATCTAGCGTCCTCGATGCATAGGCGATCACATGTGAACGTCCCTCCACCCTCTGAGATAAGACAGCTCCAACCGCGAAGTTGGAGGCGTCACACATAAGCTCAAATGGAAGGTCCCACCGTGGGGGCTGTATGATTGGTGGAGTGGTCAGACACTTCTTCAGCTCATCAAATGATACCCTGCATGACTCATCAAAATTGAAGTCAATATCTTTTTGAAGCAATCGAGATAAGGGTAGAGCGATCTTACTAAAATCTCTAATGAAGCGTCGATAAAATCCAGCATGCCCAAGGAATGATCGAACATCACGCACACATGTAGGATATGGGAGGGATGAAATAATGTCTACCTTAGATTTATCAACTTCAATTCCATGTTGTGAGACTATATGACCTAAGACAATTCCCTTTTCGACCATGAAATGACATTTTTCAAAATTTAAGACCAGATTCTTCTCAATACAACGATGCAACACATCACCCAAACTAGAGAGACATTCATCAAATGAGGACCCATAAACTGTAAAATCATCCATAAATACCTCCATGCAGGTCTCAATGAAATCTGAGAAAATACTCACCATGCATCTCTGGAAGGTACCTGGGGCATTGCAAAGTCCAAATGGCATCCTTCGGTAGGCAAAGGTACCGAATGGGCAGGTGAATGTTGTCTTCTCCTGGTCCTCTGCTGCAATGGGAACCTGAAAATAGCCAGAAAATCCATCCAAGAAACAATAGTGTGTCTTCCCAGCTAGTCTCTCAAGCATCTGGTCAATGAATGGAAGTGGGAAATGGTCCTTACGAGTGGATTGATTTAGTTTCCTATAATCGATACACACTCGCCAACTGTTTTGTACTCTCACAGGAACTAACTCATCATTTTCATTTTTTATAACAGTGAAACCAGTTTTCTTTGGTACAACCTGAACAGGGCTAACCCATTGTGAGTCAGAAATAGGGTAAATGATACTCGCCTCAAGTAATTTTTCAACTTCTTTCTTAACAACTTCTAGGAGGGTGGGATTAAGTCTCCTTTGTGGCTGTCTCACCGGTTTAGCCCCATCCTCCAAGAGAATCCTATGCATGCAAATGGAGGGGCTAATACCTGATATGTCTGCCAATGTCCAACCAATTGCCCTAATGTTATCTCTCAAAAGATTCAAAAGTTTTTCTTCATGTTCAAAAGAGAGATTGTTAGCAATTATGACAGGTAATCTATCACCACTGAGCAAGTATGCATATTTGAGATTTGGGGGCAATGGCTTGAGTTCCAATGTAGGTGGGTGATGTATGGATGGCGAAATTGATGCAACAGACATATCTGCACAATGAACATCAGTATCAGAATAAAAATCATCACAATCAGAGAATAAAGCACCAAATCCATCAGCATACTCAATAGCCATGTCATAATCAGAGTTCACATGATCAAAATCAGAATATGATTCCATTTCAAAATCAAATCTTAGAGAGTCTTGTTCCTTAAAAATGGGTGTAGAAGTATTCTTAGACATCAAACTAGAACCAATACTCATAATCTCCCTAAGCATAGGACAATCAAATTCTATGAAGTTTTTATTTGGTGGTTCAAAATGGGAGATAACAAAAGCAGAATGGTCCTCTGAGGGGTACTTCATGGAATCCATAACATTAAATATCACAACTTCATCCCCAAATTCCATGGAAAGTGTACCCTCATTGACATTTATGATAGTTTTTGCAGTTTTGAGGAAGGGTCTACCTAAGATAATGGGGGCATGAGAACTTACCTGATCATCCTCCATGTTAAGAACATAGAAATCCGCTGGAAAGATCATGTCTCTTACCCGGACAAGTACATCCTCAAGGACTCCCGCTGGATATGCCGTAGCTCTATTCGCCAATTGCACCACTACTCTTGTTGGCTTCAACTCACCAACCTGCAAGGAAGAGAATACAGAGTGAGGCATCACATTTATGGAAGCACCTAAATCACAAAGTGCATCAGAAAAGTGCAACTCCCCTATGGTGCATGGGATGGTGAATGTCCCTGGATCCTTGCACTTTGTTGGCATTGCTAGAGTTGGTGTAATGAGTGCCGACACATTCCTTCCAAGGTTGATCCTCTCATTCCCCTTGAGCCCTCTTCGATTGGTACAAAGTTCTTTTAAGAATTTGGCATACCTTGGGATTTGCTTAATGGCTTCAAGTAGAGGAATGTTGATCTCCACACGCTTGAATGTGTCCAAAACCTCCTTTTGCATTGCTTCTTCAGCCATCTTCTTGGTTTGAACAATCCTGTTTGGAAAAGGAAGGGGTTTAGGAGGAACATCATCAATCTTTTTCTTACCTTTATCTTTCTCCTTGGATTGCTCATCAGTTGGTATGGAATGCGGCTTCTCTGAAGTTGAGGTGAATTCCGGTGGAATGGTAGGTGCAGATGTATCGTTCATTTGTTTCCCACTTCTCAATGTGATGGCACTAACATTCCCCTTTGGATTTGGAGTGGGTTGGGAAGGTAGATTTCCAGAATTCTTACTCACAAGTTCATGGAGGGCGGTGGCAATCTGGCTCATTTGAGTCTTCAACTCTCTCAGCTCCGAACCTTGACTCTTCAGCTCATTCTGTTGATTAAGAACAATTTGCTTCAAAAGATCATCAGTATTAGAATCTACCTTTGGTGGATGATTCCCTTGTTGTTGACTTGTTGATGTTTGAGCTTCAAATCTCCTTTGGGGTTGTTGGAAACCCTGCTGGTAAGGCGGAGGCTGCTGGAAGTTTGGTTGAAAATGGGGCCTTTGTTGTTGTCCAGAGCCATACCTCATGTCCGCTAGATCTTTCCACCCTTGGTTGTATGTTGGATCAAACTTCTTTTGGGGATATGGTTGTTGTTGTTGCTGCTGAAATGGTCTCCCAGGGAACACTGCTGCACAATCTTCTGTTTCTTGGAGTTGTGGGCAACAGTCAGTCGGGTGGCTTGTCTCAGTGCAAATACCACAAGGCCTTGAAGGAGGGGGTTGGGATGTCTTTTGAGCCAATGCAATCTGCCTCACCATAGTTGTCAATTCTTCTAACTTAGTATCAATCAAATGACTTTCAAGAGAAGAAGGACTTACTTGATGTACTCCTCGAACATGTGGTGTACCTCTATCACCGAATTGTTGAGAGTTTTGGGTCATCTTGTCGATCAATGCTCGTGCAGCTACTGGTGTCTTGTCCACCAATGCTCCTCCAGCCGCAGCATCTACCATGCTCCTCTCCATGGGTGTGAGTCCTTCGTAGAAGTATTGGATGAGGAGTTGCTCACTGATTTGGTGATGTGGGCAGCTTGCACACAACTTCTTGAATCTCTCTCAGTACTCATACATTGACTCCCCTTGGGCTTGCTTGATCCCCGATATCTCCTTTCGAATGGATGTGGTCCTTGATGCTGGAAAAAATCTCTGCAAGAAAATACGTTTCAAATCGTTCCAACAAGTTACATCTTCGGGTTGTAAATAATACATCCAATCTTTCGCAGCTCCATCAAGTGAGAATGGGAATGCTCTTAGTTTGATTTGATCTTCAGAGACATTTCTAGGTTTTAGGGTTGAGCAAACCACATTAAATTCTTTCAAATGTTTATTTGGATCCTCACCAAAGAGGCCATGAAACTTTGGAAGTAAGTGAATTAACCCAGATTTTAGTTCAAAGTCCGATTCGAGATTTGGGTATGCAATACAATTTGGTTGATAGTTAATATCAGGTGCAGCCAATTCTCGAATGGTTCTATTAAGTTCATTTCCATTGTTTCCAGCCATTGGTTCTTGTTTTATGGTTGAATTTGAATTGCTTCCAATTTCAATGTTCTGATATTGGAGTAATTCTCCAACTGGTTGAATGTTGAAACTTCCCGTAGATTGAGAATGTCTGATTCGTGCCCTAAGGCTACGTTCAATCTCAGGGTCAAGATCTAAGAGATCTTCGGGATTAGTTCGTGTCATCAATCAATGAAAGATGAAAAGAAGGAATGTGGACCATAGTAAAATAAAAATTAGAAGTTTGAGTTGATGGTCCAAAAAGAAGTAGAAAGAGATAAAAGAAGAAGAAGAAGAAAAAAATCAGATTGGGTAAAGACGGAAGAAAGAAGAGAGGAAGAGAATAAAATTTAAAATAAAATAAATACCTCTAATTGGATGAAATAATTACTTGCCTCCCCGGCAACGGCGCCAATTTGAAAGAGCGCTGTCGTGGGCGCCCTCAAATGATTAGTGTGATTTGGGGTACTTAAGGGCAGCAGAGTGGCTGACCAAGGTCGTCTCTCAAAGGAGGAAGTGAATTTAACAACTTATTAGAGGTATTCTAAAAAAATAAAATAAAATATAATAGAATAAAAACACTACTTTAAAGGATTGGGGTTTGTTGTAGTTTATGAATCTAGAAGAAGTTTGCTGGAAGAAGATTGTATAATTTTTTTTGTTTTTAGTTTTGAAATGAATTTCAATTTAAATGACACAACAAGAAGATGTTTTTTTTAGAAATCTATTTAAAAAGCGTAATCGATCTAACTCTACCTCTTCACTTTATTATTAATCATTATCATTTAAATTAACATTCACTTAATTATGATCCCTTAATTTGTTAAATCCCGAACCCTACGAGAATTAACTTTACCACAAAGATGATGTGAATTTAAACCTAGGCTAACTTTGGAACGTGCAATCGCAGCACCCTGCTTTGATTGATGTTCTAAGATTAGCTTATGATCAGTGGTAAATTAAAGCACATATCCATTCTGTAAATGAGGATGAATTGTGTTTAGGGATTATATTTGAACTCTACAAATTTATCCCGTGTGGTCTTGTATTACCGATTAAGATCGCGCTCTCACAATTTACACAAAATCCCGACCTCGCGTGTTTTTGTGTTAATTGTTCAATTGCTTTCCTAGTTTCTTACAATTTAAAAACACAATTCATGGATCATATTAAGTGAATTACAGTAGCTCATTGATTCAAAATAATTAAATGAAGAGGGTAGAAGATAGATCGATTACTAAAAGACTACTCTTCCATGGGTGGCGTAATCATCGTAGAAGCGTTTTGCATGTGCAAAGGTTTAAAATGGGTATAACCCAATAACGCTTCTACTCAAGAATTCCAGCCCAATTAGGAAGATTAAGAGAAGAAGAAATTTAAACAAAACAGAAGAAAAGAGAAGAAATAAAATAAGAACAAAGAAGTTTATTACATAAACAAAATCATTACAACATGAAGGAGAAGAAGAAGGCTTCGTCGAAGGGATCATTGCTTCAAGAGCTACCCTTATTGAAATGGTTGGAGAATTGGAGTGGATCCACTTCTCCTCTGCCCTCAACTTCCCAATGCACGTCCCAACCCCTCCAAATGAGAAAAACTCCAATTTATAGAGGGGAGGGGAGGAGAGGTTACAAGTGGTTTCAAGTGTGAATGTGGAAATTCGGCCAAATATTTTATGCCAACTTGCACCGCCCATTTGACCACCAAAACGCATGAATTGGCCGGCCTTCCAGAAGGATGATTTGTGCCACATCATGTCCCCGAGCTTTCATCAAAATTTGGGCTCAATCCAAGCCCGTATGTAGAATATATGGCCCAAATACAGAACCTTCTCCATTCTGGCGAGCCCAGCCCAACTTTGACTTCATGGCCCAATTTCAACAACCAAATGAACTCTTTAGCTTTAGTGTCCTGAATAAAAGTTGTAGATAATTAAGTTAGGAACACTGTTACAAAATTTCAAATTCAAATAATAAATATAAAAATATTTATCTTCGAAATACTACAGTGCGCTATTAAGGGTAAAACTGGAATTTTCACTAAATTTTCAAATGAATGATCAAATCCCAAATATTTTATAAATAAACATGTTTAACACAATGTGAGGAAATTATATCATTTATTATCAATAAAATATTCAATAAAATAGTGTTTTATCAAAATACATAAGGGTTTCAATGGTGTCAGATTTTTAACTTACATAGCCACATGATAGCCATGTTTCATTCAGAGATAAGGAGCGAGCAACTTACAGCTATGGCCACAAGCTCTTCCAAAAGATCTTCCAGATGACTCACGGGCTAATATCAACAAGCAGGATTCAAAATCGAAGTTTTTAATCAGCGGACTCAAAGTTCTAAAAAACATACCCATTGCATTGGTGTTAGGTAATAAAATCGAGAAGAGAAATTGTAGAAACAAACGGTAGCATTCTATATTGGAAGCAACAGTACAGACAGAGAGAAAAGAAGAGTTACAACTTAGGGAAGAAGAGGAAGGAGGTGGAAGAAAGGAACTCATGGAAGACCACTCCCCGAGTCCCCTTGTCACACCCGGTTTTTCACGTCATTATTTTGATCCGGTTCATTTGAAATCCTGGTCCTTTTCTTGGGTATTCGGTGAGATGAATTTTGAGTTTTTATGTTTCATCTATGTCTAATCACCCTAATTTGGGTTCCTCAATGCTTGTTTATGAGTTTTTTGAGAAAGGGCGGTTACTTCATGATTTGGGCCGACCGTGAGCCCATTTCCAATTTTTAAAAACCAAATTTGTTTCATTTATAACTCCTTTGTTTTTCAACCTTTTTCACCCATTCCACTTCTCACTTGTCCTCTACTGACATTTTAAAACTTTCATATCCTTTTGGACCCCATAGAAATTCATAATCATGGTGAAATTGGGTTATTTATTCAGGTATTGGGCCAACCCGAGGGCACATTTCCAGTTTTAAAAAAATAATTGGTTTCTTTTATATCTTATTCGTTTTTTAATAATTTTCGGTGATTCCACCTCCCACTCAAAGCCAATATCTGTATCCTCACCCCCATTATCGATTTGCCCTCTTTGGAGCTCAGAATAGTCGCCGAGTGGGGAATCATTTTCAATGTCTCTCAAATCATCCAGAATTGACAAGATAAATTGTATCATTCATAAATCATTCAATTCGTACACTTTTTGCCACCAATCTTCTTTCCCTGGTTCGTCCAGACATTAGGAGTCTCTCCACGAAGTTTCAAGCCATTCCATTGTATCTAAGGGTGCAGATCTAATGGAATACGAAGAGTTTTCTAGTTTCAAGGTGATATTCCTTCTCATTTATCCTCCCTCTTCCACCTCCTTTCATTATTTCTTGGTTTTTTATTCTACCCTAGTCATTATATACCTAGGGTTCTGTTATCCCATGTTTTTTTTATGGGGGTTTTGTTCGTTTAGGTCTGGTCTTCATAGTTTTAGGGTTTATAAACCCGTAGCGAGTGATTTCGGGTGTGCGTTTCCATTACGCCAAGGATTTGAGATAGGATATCCCTTGCACATACCTTTATCATTCAGTTTCATCATTTCAATATTGTCCTCAACTGATATATATGTTTATTATTGTTTTTAAGCCTTTGGATAATTTTCTTGGTGTGCAAAATGGTTGTTTAATCCTTGTTTTGTGAAAGGTAGTGTTGTTTTGTCATGAAAGTGCTCAACAAGTGTTTGTTTAAATATTCTGTTATCTTTTGCACCTAGTTTGTGAGGTTGAGAAACTGGTTTATGGTATTTTTAACATGTTTCAGTAGGTTTAATAAAATATGTCATGCAATTGGTGTTTTATTCCTTGTCAAGTGGTTAAAATAAATTGTTTTGTTTAAAAGTGCATGTCATGTGTTCGGTAAATTGTCAGGTTGGCTTTTATGTGTTAAGTGTGATTTAAAAATTATTTGTTTGGATTTATAAATTCATTGGAAGAATGGAAAATGGTATTTTTTGGTCCTTATATGGATTTCCAATTTGTATTTGGTTTTACAAACAAATGGGTTTTGGTTTACAACATGTTTTGGCCCGAGTTGCCGGAAAATGACCCGTTTCACATCCTTATGAAAATGGTTGTGTTTTGAATATGTAACCTGAATGTTTTAAGGGATTTATGAATGTGTTTTGCTGCTGTAAATGGTGTGTATACATCTCCTTAATAAAAGTGAAACGCATACCTTGGTCAAAGGATAGTTTTGAGAAATGCTTAAAGGCCCGTTTGGCATTTGTTTTTTTTTTTGTAAAAATGGTTTCCATGTGTATTTCATGTTCTATCTTTTGGGGCAATTTTATGGTCCATGAAAATGATTTATTAATAGGTTTTGGGGCTTTCAAATCTGGGTTGTTATGTTATTGATGGGTTTGTGGCCTTAAAAGATCATTTTTGAATGAATTTTATGTGCAAGGCCTCGTTATACTCCTTGAAATTGTTTTACGAATCTTTTTAGTGCTTTATTGATTTGTGAAAGAAATGTGAAGCATGTTTGTGGACTGTTTGTGTGTGTATGGTTTGGTAATGGAATTTTGATGTGGAAAGTGTATTTGATAATATGTGTAACTTGATTGAGCACCAAAGGGAATCCCGGGTATCTAGGTGGGCGGACGTATACTAGTATGCTAGTGATTCTGTGGGGTTTGGCCCCTGTTTTACGTAGCAAGTTTGACGATGACAACACTAACTAAACTATGATGATGATGATGTTGGGGGACCACTAGGTTATAGGTATGCTCCCTACTAGTGACTCATGTGCACGAGAACGGATATTTATTATGGTTACTTTCACCGAGATACGAGGTACCTGGGGCTCACAACTAACTAGTGCCTAGGGGTGATCCCGTGACTTGTGCTCATTGGCTATTTTGTACTCACCGTCGGCATACGGTGTGTTTGGTTGGTAAATTCAGTAGTGTGTGATTTATTTAAAAGTGTAAATTCTTTAAAACAGTCCTCTTGAAAACTATTTTCATTTTGAAGTTGCACCTCTTTGAAAATTGTTACTAACATTCTTGTTTATAAAACATGCAAATTTTTGTCTGTTAAATTGTTTTATATAGCTTGGGACATCATTTGGAAAACATACATTTATATCTTTTATTTAAAACATGAAATTGATGTTTCTTTTATTTTAAAGGATGTGCATTGGGAATAGAATATCGGGCTAACCTACTGAGTTTTAATACTCACGCATATAGTCTTCTTCTGTTTTTAGCCTTTGTGCAGGTTTCAGCTTGAGTTCGATCGCCTTGGGCGACGTGTGATCTTTATGTTGGAGAGTGACCAGAAGGGTCACATGGAGTTATTTGGTTATCGGGTTTGGTCAGATGAGTTGTTGGTTTAGTTGTACTTTCAATTTCTTGTACAAATAATGTTCAGTTCAGTTTTTATATAAATGTATTTTGGGTTGTCCATTTCTTTCCGGTGTTTGTTTGTTTGTTTGTTTATATATGGGCGAAATCGTTCCCTTGTGTACTCTATTGATGCCCTTGGTGCTTTCCGCCATCCCGGGAGGATCGGGAACGCCTCTCGGGACTTGTCTCGGGCTGGCCCTTGTGACCGGTTCAGGGTCGACTCGGGCTGGTTCGTGACAAAATGGTATCAGAGCAGGTCGGCTCTTAGCATACCTTTCTTTTTAGAGCGCCCTTTTTATTTGGGGGATGTCAAGGTAGATGGAGTAGGATTGTTGGGACTTGAGGGGTAAGTGCAGGAAGAGTGTCGCGAACTCTTTCTCGTTCTAATCCTCGAGTTTTCATGGGAAGTCCGGTTTTATTAGTGTCTTTTGTTCTTGTTGATTGTTTGGTGTTGGGATATGACAAGGGGAGTCTGACTAATGGCCTCCGTGAGCTCGCAGGGCCTGGCAAGCCATGTGGAGCCGGGGCATGGTCCTAATAAGTCTCTCTGTGTTGGTGTTGTGTTTGACATATGGCCGCCAACCATATGGTCAAGTCACCCACCGACACTAGTTCCCTTTTGTGGGTTTCTTAACCTTTCATGAATTCTGAATTTTTGTTTTGAAAATCATTGTGGGAGTATAATGGAAATATGTTTTAAAGGAAGGATTGGATTTTGAAAAGTGGAAAAGGGGTTTTCAAAAAATAAATATAAGAATGGTTTTGGGAAGGTTGGGTTTTTTTTTAACAAATTTTGAGAAGTGGAAATGATTTAACGGGATTGGATTTTCTCTAATCTAAACTTGTGGTTTGTTGAAATAAAATGTTTTGAAAGTGTGAATCATTTTAAGGTGATTTTGAATATTTGTTTTAAATGGGGTATTTTGGGATTTTTAAAAGTGTTTTAATCTGATGAATTGGTTTTGGAAATTAGTTTTTATTGGTCAGTGTTTTCCTAGAATGGGTATTGGTCTCAATGGGCATCAGATTATGAAAAGATACCTTGCTGAAATTTAGAAAATGGGAAGGGGTTGTTTGGAGTAGCTTGGTTGTTTTAAAAGTTGTTAAAAATGAAAAGTGGTAGGTTTTTAAGAAAATGGTTCTTGATGAGGTGTGGTTTGTTTTGTGAAATCTGAAAATGGTTTTTGACTTGGTGGTTAGTGTTCCTTTGGAAGGTAAATGATTTTTGGAATGATGTTGTTTTGTTTTATCCTTTGGTGTTTTCATGGGTTCTCACATGCATGGTTTTATTGATATCTAGAAGGGTGGCCTATATGGAATGGTGGTTGGGTTCCTGAAATGGCATGGAAATGTGCATGTGAGTGATACTTGATGAAACACCATTGGTGAATGTGGAAACCCACCAAATTAGTTTGTTTTTCAAAAGTGTTTTGAGCTGAAAAATTGTGGCCTTTGTTTATAAACCAATGGTTATGTGGATAGATTTTTCTATATCTTAGAAGAGTTTTTTTTATTCAGTAAGCTTCCTTGTGATCTAGAAGTCATACTCTTGTTGTATATTTAGATGAGATCTTGTTGGTGGCTCGGTTTTGGAGTAATGTTCAGTGGGTTTCTAAAGATGTGTTGGATGTTGTGATGTGGCCACAGATAGTTCTATGTTTGCAAGATTTCCAATTGATAAATCTAAGTATTCTTTCTCATGTTTCACAGTCTAGATCCACCTCCTCAAATAATTCCTCGTCCCGTTAGTTGAAATAGAGAGATGTTTGGGATCGATTTAAAGTGCTTCCAGGTCGTGATAATTCTTTTAGACATAGTAGTCGTGTTTGGTGATGTTGATGTGTTTCGCCGCATTCCTTGTCCATTTCGCTCCTCGTTCAGAGTGAGATAAGAATTTTGATATGAATCTATGAGTTCCTATTTAGATGAAGGTGTTTTTTTAGCAAGTGAGTTTTTTTAGTGGTGTGATCCTTAGCACCTGACTGCGATGCAGCAGATGCTTCAAGATTCAGGGCTCCAGCCATAGGCCTCGGAGTGAAGCTTTTCACGCAGTCAGGAAATCTACAGAGGTGTGGGGAGCTTGACCAGGCTCCTGCCTCCACCATTGTGGTATGGTAGTTTCAATGAATCTATTTTGGTTCCTTATTACTGTAAATTTCCCTTGTCACAACAAGCGTGGTGGACTTACCCCTCACACAGTGTCTATGGTTATGCCTTCATGGATGTGGGTTTTCGTTCAATGTCCCTGTGTGGACCGCCTGTGTAAATCAAGTTCAGTATTGGTGTTACCTGTTCATAAGTGGATAATGTTGGGTATCTCCTTTGTTTTTTTTATGGTTTAAGTGGAATAATGATTCAGTTCACTTCCCTCCCCTTCCCTCCCCTCCCCGAGTGGTGGGGGTCTGAATCCAGGTAGAAAGTGTTGTCTCAGTTCTTGTCCCCTCCATTCGGGAGTGGGTGGTTTAGATGTTCATGTCGTAACCCTCTTAACTTGGGTTTGTAGGTTGTTGTGGGGAGTTTTGGTGGGCATGTGTGGGTGAGGCCCAATTCTAGTTCATGTTGAATTCTTTTTTGTTCATTTCTCGTCGGTCTCTAATGGTGGGGAGACCCACTGCAGGTCTCGAAGATCTTTCCTTTAAGGATTTGTCATATGGTAGTTGAGATTTAATGGTGGGGAGCCCATTCCACACTCCCCCCAAGTCATTGTCTTTCGTGAGTGAACATTGGTTTCGGTTATCGTTGAGTTTATTGGGAGAAGGCCCAACAATCTGGCTCTTGGCTTGGTTGTGGAGGTGGTGGCTGGACCTTTCCATTGATTTTCACAAAGTGGTTGTGAGTTGGTGTTTTTTTTGGGAAAGCGGATTAAATTATGTTGATAGAAAATGATATTTCCATAGATTGAGAGGTTCGATCATGTTGATAAGGAATCCTTAAATGTTTTTATGGCAGCAGTAATGTGTTATGGCTTTCCGGGGGCGGAAAGCTTTAATGGTGGGGAGAATTGTCACACCCAGTTTTTCACGTCATTATTTTGATCTGGTTCATTTGAAATCCTGGTCCTTTTCTTGGGTATTCGATGAGATGAATTTTGAGTTTTTATGTTTCATCTACGTCTAATCACCCTAATTTGGGTTCCCCATTGCTTGTTTAGTAGTTTTTGCAGAAAGGGTGGTTACTTCATGATTTGGGCCGACCGTGAGCTCATTTCCAATTTTTAAAAACCAAATTTGTTTCATTTATAACTGCTTTGTTTTTCAACCTTTTTCACCCATTCCACTTCCCACTTGTCCTCTACTGACATTTTAAAACTTTCATATCCTTTTGGACCCCATAGAAATTCATAATCATGGTGAAATTGGGTTATTTATTCGGGTATTGGGCCAGCCCGAGGGCTCATTTCCAATTTTAAAAAAATAATTGGTTTCTTTTATATCTTATTCATTTTTTAATAATTTTCGGTGATTCCACCTCCCACTCGAAGCCAATATCAGTATCCTCACCCCCATTATCGATTTGCCCTCTTTGGAGCTCAGAATAGTCGCGGAATGGGGAATCATTCTCAATGTCTCTCAAATCGTCCAGAATTGACAAGATAAATTGTATCATTCATAAATCATTCAATTCGTACTCTTTTTGCCACCAATCTTCTTTCCCTGGTTCGTCCAGACATTAGGAGTCTCTCCAAGAAGTTTCAAGTCATTCCATTGTATCTAAGGGTGTAGATCTAATGGAATATGAAGAGTTTTCTAGTTTCAAGGTGATATTCCTTCTCATTTATCCTCCATCTTCCACCTCCTTTCATTATTTCTTGGTTTTCTATTCTACCCTAGTCATTATATACCTAGGGTTCTGTTATCCCATGTTTTTTTTATGGGGGTTTTGTTCGTTTAGGTCTGGTCTTCATAGTTTTAGGGTTTATAAACTCGCGGCGGGTGATTTCGGGTGTGCGTTTCCATTACACCAAGGATTTGAGGTAGGATATCCCTTATACATGCCTTTATCATTCAATTTCATCATTTCAATATTGTCCTCCATTGATATATATGTTTATTATTGTTTTTAAGCCTTTGGATAATTTTCTTGGTGTGCAAAATGGTTGTTTAATCCTTGTTTTGTGAAAGGTAGTGTTGTTTTGTCATGAAAGTGTTCAACAAGTGTTTGTTTAAATGTTCCGTTATCTTTTGCACCTAGTTTGTGAGGTTGAGAACCTGGTTTATGGTATTTTTAACATGTTTCAGTGGCTTTAATAAAATATGTCACGCAATTTGTGTTTTATTCCTTGTCAAGTGCTTAAAATAAATTGTTTTGTTTAAAAGTGCATGTCATGTGTTCGGTAGATTGCGATGTTGGCTTTTATGTGTTAAGTGTGATTTAAAAATTATTTGTTTGGATTTATAAATTCATTGGAAGAATGAAAAATGGTATTTTTGGGTCCTTATATGGATTTCCAATTTGTAATTGGTTTTACAAACAAATGGGTTTTGGTTTACAACATGTTTTGGCCCGAGTTGCCGGAAAATGACCCGTTTCACATCCTTATGAAAATGGTTGTGTTTTGAATATGTAACCTAAATGTTTTAAGGGATTTATGAATGTGTTTTGCTGCTGTAAATGGTGTGTATACATCTCCTTAATAAAAGTGAAATGCATACCTTGGTCAAAGGATAGTTTTGAGAAATGCTTAAAGGTCCGTTTAGCATTTGTTTTGTTTTTTTTGTAAAAATGGTTTCCATGTGTATTTCATGTTCTATCTTTTGGGGCAATTTTATGGTCCATGAAAATGATTTATTAATAGGTTTTGGGGCTTCCAAATCTGGGTTGTTATGTTATTGATGGGTTTGTGGCCTTAAAAGATCATTTTTGAATGGATTTTATGTGCAAGGCCTCGTTATACTCCTTGAAATTGTTTTACGAATCTTGTTAGTGCTTTATTGATTTGTGAAAGAAATGTGAAGCATGTTTGTGGACAGTTTGTGTGTTTATGGTTTGGTAATGGAATTTTGATGTGGAAAGCGTATTTGATAATGTGTAACTTGATTGAGCACCAAAGGAAATCCCGGGTATCTAGGTGGGTGGCCGTGTACTAGTATGCTAGTGATTCTGTGGGGTTTGGCCCATGTTTCACGTAGCAAGTTTGACGATGACAACACTAACTAAACTATGATGATGATGATGTTGGGGTACCGCTAGGTTATGGGTATGCTCCCTACTAGTGGTCCATGTGCACGAGAACGGATATTTATTATGGTTACTTTCACCGAGATACGGGGTACCTGGGGCTCACAACTAACTAGTGCTAGGGGTGTTCCCGTGACTTGTGCTCATTGGCTATTTTGTACTCACTGTCGGCATACAGTGTGTTTGGTTGGTAAATTCAGTAGTGTGTGATTTATTTAAGTGTAAATTCTTTAAAACGGCCCTCTTGAAAACTATTTTCATTTCGAAGTTGCACCTCTTTGAAAATTGTTACTAGCATTCTTGTTTATAAAACATGCAAGTTTTTGTCCGGTAAATTGTTTTATATATAGCTTGGGACATCATTTGGAAAACATACCTTTATATCTTTTATTTAAAACATGAAATTGATGTTTCTTTTATTTTAAAGGATGTGCATTGGGAATAGAATATCGGGCTAACCTACTGAGTTTTAATACGCACGCTTATAGTCTTCTTCTGTTTTTAGCTCTTGTGCAGGTTTCAGCTTGAGTTCGATCGCCTTGGACGACATTTGATCTTTATGTTGGAGAGTGACCAGAAGGGTCACATGGAGTTATTTGGTTATCGGGTTTGGTCAGATGAGTTGTTGGTTTAGTTGTACCTTCAGTCTGGTCACATGGAGTTATTTGGTTATCGGGTTTGGTCAGATGAGTTGTTGGTTTAGTTGTACCTTCAGTTTCTTGTACAAATAATGTTCAATTCAGTTTTTATATAAATGTATTTTGGGCTGTCCATTTATTTTCGTCGTTTGTTTGTTTGTTTGTTTATATATGGGCGAAATCGTTCTCTTGTGTACTCTATTGATGCCTTTGGTGCTTGTCGCCATCCCGGGAGGATCGGGAACGCCTCTCGGGACTTGTCTCGGGCCCGCCCTTGTGACCGGTTCAAGGTCGACTCGGGCTGGTTCGTGACACCCCTACTGGTACGTCCCAACGCACCAGCCCCTTCTCACAGCAGCCAGCTGTGGAGAATTCCCTAAAAATGAGTCGTGACCCCCTCCCAACCCCCTGCTGCCCACTTTAATACCCCTCCAGCCCATTGCCACAGCTGGCAACGTAATTACAAAATACAATATTGCCCTCTAACCAACTAACAAACTCTAACAGCCTACTTCCAACTATCACCGGCCCTTAACCCACTAACAAACAACCCAGCCAATAACAGCTGGTAACAGCTGGCAACTGCTGGCAGCACAATATCCCAAGTACAGCCCACACCAAGGCAGACCCCTATATTCCTAACAATTCCCTCCCATTGAAAAACCACCTTGTCCGCAAGGTTGAAGCTTCACTGGTACCAGTACAAAAAACAGCAGCAATGAGGTCTCGAAGATGCTTCGCCATTTGAGATGGAAGGTGCAAAATAAGTTGTAGAATTAAGTTTCCAACGAAAAGGGATGCAGAGCTCTCCAAATCAGGATCTAGAAGCCTCGATGTTGAATTAAGCAAGCTTCTCATTGTAAATCTAGCATCACCACCCCACACCAGACATTCTGTTGCATTCTGCATTTCATTATGATCCTCAATTTGAAGGACTATTTAGATAATTGGATTTAAACAAACATCAAATATAGCTTTCACTACTTCATCAGGAGCATCCTTCAATAGCAGAGCCAACAAATCCAACGATCCAGCCACTAACCCCTCAGGTTGCTGCCTAGGCTTGCTAAGAATTGATCCAGTTCGTGGTAAAATATGTGGAACCACAGTTGATGGACACAGCCAAGAGAATTCTTTACAGCCTGTGGAAAAAGCCCACGCGTCACTCGAGCGAGTGTTGGTTTCCCTGCCACCACGCCCAGTTCCAAAGACTCGAACGGGTGTTGGTTTCCCTGCCACCACGCCCAGCTCCAAAGAGTTCTCAGGAGCTCCGCTGAACTCATCTTGTCCATTGTCGTCCTTTGTTTTTCTTTTTCGAACTCTGCTAAAAAAAATTGTGGCTACCTTACACTGCTCAACAGAAACTGAAACCTGCCTCTCCAACAATACCAGTCTCAATTTTCTCTGTTGTTTGCTCCTCCCCGGTTCTTGTCGATTCTCCAAGCCAAATAGGGCTGGAATTTTCCTCTTCAGGACATTCCAGTGTGGTTTCAAGCTCAATATTATTATCCAACTGCTGGAGTCTGTATCCCACATCGGACTTGTGGTCCGATGTGGTCTTTATCATTCATTATAAAAGAACACCTCAGCCTCACTTTGAGGTGAGGCGAGGGGATTTTCCCAATCTGCAGGACATTCCAGTGTGGTTTCAAGCTCAATATTATTATCCAGCTGTTGGAGTCTGTATCCCACATCGGACTTGTGGTCTGATGTGGTCTTTATCATTCATTATAAAAGAACACCTCAGCCTCACTTTGAGGTGAGGCGAGGGGATTTTCCCAATCTACATGGTATCATAGGGGTTTTTCGAAACCTGATCCCTCCCTAATTTTTTTTTTTCTCTTCGGGCTTTAGGGTTTTCCCCATCCGGGGGGCGGCGGCTCCAATCCAAATAGTCACCCCCCCCCCTCCGGTGCTCCTCTCGGTCGCGCAGGCCCTCCCTCCCGGCAGACCTCCCCCCTACCGGCGTCTCCTTCAGCCGCGGATCCCTGCCCTTCCGGCGATTCTCCCCTCCAGCGCCGCTCCTACCCGATGGCCTCCCTCCCGGCCTCGCATCCCGTCGCGGCGCATCCCGTAGCGCCGCCCACCCTCGGTCCTGCGGAGCTTCTCCCTTATGGCGCACCTCCCGGCCTCGCGTCCCGTCGCGACCCCCGATCGCGCGCAACCTCCCGGCTCCACCTGCGCCCGCCTCCTCAATGGCTCCCGCCTTCCCCAGCGGTCTTTCCGGCTCCCACAACTGCCCGCACCAACTCCCGCTTCTCCAGGCGACTGAAACGGTCTGCTCCGCCTCTCCCGCTACGCACGAACCGCCCTCCCCAGGCGGTCCTCCTGTGCGCGCAGCACCTCCCGCGGATCCCCCGGCAGCCCTCCCTCGTGCCTGCGCCGCTTCCTCGAGCGTCGACCCCGCCCTCCTTGTGCGCTCGTCTGCAACCTCGCCCGAGGCCTTCTCCGGCGGCCTCCCTTCCCCGGCGGCTCCGTCCCGGACGACTCCCAGCGCCGACGGCCTCCCTTCACCAGCAGCCTCCCTTCCCCGGCGGCTCCATCCCGGACGGCTCCCTGCACCGGCGGCCTCCCTTCCCTGGCAGCCTCCCTTCCCCGGCGGCCTCCCTTCCCCGGCGGCTCCATCCCGGCCAGCTCCCTACACTGGCGGCCTCCCTTCCCCGGCAGCTCCATCCCGAACAGCTCTCTGCGACGCTTCCCAGCGCGCCGGACCCCGCCTTCCCAGCAAGTTCGACCGGCCTCGGCTCCCGGCAACCCCGCGCCAGATCCGGCCAGATCCGATCCGCACGCACCATCGCTTCGACTCCGCCTCCTTGCGCGACGCATCAACAGTTGCTCCCTCCATGCCGGCCTCCTCCTGCTTCCTGCGGAATCCCCGCCTTCCTGCCCGGCGCCTCCTGCGGAATCCCCGCCTCCCTGCCCGACGCCTCCTGCAGAATCACCGCATTCCATCGTCGGTGCCTCCTGCGGATTTCTCGGCGCTTTGATGACCGGCCCTCCCGTGCGGATTTCTCGGCGCTTTGACGATTGGCCCGACATTGCGGATTTCCCGGCGCTCTGATTGATCGGCTCGTAGTGCGGATTTCCCGACGCTCTGACGACCGACCCGCCGGTGTGGATTTCCCGACGTTCTGTTGTCCGGCCCCACACTTTTTTGGCGTTTACCCACCCTTTTTCAGCGGCATCATATCAAAATCGACAGGGGGAGCAGCAATGTTGAAGCTTTATCTTTTATTATGTTTTGTCTTGTTTTTTTGTCATCAAGTTGGGCCCCTCCAGCTTGAGGGGGAGTGTTAGCGTCTGTTTTGTTGCTTTCTTTTCATTATGTGTCCAAGCTAGGTACACCTAGCTTGAGGGGGAGTGTTGGAGTCTGTATCCCACATCGGACTTGTGGTCCGATGTGGTCTTTATCATTCATTATAAAAGAACGCCTCAGTCTCACTTTGAGGTAAGGAGGCGAGGGGATTTTCCCAATCTACACCAGCTTTTCCACATTAGCACTCAGGTTAGCAATTACTTTTCTCTGCTGTTCCGGAGTGGAAACAAACTGCTCCTCCAAAGCATCAGGTTGTTGAAATGGTTTCCTCTCCGTCGGTTGCCCATACTTTTCCATGACAGTTGGTTTAAACATTTCCCATGACGGGTCTGGCATAGCTCTATGCCAGGACAAAAACCAAAATAGAGCAGTACCAACCATGTAAAGTTGTGCCCGGTGTAATTTCATGTCCTCTGTTGTCCGACAAAAATCGAAATATCCTTCTGCTTTGATGATCCAGCCATACGGATCTTCTCCCGTAAAATCTGACAGCGAGACTCTTGTTGCCATTCTGTGCACCCAACTCAGCTAAACATATGGCAAATCGTGTCTTCCTCAGTGGCGATCCCGTATCACAGAAAAAGAAAATTCTGCACAACTGCTTTTTTTTTCTTTTTCTTTTTTTTCCATTTTTTTTCTACAGCAACTCCCGTATGTGCCTCTTCTCTTACCACGCGCGCCTCACTACAGCGTGGAAGATATTAAGCCCGTCCATCAACAGCTCCAGTGTCGGACACGTTCCGCGGCCAAAAACTTCTCCAAGTCGCAAACCTCTCTCTCGCACGAACTCTCCAACGTCGGCTTCCAGTTCTTGTCCAGCAACGAACAGAAAAAAAATTTGCGCAGCACTCCCCTGCAGATGAGATAAAATAATTCACAAATACCATTGTAGAAAGAGGGACCCAAAAACCGTGCCTCTCAAGTGAGGTCAGAGGCTTTATTTATAGGGAAACAAATACAAAAGATGAGAGGAATTTGAAATTCAAAATACATGGGATAAGGTTTCAAACCTAACCTAAATATCTAAAAGTCTAAAATACTCTAACACTCTCTCAAGCTAAACTCAGGCAAGTAATAAAAAAACAATGAAAAGGCTCCTACCCTCTCAAGTCAAACATACCCAGCATGGTACATAAAAAAGAATAAAATAAAAAGGAGCATCCTTGTACGCGTCGCCCGCTTGTTCTGCTCCAACCTCCTCTGTTTGAACTCCTCATGATGGAAATGATTTAGAAATAATTGTTACTACTAAAGAAGAGATAACCACTGCAGAATTGTCATGTTGATGACGACCATTGGCTGAAGATGCCGGATGAAACGACAACCGACGAACAACCTCAAAAACAGCCAAGTGAAACAACGTCCGAATAGCGGACCCAAAATGGTCGGGTGACCCAAATAGCAAAACTAGGAAGGTGGAGTGGAATGGTGCCTGAATAGTAGACCCAAGAAGGCCAAGTGCAAAAGGCTGGGTGAAACGACGCCTGAATAGTGGCCCCAGAAGATCGGGTAAAACGACACCGGAATAGCAGACCCCAAAAGCTCAGGTGAAATGACTCCTGACAGACCCAAAATGTCGGGTGACACGGCACCCAAATAGCCGACCCAAAACCAAGCATTTCTGATCGTCGGCAGTGGTGGTGCAACAATAGTGAGACCCAACGGAGATCCGAGCAGCAGAGAAAAGGCCCGACAGAGGGTCGGGGGACATCTAGGCAATTTTGAAGGCATAATTGATGCTTGATGCCCAGAAATAGGTGATTCCTGGAGGCAGATGGGGCTGGGTGGGGGCGATGCAATAGGAGAGACAGCGGGGCCTGGCTGGAAGACAGCGCCTGACTGGAGGTTGCTCACTGGGAGGGCGCTCACAGAAGCAGGGGGTGGCGTGCCTGCTGGAGTTGAGCACACGTTGAGGGCAGGGTGGGTGCAGCTCGGCAGTCCACACAAAAGCATATTTGGTCGGGGCGCACCTGGCTACCGTCTTGGTGGCTCACGTGCGCAAGAATCAACGACAGCAGATCTACCCGGGTAGAGGCACGCCACAGGGAGCACGAAACCAGTGTGCTCAATGGCAGGAAGCGCACGCGTGAGAGGCTCACCAGGCCTGGGCACACAGTGCTAAGACGCACGCTTGAAAAGATCTGCACAGCAGCGGCAGAGGTGGGGACGCACGACTGGCGTAGCTCCAGCTGTAGAAGGGGCAGTGGCAGGAGGCACGCACAACGAAGAGGAGGGCGTTGCGGCTGGAGAAGGGGGAGGCGCCACAGCTAGGTGAGGGGCGGCGTTAGGGGGGCAGGGAGATCGACGCAGGGATGGTGCAGCAGCAGGATGACAGAGATGGAAGCACACAATCAGCCAGGAGATCTGGATTGTGCAACAGGGGTGAGGGGCGGCGGCAGGAGACTGGGCCAGCTGATCAGAGGACCACAACCCCCCTTGAAGGCAGTCTAGTAGGTTCTCTATACGATAAAAGAAATAGGAGAGTGAGGGGTTCAGTAGGTTGTGCGGCAGGGGTGAGGGGCAGCGGCAGGAGACTAGGCCAGCTGGCCAGAGGGCCACGACCCCCCTTGGAGGGGGTCTAGTAGGTTTTCACTTTACAATAAAAGAAATCGGAGAGGGAGGGGTTTAGGGTTGGACCCGCTCTGATACCATGTAGAATGAGAGATCCGGAAACCGCGGCTCTCAAGTGGGGCAGGAGACTATTTATAGGGAAACAAATACAAAAAATAAGAGAGAGATTTTAAATTTAAATACATGGGATAAGGTACCCATTCAAACCTGGCCTAATGAACCTAGGTTGGACACGTAATAAAAGAAAACAAAGAAAAGACTCCTAAGAACCATCAATCTAATTTTCAAAACATTATTATTGAGAGCCGCACCTTTTTCCCAGCAGGCTGCTGTAGTGCATGAGTGAAATCAGCAACCTGTATCATAACAAGTTAATAGAAGTTAATATAGCTAGTACTATAGAAATTAGTCAGCATTATGTTCACTTCAAAATGATTAACTGTCGGTTGAAACAAAAACCACAGACAGGAAATCTATGAAAACACATGCCAGCAGTTTCTTTATCCATTCAACTTTGAGCAGGCAAAGAAGGATCGATCTTAAAATGGTATCTCTATAATTTTATTGATTTTAATAATCATATTATCAAGTTGGCAAACCTGTCAGCTCCACTTCCACTCTACACATGTCAGACAACAGTTGGACTTCATTTTCCCTTACTATTTCTCTTTCCCACCCTTTTCCCTGTACCAAAACATGAACTAAGAGCAAGTCGGTCATTTTAGTCTCAATTAGATGACTTCCTCCTCAAGTTTGAATTGACTTCAAGGTATTTTTGTAGAAATTTGATTCCATAAAAGTGGGATTCCAATGTAACAAACAAGCAAACATCATAGTTCCATTTCCAATTATATTTTCACATTTTAAGTTCCATCATCCTAAATAAAGTGTGGGTTCACCAAATGCATCATTAGTTGTTGCCCTTAATAAAGGGGCCACTTGCACCTGCATCGCTTCTATAGCTCCATTGTCTCCAATGAGTTAAAATTTTGCAACTAAAATGTAATCATTTGTATCACCTTATATGACTTTATAGCATGTGGCCATGTTTTAGCCCTCATCATATAGATGAGCTTGTCATTTTATGTTACATATGCTCAAGTTTGAATTCATGAGATTCTTTTTTTTTTTTTTTGCAAGGCAAAATTCATAAGATTCTTCTTTTTCATAATCTCATGATTGTACAAACCTTCTAAATTGTAGTTTGAGATGTGATTTAAATTGCATAATCTCAAAACCTCATAACCTCATGAACCTTTTTCACAATCTCCAATCACATATTTTTAATATCATGGTTTTTGGGTGCTGATTTTTGGTCTCCAAAGCTGATGAGAACAGTATATTAAATCACCAAAGGAAAAAAATATAGACATACAATAGGGCAATTAGCATCCACTCAAAATTACGAGAGTCGACAATCAGGTCATCTACAAAATAACAAATAGAACAGATGTCAAATAAACATCTTTGAATCATTTTTTTCCAATCACTTCTGTTGGACCTCATTTCAGTTTAATGGGTATTTCTGAGTCTCACATCGGACTTACCCTCCTTGTAATTTGTTTTACTCATCTATAAAAGAATGTCCCCACCTCTCATTGAGGTAAGGGGAATTCACCAACAACATGGTATCAGAGGGAAATTAATCTCGACCCCTCCCTCCCCTGCGGATTCCTGGTTCTGTCCGGCCCCGCCTCTCTCCCCTCTGCCCTAGCCATTCCCGGCGGCCCTCTCTCCCGGCGCGGCTCCCCTCCCGGCGCCCTCGCCCAGCGGCCCCCTCGCCCAGGCTCCCGGTGCGACTCCCGGCTCCCGACGCGGCTCCCAGCGTCTCCCCTTCCCGGCGGCCCGGCGTCTCCTCTCGGCGGCCCTATCTCCCTCAGGCGGCTCCTCGGCGCCCCTCTCCCGCACGCTCGACCGGCGACCTCGCCCGCAGCCTTCTCAGGCGGCTCCCTCCCAGGCGGCTCCCATCCAACGCGCAGCTCCCGGCAACCCCGCGCCAGCCCCGCCCTCCTTGCGCGCTCGTCCCGGCAACCCAGCGCCGGCCGCGCCTTCCCAGGCTCTTCCCGGCGGTTCCTGCTCCCGCCCGCCCTTCCGGCTGTTCCCGACAACCGCGCCACCCGCGCCTCTCGTCGCCCACCATGGACGCTTCCTCGGTTCTGCCTTCCCTGGTCACCGCCTCCTCCCGGCTTGTAGATGACCGGCTGGACGCCACAAATTTCTCCGTCTGGCGGAAGACGGTCTTGATGTCCCTGCGCGGCATGGGCCTTCATTCTCATCTTCAGAATCCTCCACCCGCCATGACTGACACCAAATTCGACTCTTTGCAACTTGCGGATAGCAAAATATTCGCATTACTAGTCAACTCCATGGACCAATCGGTGAAAGATGTTACCCGAACTGCCAACACTGTCAAAGAACTATGGGATTCGTTGATTGTCATGTATTCTGAGACCAACAACTTGGCTCGGGTCTCCGACATTCTACAGCGTCTATCCCACATCCGACAGCAAGATCAGACCTTTCCGACCTATTTCTTGGAATGGAAAGGTCTTCAAGACAAACTACAAGAGCTCTGGCTCATTCCTCAGACTCTGACGGAAGCGCAGACTCAACGGGACCAGCTTTGCATTTTCAATCTCCTGAATGGCCTCGCCCCGGACTATGCCACGACGGCCACCGAGATGTTTGTCAACCCTTCTACGCTGGATATCCCACAGGTTTATCATCGCCTGGGGAAAGCTCATCAGGCCCTTGCCCCACCCGTCCCTAGCCCTGATCACACTGCTCTCCTGGGTCGTGGCGGTGGCCGCCCTACCGGCACTCGTGGACGCGGCCGTGGAGACGGCCGACCTCGCCCCCTCTGTCAGCACTGTGGCAAGCTCGGCCACCTGGTTGACCGTTGTTGGGTCCTTCATGGTCGTCCCAATTCGCACCCACGACAGGGCCAGACTGCGATCCGAGATGCATCATCACCTGCTGCTGCTCTTCCGTCGTCTTTGGATCTCTCCATGGCTAAGATCCAGATGATTCACGATCATAGGACCACCTCCATGTCGGGCTCTTCATCAGCATCTCTTGCCCACTCTGGTGGTCTCACTGCTTTTGTCAGTCATCGTTCCCCTGTCTGGATGCTTGACTCAGGTGCGTCCGACCATCTTACCGGGGATGCAGGTATACTCTCCAACTACCGTCCCTATACTGGTTCCCCAGCCATCACTGTTGCTGATGGTTCCACTCTCCCCATTGCCGGCTTTGGTACATGCTCCCTCACCTCCTCCCTTCACCTATCATCGGTGGCCCATGTACCACGCAGTCCGTTTAACCTGCTTTCCATCAGCAAGCTGACCAAGGATCTCAATTGTAATGCTATCTTTACCTCGTCTTCTGTTGTGTTTCAGGAGCGGACAACGAACCAGGAACTTGGTAGAGGCCGGCTTCAAGATGGGGTGTACATGTTCGATGGTCCGACATCCGTAGACCTCCATTCTCGGTTGGGCCACCCCTCTGCCTCCGCTCTTCATCAGCTTTATCCAGATATTAGTCCATCTTTATCTTTTCATTATGAGTCATGTACCTTTGCGAAACACCATCACACATCATATTATCCTCGACTTGACACACGGGCCGCCAAACCCTTTGATTTGGTTCATTCCGATGTATGGGGTCCCTGTGTCACCTCGAGTCAATCCGGGTATAAATATTACATCTCTTTCATTGATGATTTTTCCCGTATGACATGGCTTTACCTTCTTCGAAATCGGACAGAAGTTTTCTCCACCTTTCAAACCTTTTACCATGAGATCCAGACACAGTTTTCTATCTCTGTAAAATGTTTGTGCTCCGACAATGGGCGGGAATACTTATCCACTCCCTTTCAGCAGTTTGTGCAGGCACACGGCATCATACATCAGATCTCCTGTCCTGATACCCCTCAGCAAAATGGAGTGGCCGAGCGAAAACACCGGCATATTCTGGAAATTGCTCGTGACCTCCTCTTCCACCGCCAGGTGCCTCTACACTTCTGGGGGGATGCCATCCTCACTGCCACATACTTACTCAATCGTCTTCCTTCCTCCATCCTTCAGGGGGAGACTCCTTTTCATACCCTGTTCCCCTCTCTTCCCCCTCACTCCCTTCCACTCCGCGTCTTCGGATGTCTCTGCTACGTCCGGGACACTCGCCCCAATCTCTCAAAACTTTCTCCCAAATCCCTCTGGTGTATTTTTCTCGGCTATTCCCGCACACAGCGTGGCTATCGGTGCTTCTCTCCAGACTTACGCCGCTACATCACCTCTGCCGATGTAAAGTTTGTCGAGAGCTCTTCTTTCACTCCACCCTCTCCTCATCCAGACACTATCATCGATGACTGTCTTCCTCTCCTGTTTCACCAACCTCCGGTGTCTCCTCCAACAGGTCATCACTTTGGACAGGTCTACCCTCGTCGTCCATCAACTGTACCCTCCATCCAGGTCGAGGACAACATTGTTCCCACTTCGTCAGATGCTCCTGTCACATCACCCGAGGACTTGCCAATTGCACTCTGGAAAGGTACTCGATCGTGTCAGACTACTCCTTTATTTACATCTTCTTGCAAAGGTTTGACAGCACTGGAGGCGATCTCTATTCCCCGCACAGTTGGCTACGCCAAGTCACACCCAGGGTGGCTACAGGCTATGCGAGATGAACTGCAGGCTCTGGAGGACAATCATACATGGGATCTGGTCCCCCTCCCTGCGGGCAAACAGGCGGTCGGCTGCAAATGGATATATACGATTCGTCTCAATCCCGATGGCTCTCTTTGTCGCCTCAAAGCCCGGCTTGTGGCGAAGGGCTTTGCTCAGACATATGGCATCGATTACTTTGAGACCTTCTCTCCGGTAGCCAAGATGGCCTATGTCCGCCTGTTCATATCTCTAGTTGCTCATCATCACTGACCGCTTCATCAACTGGATGTCAAGAATGCCTTTCTCCATGGCTTTCTTGACGAAGAGGTCTACCTGTGACAGCCCCCTGGCTTTTTCTGCCTCTGGTGCCGACTCCCATGTCTGCCGCCTTCGTCGCTCCCTCTATGGCCTCAAGCAGTCTCCTCGGGCTTGGTTCGGCCGCTTCAGCACAGTCGTCACAACCTTTGGCCTCTCTCGCAGTATGAAAGATCACACCGTCTTCTTCCGTACGACGACGCATGGTTGTATCTTGCTCGTGGTCTATGTTGATGATATCATCATCACAGGGAGCGACTCCACAGGAATTGTCAACCTCAAGGCGCACCTCCACCACCACTTTCACACCAAAGATCTGGGTCCCCTCACCTACTTCCTTGGCATCGAGGTCTCTCGTTCTGAGGACACTATCTCTCTCTGTCAACGCAAATATGCTATTGATATCTTGCAGGATGCAGGTTTGAGCACAGGGACTGCAGTGGACACTCCTCTTGAGCCTGGGGAACGATCTCTCCATACCGACTCGGAACCATTTCCTCATCCCGAGAGCTATCGACGTCTGGGGGGTAAACTTAACTACCTCACCATGACGCGACCTGACATTGTCTGCGCCGTTGGCAAAGTCAGCCAGTTCATGGAGCATCCAACCAGATCTCAGTGGGATGTTGTCCTCCGCATTGCCAAATACATCAAGAAAGACCCTGCACGTGGCCTTCGGTACTCACATCATGCTCATCTTGATGTTGAGGCCTTCTGTGATGCGGACTATGTCGGTTGCCTCGCTACCCGCAAGTCTACTTCGGGATTCGCCGTGTTCTTCGCCGGTAACCTAATCTCCTAGCGCAGCAAGAAGCAGACTGTCGTCTCCAGATCGAGTGTCGAGGCCGAATACCGCGCCATGGTCA
The DNA here is from genome assembly GCA_963277665.1 of Viscum album. Taxonomy (NCBI): domain Eukaryota; kingdom Viridiplantae; phylum Streptophyta; class Magnoliopsida; order Santalales; family Viscaceae; genus Viscum; species Viscum album. Next base: position 1,999,707 of record CAUJRU010000014.1, on the reverse strand, counting down.
CGGTCACCACTGAGATCATCTGGCTCCGTCACCTCCTCCAAGAGCTCGGCTTCCCAACACAGACTTCTGCTCATATCTGGTGTGACAATCAGGCAGCCACAAAGATTGTCTCGAATCCCGTCTTTCATGAACGGACGAAGCATATCGAGGTGGATTGTCACTTTCTTCGACAACATCTGGAGCAGAACCATATCAGCTTTGGCCATATTTCGACGGCGGATCAGCTTGCTGACCTCTTCACCAAAGGCCTCCCGGGAGCTCGCCTTGACTCTCTCACTACCAGGCTGGGTATTCACAGCCTCCATGGCCCAGCTTGAGGGAGAGTATGCGATGGTCTTTGTGTCTTGTCTTCTTTTTTCTTTGTGGGACTCAATCCAATCTGGGCATGTCCAGCTTGAGGGGGAGTGTTGGACCCCATTTCAGTTTAATGGGTATTTCTGAGCCCCACATCGGACTTACCCTCCTTGTAATTTGTTTTACTCATCTATAAAAGAATGTCTCCACCTCTCATTGAGGTAAGGGGAATTCACCAACAACAACTTCAGATTAAACTAAAGAAAAACAGAAGCGTAAATCTTGTGAATATCATAAACAAAAAAATGTCATTGCCAAATTCATGATAGGAAATTGATCAAATTCAAGGAGACCATGGGACAAAGGTAACCACCAATAATCATTATCCATTACTACCAATTTTAGTATAATTTCAGAGCCTGTGAATATAGCAATTGCAACAGAATCGAAAATGACTTACTATAGCCAAACATAGTTCCTCGCTCACAGACCATCACATTATCATTTCCAGTCAACCTAACCTTTTCAGCAGAATTTATCATAACCAGTAGGCAAAAATGATTAATGAATTTCTTGGCAACAAAAACGTAATAGTGATCACTGGCAGTACAATAAATGTGCAATGATTTTTAAGACCGTGTTTGGTTTTGGAAACATTTTCTTCTTTCATTCTCCAGAAATGTATTAGTGTATTGGATTATATAATTGGAAAACATTTTTTAGAAAATGAAAACAAAAATGAACAATTTTTAAAAAACAAAAATAAAATTGCTTTCATGTTTCCTGAAAAATGAAAATGGAGGAAGCGGTAAATCACATTAATTCTTATTTTTTATTATTATCCAAAATATTTTTAAATGATTTTTTTCCCAAAACCAAACACGGCCTACTATTCTCAGAAAAACACACAAAGCATATCGGTGGAAAAAATTACTTACAGAAGGAGCACAGAATTGACATTTCTTGATATTGATGATTTTTCCTGTCCTGGCTGCTGCAACTAATAGGTCTGTCTGCAATCATGAGACTCAAAAGTGCCCTCATTTGACATTTAATCTAGGGCAGTTCTATTTTTAAAATTTACTGCAAAAAATAAATAAAATACACTTAACCTGGAGACATAAAAATGCTGGAATCTGAATTATGTATGCAACTTTGCCAACTGCTTCACACTGAAACAAATTAAATGTTAAAACTCTTCTACGCACTGTAAATCAATACCCTAAACCTTTCTATTTGCTCTGTGTTGTATAATGAATGGAAAATTTTCATTACTACAAATAGGTGATGACATAGACAACATAAAAGTGAAAATATTGAAATAACCATCACATAAAAATAGATAGCACCAGAATAGAAACAATAATAACAGTGTTTATTTTGCAATATGCACCTAGAAGATCCCTTCAGTAACCATGGATTCCTGCAACTCTGGCATTGCATTCTAACAGCTGACAATGATGAAATCAGCAAAACTAAATTGAAAGGGGAAATCTATGAACTACATTACTAAGGATGATTGAGAAAGCTTTTGTTTTGCATTAAATTCGTCCCATAGAAAGAGTAGACCCAAAAACCATTTCTCTTGAATGAGAAGCAGAACAATTTATTTATAGGCAGATATGAGATATCAGACTCGAGATAGATACAAAATACCTAAATCAAAGTAGAGGAAAAGGGGGGTAGGATAGATCTAGTAAAACTCATATCCTAAAAACCTAAATCCACCAACACTCCCCCTCAAATTTGACCATATTCCAACTGAGTCAAAAGAAGCCAAAAGTAGTGAAAATGCTTCATTGGATGTGATGTTGGAACAATCTGAGGAAAACACATTGTGATTGTCTCGATTGTCAAAGAAGGTGTCAGACACCTGGAAAGCTCATCTGGAAAAGGAAACTGGGAAACGATCATCTAGAAGAACACCAGACATGGTCATCAGAAAGAGTACGCCTGGAAAGATCATCAGAGGCTTCACGCAGCCTGGGCGTGTGACTTGCAAAGAGCGTGTGATGTGATGCTTGGATTTGCGGAACAGATGGACTTGCACAGCGGATGGACTGCACAGGCCTGGAGAGGGTGTGAAGCAGACATTTAGTGGCGCACCAAACAGCTGGACTTGCGCATAAGCGGTGCTGGACTTGAGATAGAGAAAACTATGCCTGGAGAGGTGCTCAGAAGGCACGTGCAGTGCTAGTGCGGGCGCTTGGAGGAGGTGACTGGTTGTCTGGAGTGAGGGCACAACACCTGGATGAGATGCAGAAGCTGATCTGGTTGTAGGCTGGGCATCAGGGTCTGGTAAGGCAGAGACCTGGAAGTATGTGGGGCCTGGGCTGTCTCGCAAAGGGTGCGCGGTGTCTTGGTGGACGCACCTCTGGAGGAAGCACAACAGAAATGCATGGGCCGACAGCCCAGACACAGGGAGCCAGAAGTCGGGTGTTACTGGAGTCAGGTGCCCCGGCGCAAGAACGCCCAGGCATCAAGGAGCGGGGAGGATATGACGAAAAATAGATATGAAATATCAAATTCAAACTAGAGGGAAAAGGAGGATATGATAGACCTCATCAAACCCACATCTTAAATACCTAGATAATCCAACACTTCGAGACATTTCTAAAGTTTAGTCAAAGATATCCACGAGTATGTGTTGGTAATTTTGAAATCAAAAAAAAAATACCATAATACAAACGCATAAGTTTAAAAATTTGGATCAATATGAAAAGTTCATTTTAAAGAAGAGCGCCATATAGCCTTTTGATTATTGTATCTCATTGCTATTCCCCTAGAAATAAAAGGTGCATGCATGTTCTTTAGTTACTTTTTAACCTTCTCTTGCATTACGAACTTCAAACTTTACCTTGCACAGAATTTGTGAAAACAAACATCTGAAAAACAGATTATATCATTCATAGCAATTTAAAAGATTATAAAACTCATGCCCCAGTCACATTAATAAGAGCCGATGGCCATCCAATGGGAAAAGCTCCTCGCCCATAGCATAATTATGGAAAATTTGAGTAGGCACATTCAAAACACACAATACCTGGAAAGTAAACACAGAGAAAAGCAATGCAATGGAAAAGGAAATTACCTGAACAGTTTCATGCATGTCAGTCACTATGGGAATGTCGTGTGTTATTTTCACCTTTTCAAGAATCTTGAAGCACACAAAGAATTTTGATTAATACAACCAAATAAAAACATATGAATGCTTCAACATAATGCAGGAAAAGACATTTTCTGCTTACATAACTAATCCTGCGAACACAGGTGCATCACATAGATAGTATTCCTAGGATATTGTAACATGCGTAAAAATTACACATTTTCAAGCATGCTGATTCAGGGATTGTTTTATCCAATACGATTCATCTATTGATTTCATGTATCTCATTAGTCTCATATGATATGCTGATAAATGTTATATGTTGAAAGGAACGAAGAAAATTTCCACAAAATATCCTTGAATTATGTGTTGCTTTCCAAACCCAATATTTGGTTTACAAAGAAAGCATGAAATTCCTGCCAAAGGTGTCAACGTTTACAGATTAACAATGCATCACACAATATCCAATGATCTGCAACTCTGGCAGGACATACACCCCCGAAGGTAGAAATTGAGAATCATGAAACCAACCATGAAAGGTAACAGAATGATAAACTACCTTTAATACTTCATCTATTCAGGGATCTCTAAATGGTTTTGAGGACGTCCAATTAGCTTTATCAAAGCTTGATTTAAAAACAAGAGGCAGTCCAGATCTATAACATAGCAAAAAGACCACTTAGCCATTCTAGAAGATCTGTCGAATGGGCAAAAAAAAGTGGGGGGAATTCGAAGTACAAGACGAGATTCCTAAAGCCTCCAAGACAAGCACAGAATTAACCACAGAACACACTAAGCCGGTTAAAGAAATTCATTTGCCAATACTGTTTTTTTATTACAGCTAATACTGAATTATTCGGATCAGGAAAAAAACATACATTGAAACAAAATAAAGGGTACACACTTTGAAGCGATGGCCTTGATATGCTTTGCCATCCGAAGAGCATGTTCCTCGGATTCAATCACATCGGGACCCGCCAACAAGAAAAACAGTTCCGCTGCCTAGTTGTGACTCGTTCAATCAAACGACGAGTACAAAAATTAAAACATAATGCCGTGAGAGAGCAAGAGAGAAATCGAATGAAACCTTCAGCTGATTGTTTAGTGTTGCCGATGAGGCCATAACCTGGCCCTCTTATGTAGTCAGCAGCACCTGCATTACACGATTTGTGAACAGTTAGGGCAAGCAAACCCGGTCGCGTTGTAATGAAGAGCGTTTATTTCAGTCTACAAGGGAAAATTGCAGCGGCAAAGGAAAGGAAATAGTATGGATCGACCTCCGGAGATGAAAGAAAACACAGGGGCAGCGAATCAGTTCGTGAACCCAACACCTATCAGAGGAGACAGACGCTCGCTGAGACCATCTCCAACCCACCGTCAAAATGACGGGGAAAGGACAGTTTGGCTCAAAAATCACCTCCAACCCAGCGATATTTTCAGCATCAAAATGAAGTTTTGGTACAGTGATACGCTATCCTCTATTTTTTTATACTTTATACTCGTTCTATCACCATAGTAAATGATTTATATTTTTATAACACTATATATTTTAATTATATTTCATTAATTTTTATATTTGATTATTCAATTATTAAGTTTTTTTCAACAATATTATTAATGTTCTTTTTAATATATGAAAAATATTATTATTATTCATTTTTATTTTTGACAATTCTTAATCAAATAAATAAATTATTTATTCGTAATTATTCTATTTAATTGGTTATTTATATATATATACATAATAAAATTTATATAATAATAATTATATAATTAGTGTAGAATACTAATATAATATAATAAATTATATATTTCATTTAGGTTAGTCTAAACTAATAGTAGATAATAATTAAATAAAATAAAAATTGAAATACATTATGGTATTGGTTTATAAAAAAAAACATAAATTAACATTGAACTTATTAATATATATATATATATATATATATATATATATATTAATAAGTATATTTTTGCAAAAACAGGACAAAGTACAAACATGCATGTTTATATGAATAAATACAAGATTAAACAAAATAACATAATGATATGCAATAATCAGAACATAACACGCCAAAAACAATAGTTAACACAAATTTAACATTACAACAATAGTGCTCAAGTGCCCTACAAAAAATAAAGAAAAGATAGAAAAATAACAATCTAGTAATCTGTATTTTTAATTGAATATCGTTTTAAACAACATGCAATTTTATTCTATTTAATTTTATATTATTTATTCATTGATAATGTTAGGTAGGTATAAAACAAAGTTAAGTAAGGGTCAATGAAAGTTAAGGGTAAAACGAAAGTTACGTAAGGGTATAACAAAATTAAGTAAAGGTAAAATAAAGTTAAGTAAGGGTAAAATAAAGTTAAATAAAGGTAAACAAAAGCAAAGTAAAGGTAAACTAAAGTTAAGTAAGGGTGAACTAAAGTTAATTAATGGTGAACTAAAGCTAAATAAGAGTAAACAAAGTTAATTAGAGGTGAGACAAAGTTAAGCAAGAGAACAACAAAGTTAAGGGTAAACAAAATCTAAGGGTAAATTAAAGTTAAGTAAAGGTAAACTGAAGCTAGGTAAGGGTAAACTAAAGCTAAGTAATGGTGAACTAAAGTTATGTATGGGTAAAGTAAAGTTAATTAAGGGTAAACTAATGCTTAGTAAGGGTCAACTAAAGTTAAGTAAGGATAAAACATAATTATGTAAGAGTAGAACAAAGGTAGGTAAGGATAAACAAAAGCTAAGTAAGGCTAAACTAAGGTAAGTAAGGGTAAACTAAAGGTGAGTAAGGGTAAAACACAGTTAAGTAAGGGTAAAAAAAATATAAGGGTAAACTAAAGTTAAGTAAGAGTAAACTAAAGTTAAGTAAGGGTGAGACAAAGTTAAGTAAGAGAAAACCAAAGTTAAGTAAAGATAAAACTAAAGCCAAGTAAGGGTAAACTAAAACTATGTAAGAGCAAACTAAAGTTAAGTCAGGGTAAACTAAAGTTGAGTAATGGTAAAACAAAGTTAAGTAAGGGTAAAATGAAACTAAGTAAGGGTAAATGAACATGATTTGAATGCTCTAATTATAGATGAAATGAATGCTCCAACTCCAACTGTTGAGTTAACAACAGATGAAAATGTCTGATTTCAGCACCTACTTAGTCAACAAAGAAGAATCAAGGATAAGGATGCTCATATTGCACTCCACAGTGCATTAATCGAGCATCTATGGAAGCGATATGTTGATTTAGAGAACTTATTGTAATCGAGTATCTATTGTAATTTTCTTCATTTTTAATTGAATATCGTTTTAAATAGCAGAAAAAATCATTTAATTTAATTTTATATTATTAAATAACGAGTACATGTTTAATTTAATTTAATTATTATTTACTTACGTAGTTAATTTTATTATTGTATTAAACTTGATTTTTAAATATATAAATAAATAAATATTATTTAACTATTTTTTTTAAAAAAAATCACTTAATTAATCAAATCACACACACGTAACTATTTGTATACTACATATTTTAATCATTATATTTAATTAATTTTTATATTTGATTATTAAATTATTAACTTTTTTTCAACAATATTATTAATGTTCTTTTTAATATATGAAAATTCTAAGAACCCGAGTTCTTGGAATGGGTCAAAATCCCGACCCAGTTTGAATTTTTTGAGATTTTTGTTGGTTTGAAATGCATTTTCGACTTGTTTTTGAGTAAACAGGAGAAACTGGGTAGTTTCTGGAAAATTATAGATTACATGCCGTGTACCTTCAGTACACGTCGTGTACCCTTGGTCGTGTGTGTGGATGCCATGCATGGCGTGTGAGCATGTTGCCCGGGTAGAGAGATTTTACCAAGTACACGCCGTGTAGTCTAGCCGTGTATAAGGGATATACATGGCGTGTGTGGAAGTCAACAAGGAATAGAGGAAAAACCAAGTACACGTCGTGTGCTGCCTAGTACGCGCGTGTGTGGTCATGTCAGCAAGGTTTGGAAAGCAAGTCGGCGGAAGTGGCCGTCAAATGAATAGCTAAAGAAGTCACACAACGTGTATATCTAAGTACACGCAATGTATTTTCTTTTTTTTGCTTAAAACAGGCAGTAGCCTCGTTTTTCAGGTTCTGGACAGAACCCTCGAGAAACAGGCGACCAAGACTTCAAATTGATCTCGTTCCTTCGTCCGAAGTCGGATTCAAGCACCGTTTGATTCATTAAAACCCCCTCGGTAAGGCCTTGATTCCTCTTGAACCGTTTTCTTTGATTCTTCCTCTCAACCAAGTTATCGAGGGTTGTGCGTTTTTGACCGTTTTGTAGATCTACCGCGTTTTAGGCCGAATTGGAGGCTGATACCGGAGGCGGTTCATCATACGAGTACAAGGTAGGTGGTGCATACCTTCTTTTGTGTTTTCATGGACTTTTGGGTGGCGCGACCTTTAGCACGTATTTGGGTATTTGAGCAGGACCCTATTTATTATGCAGTTGCATGTTAAATTGATTATTAGACCTGTGAAATGTCTTTGGGTATGCCTTTTTACCTATTTTGCTTGAGTGGGGCCGAGCGAGGGGTCGTCACTCAATTGGGGCATTTTTGGCCGGGTATGCCAAAATGTGTTAAAATGAATTGTTTTGATTAAACTGCTGAGTTTAATTTGTTAAGTTATGATATGAATTGTTAAAGGCTTTCAAGACCTCAGTGCTGGTATGGGACAACACTTGGTTATTGCATTTCAACTGTTTAGTTTGTGTTACCTGTTTAAAAGTGATTATTTTTTATTATATATGTAATTGCTGAATTGCATGCGCTGGAAACCCCTTGGATTGTGTTGGGCATGACCTAAATATTCTTCAGTGATGTTGATCACAGGTTGGGCTTGACCCGAATTACTTTGGGTGGTTTTGACCACAGGATTGGGCGTCATGGACGTCGGGATTGAGGCAGTGAGACTGTCAGGTTGGGCATGACTCGGGTTACTTGGATGGCAAGGCCATCAGATACTGAGCAACATGGTCACAGGGGCACGAGGTGCCAGAGATGTTGTGGCTTGGGTACTATTTTGGTGATTACCGCTCACCCGTGATTTGAGTAGTGTGCACACAGAGAGACTCCGTGATGAGGTGGTTTTGACCACTCATGTGGGTATAAGCCCCCGATAGTTGCGTTTTAGGTACTATTGGTTTGAGGGAGCTTGTCATAGGAAGCCACGTGGAAGGCGAAAAGCCTTCAAGAGATAGCGATGAATCTATCAGGTTGGGGGCTAAGGCTCATCGTGATTGAGGTCGTGGGTCGTGACACTTTATTTGAGGGCAGATATCGTTGTCCCTTCGGTTACTTTATTCGAGGGCAGATATCATTGTCTCTATGATTACTTTATTTGAGGGCAGACATCATTATCCCCCCGATTACTTATTTGAGGACAGTCATCATTGTTCCTCCGAGTTGATTTTCACTACTGGAAATTCGGGCCATAGCCACGGTTTTAAACCGTGGCTATAGGCCCTAAAACCGAGGTTATAGGTAATAGCCACGGTTTCTCAAACCGTGGCTAAGTTTGGCGTGGCTATAGGCCTAGACCTATAGCCACGATTCCAAACCGTGGCTTTAACACTATAGCCACGGTTGCAACCGTGGCTGTATACCTATAGCCACGGTTACAACCGTGGCTATACTAAAGGCCGGACAGACTTAATTGCCACAGTTTAAAACCGTGACATTATGTCTATAGCCACGGTTAATAACCGTGGTAATAAACCAATAGCCACGGTTTAAACCGTGGCTATAGGGTGTCCAAAACCATAAAAAATACCCCCCCCCTCGACACCCCCTCGACACCCCCTCGACACCCCCTCGACACCCCCTCGACACCCCCTCGACACCCCCTCGACATCCCCTGGACACCCCCCTGGACACCCCCCTGCCACCCCCTGCCACCCCCCTGCCAGTCCCCCCCTGCCACCCCCCTGCCAGTCCCCCCCTGCCACCCCCTGCCAGTCCCCCCTGCCCCTGCTAGTCCCCCCCTGCCCCTGCTAGTCCCCCATGCCCCCTGCTAGTCCCCCCCTGCCACCCCCCTGCTTGCCCCCCTGCCAGCCCCCCTACCCCCTGCTTGTCCCACTGCCACCCCCCCCCCCTGCCTGGACACCCCTCCCCCCCTGCTGGACACCCCTCCCCCCTGCCTGGACACCCCTCCCCCCTGCTGGACAGCCCCTCCCCCTGCCTGGACACCCCTCCCCCCCCTGCTGGACCGCCCTCCCCCTGCCTGGACACCCCTCCCCCTGCCTGGACACCCCTACCACCCCCCCTGTTTGTCCCCCTGCCTTTCCCCCCTGCCCTATGCTAGTCCCCCCTGCCACCCCCCCTGCCAGCCCCCCCTACCCCCTGCCCCCTGCTAGTTCCCCCCCTGCCACCCCCTGCTTGCCCCCTGCCCGCCAGCCCCCCCTGCCCCCTGCCAGTCCCCCCTGCCACCCCCTGCCAGTCCCCCCTGCCACCCCCTGCCAGTCCCCCCTGCCCCCTGCTAGTCCCCCCCTGCCCCCTGCTAGTCCCCCCTGCCACCCCCCTGCTTGTCCCCCTGTCAGCCCCCCCCTGCCCCCTGCTTGTCCCCCTGCCAGCCCCCCCCCCTCCCCCCTGCCTGGACACCCCTCCCCCCTGCTGGACACCCCTCCCCCCTGCTGGACAACCCTCCCCCCTGCTGGACATCCCTCCCCCCCGTGCTGGACAACCCCTCCCCCCCTGCTGGACAACCCCTCCCCCTGCCTGGACACCCCTCCCCCCTGCCTGGACACCCCTCCCCCCCTGCCACCCCCTGCTTGTCCCCCTGCCTTCCCCCCCTGCCCCATGCTAGTCCCCCTGCCAGCCCCCCCTGCCCCCTGCCCCCTGCTAGTTCCCCACCCCCTGCCACCCCCCGCTTGCCCCCCTGCCAGCCAGCCCCCCCTGCCCCCTGCCAGTCCCCCCCCTGCCACCCCCTGCTAGTCCCCCCTACTAGTCCCCCTGCCAGCCCCCCCTGCCCCTGCTAGCCCCCCTGCCCCCTGCTAGTCCCCCTGCCCCCTGCTAGGCCCCCTGTCAGTCCCCTGCTAGTCCCCCTGCCCCCTGATCTGATAACCAAGTTTATCTGATCTGATAACCACAACATCTTCAGCACTGCCAGATTCAGGTTTAACAGGTACCAATTCACCAATTCTGACATGTTTAGCAGCATGAGATAAGACAGGAACAGACTGAACTACATCAGATTTATAGACCATGTTTAGCACCCCTCCCCCCTGCTGGACACCCCCCTGCCTGGACAACACCCCCCCTCCCTGGACAGCACCCCCCTCCCTCCCCCCCGGACACTAGACTCCCCCTGCATATTTACCCCTGCTGGACACTGGACCCATACTCCCCCCCACCCCTACCAGCCCCCTTGTACCCCTGCTGGACACAGGACTCCCCCCTGGAAACTAGTTCTTGGGATGCCCAAATCATATTTACCCCTATTGGACACTGGACTCCCCCCTGGACACTGGACTCCCCCTGCATATTTACCCCTGCTGGACACTGGACCCCTGCTGGACACTGGCCCCCTGCTATAGGTTCTTAGTAGGACCACCCCATACTATAGGTTCTTAGTAGGACTTGGGAAACACTTGAAACAAAATTCAGAAGTAGCTATATATGAGTAATCTAGGAAAACATACATATAATCAGTCTGGAAAATAAAACAGAATAAACTATAAAATGTTTATGGAAATAAAATAAAACATATTTGAAATTGGAAAACATTACCAGAAAAACTGTTTATCAACTAAACAAACTGCTTGGTGAAATCATGGTCACACATGCTCATCCTCAGATAAAATCTGCTTGCATTTCATGTAGTACTGCATTAAACAAAACATTGGAATTATGATTTGAAATAGAGTTACCAGATTTTATAGCACCGTGCTCACTATCTATAGGTGGTGAAATAGTTATACCCGGTGCCTGTGAAGTATCTGTGGGATGTTTTATGATATTTTCCAGATCTGGACAGCACTGCATTTTCTCTATAGAGACATTCATAACCTGCATGGGCTTAGGTTCCTGGACAGCCCTCTTGCACCCCCTTGCAACCCCCTAGACAGCCCCCTTGAACACCCCCCTGCACCCCCCATGCCCCCCATGCACCCCACTGGACAACCCCCATGCCCCAACTGGACAGCCCCACTGGACAGCCCCACTGGACACCCCCTGCACCCCCTGGACAGCCCTCCCCCCCTGCCGGACACCCCTCCCCCCTGCTTGGACAACCCCTCCCCCTGCTGGACACCCCTCCCCCTGCTGGACACCCCTGCCCCCTGCCCCCTGCCCCCTGCACCCCACTGGACAGCCCCCATGCCCCAACTGGACAACCCCACTGGACACACATCCACCCCTGAAGAACTACCCCTGAATGTTGATTTCCCAAATGAGGCTACCCTCTTAGTGGATCATGTCAAAGAGTATTAGAAAACATATTTTGATGGTGATTTTTAAAGATCGACTGAAATAATGCTTAATAATTCCAATCTTAATTGAGTAGGCCAGGTGGTTGTCTTTATCACACCAACACAAGACGTCCAATCATACTTTTTCCTATTTTTATAAGGTTTCACTAATGATGAGGCAAATTATTAGGCTCTCATTACTGGTCATCAGTTATCAGATGATATTTATTTCCCCCAAATGGATATGAAGGGAGAATCCAAGTTAGCCCTCAAATATATTAATGGTGACCGGAGGAGGGGAGTCTGTCAGGGGAGGCGCGGTCATCCGGGGAGGAGAGGTCGTCGGGAGGAGGGGAGTGCGTCGGGGGAGGAGGGGAGTCCGTCGGCGTCGGGGGAGGCGCTGTCGTCTGGGGAGGGGGGAGGCGCGGTCATCCGGGGAGGGGAGTGCGTCGAGGGAGGGGAGTGAGTCGGGGGGGGTTCCGTAGGAGGAGCCCGAGAGAATATTGGCCAAATCGCACATATAGCCACGAATGAATTTTCATCCGTTGGTATAACCATGCTATATCCACTGAGAAAAACACAGAACATACATTTCTTGGCACATATTATTTGCGAAATAGGTGGAAGGAATACAAGTTGAAGATGTATAGAAGGTGTGCTGAAGGTTGATAGAAACAGAGGACACACATTTTGTTAGGAATAAAATTGAGAGAGGAGAAAAACAAGAAGGTACAATGGTAAATTTCTGTATTGAGAGCAAGCAGTACAGAGAGAGAGAGAGAGTTACAGTTTGGGGGAGAAGAGGAAGAAGTGGAAGAACCATTCGCCAATTCCTTGCATAATCTGTTGAAGGACCATTCGCCGAGTCCTTGCATAATCTGTTGAAGTCCAAAAAAGAATACCAGCAATAGACACCACTGCTGGACACCCCTCCCCCTGGACCACCACCCCTGGACACCCCTGGACCACACCTTGGACACCCCTCCCCCATGATGGACACCCCTCCCCCCTACCTGGACAGCCCCTCCCCCTACTGGACACCCCTCCCCCTGCTGGACACCCCTGCCCCCTGCCCCCCTGCCCCCTGACCCTGGACACCCCAGGACAAACCCCACCCCAGGACAGACCCCCCCAGACCCTGGACACCCCTGCCAGTCCTGCCCCCCAGACCCTGGACACCCTAGGACAGACCCCCCCTAGAACCTGGACAGCCCCCCAGACCATGGACACCCCCCAGAACCTACCCCCCCAAACCCAGACCCCCAGGACAGACCCCCCACCACTAGACCCCCTAGACACCCCATGGACAGACCCCCCAGGATAGCCCCCCAGACCCTGGACACCCCAGGACAGACCCCCCCCCCCACTGGACCCCCAAGACACCCCATGGACAGACCCCCCAGGACAGCCCCCCAGACCCTGGACACCCCAGGACAGACCCCCCCCCCCACTGGACCCCCTAGACAATGGATGGATGTCATGGGCTATTGCTAAAAGACCGAATCCGGCTGCTGAAATCAGCAGTAAGTAAGAAGAGGTAAATGAAGAAAAATGAATAAAATTTTCCCAATATACTTGGGGAATTTTATTCATCAGCAGGAAGAAGAACAGAAGAACGATAGCTGAGAGTTCCTTCCCCGGAGGTGGAGAATGATTTTTTTACATAGGATCTGTCTAATATTTAATGGAAGAAAGAGGGAGAGGAAATTAAGTACCTCATTACAAGTGGCAGCATCCAACAAATTCTCTTCCAATGGAATAAAATATTACAAAAAAATCTATAAACCTTCTCTCTCCTCTTGTGGCTTCCAGGTGTCTAGGTGGTTAATAATTTGGTTGAGGTGAGGCTGTGGACTCATGGGGGCAAGCATGAAGGAAACTAAGTTGGACTGGATTTTAAGTAGGCTTCTCTTGTTTTTCTGAAGTGGTAGGGCTGATTGGGTCTAAAATAAGTGAGTTGGAACAGGAATTTAGATGAGGGCTTCAAATGTTAAGGGGTCTGGTTTAATTGGTTAGAATTGGGTGAGGTTTGGAATGGTTTTAAAGTGGGATGCCTGGTGGAAAATGTGGGGTTGTTGGCTTAGAAGTTGAGAGGTGGGTAGGCCTGATTGGTGGTCAAGTTGTGGATGGGTTGCCTAGGTGGATTGAAAAATGGCGGGGGACTGGGAAGGAGTTCATAATGGCTAAATTGAAGTGGGAGCTTGGAATTGTAGTAGGTCTTGAGTTTGGATTTTTTAGTGAGAGTGGAAATGGCCCTGAAATAGCTGGTTTGATTTTGGTGGGTTGGCCATGGGATTTTTATAGTGTATCGAAAAATAGTCACTAGCAGGGCTTGGTTTGGTGTGAAATTCAGTCAAACGGTTGTGGGAACCATCACAACAGGCTGATCCGGTTCAAACGACATGTGCAGAGGATGAGGATGATCTGGTTCGGACAACATGTGAAGAGGATGAGGAAAAAGAAGAATTATCGAACAAATATTATGTGATACATGTACAATAAAATATGCCAGACAATTCCAAACCAATGTTTTCAGTTGAATTGAGCCTTTGTACCACCTGCTATGCACGTTTTTTGGAAAGATGGATGAGAGGCAGCGCTAAGAGGAGATATAGTTTAGGAATGAGGAAATACGAAAAATTATAGAGCTAACCATTCAATGTTTCTCTAAGGAGGAGTAACCGCCGCAGGGTGTCGTCCTGGAGCAGGGCCAAATCACGGTGTGACCGCGGCGTGACCGCTGCAGGGTGTCGTCCTGGAGGAGTAACCGCCGCAGGGTGTCGTCCTGGAGCAGGGCCAAATCACGGCGTGACCGCGGCGTGACCACGACGTGACCGCGGCGTGACCGCGGCGTGACTGCAGCATGACCGCGGCGTGACCGCCGCAGGGTGTCGTCCTGGAGGAGTAACTGTCGCAGGGTTTCATCCTGGAGCAGGGCCAAATCACGGCATGACCGCGGCGTGACCGCCGCAGGGTGTCGTCCTGGAGGAGTAACCGCCGCAGGGTGTTGTCCTGGATCAGGGCCAAATCACGGCGTGATCGCGGCGTGACCGTGGCGTGACCGCCGCAGGGTGTCGTCCTGGAGGAGTAACCGCCGCAGGGTGTCGTCCTGGAGCAGAGCCAAATCATGGCGTGACCGCGGCGTGACCGCGACGTGACCGCGACGTGACCGCGACGTGACCGCCGCAGGGTGTCGTCCTGGAGTAGGGCCAAATCACGGCGTGATCGTGGCGTGACCGCGGCGTGACCGCCGCAGAGTGTCGTCCTGGAGGAGTAACCGCCGCAGGGTGTCGTCCTGGAGCAGGGCCAAATCACGGCGTGACCGCGGCGTGACCGCGGCGTGACCGCGGCGTGACCGCAGCGTGACCACAACGTGTTGGCCCGGTCCAACGACATCCGCGGGGCAACATCTTCCACTTAGTTTCAAATAGGATGATATGGATGGCATGAGAGGATGTTTTCTCAAAAGATTTAAAGAAATGAATGCTAATCTGTGATGACTAGAGGATTGGATGACCTCTGATATACCTAATTCGGTGAGGTTTGGAGATCTAGAAATGTGTAGGAATACCTAGAGGAATACCCCATGGGATCAGGAAAATCACAGGTTACATAACATGTAATCTGACATTACTGGTACTGTGGGACCCCTGGGCTGTGGAACTGGGCTTTTGGTTGGATTTAAATATCACATGCCATGTGACATGGTCACACAACATGGGACCCATCTTAAAAGTCTAACGGCACTTAAAGATTGTCTTGGTTCAAACAACTGTTTTAATAAAAAGAGGGAAACCCCCTACAGGGATATAAAAAGGGTCAAGTACGATGTGTGTTTTATGACTAACAATGACATCAAGTATAAGGAAAACATCAATGCAATAATGTTAAGCAAGGTATACCACTGTGAGTTTTCACAGACAGCGCACCTCCGTTGGAGGGGTTTTATTACAAAACCAGGACTTATTTATCAAACGAAATAATTATATGAACTAACACTTATTCAAGAATTGCAATTTAATATAAACATGAAAAATTAAGAAGGCAACTAAATGAAATTTAAAACATTCTCGAATTAAATGGGCTAGGAGAGGGACCCTACCTCAACCTCATAGCAAAAAAAATGAAATTATGTATAGAAATGATTCAATTACATAGAATAAAATCATGAGAATAAAATACTATATTCAAGATATACATTCCCAGGGGATATGGATTCCTGTATAAAGAACCAAACTAGTAAGTCTGAATAGATGCTAGTAGCAGCCATGATTAAAAATATCACAAGATAACACATAACATTCTAAGTGAAGGAAAACCAAATTTGATATATCAAATGAACAAAGTGTACCACTCTTCGCTTGTATGCATGGCACTGTTCCACTAAATCAACAATAACTTCCTGCTTGAGACCCTGCAGGAAAACACAAACATTACCAGTAGCTAAGGTAGAGATTTCCATTGAAAACTCAAAAAGCTTTTACATGTGAATAATTCATCGGTTTCAAATTCCAGAACTTTTTATCAGAAATGCAATCACACCTGCCCCCCACTATTTTTTCTTGGGGCTGATGGAGTTTCCCTGGACTTGAGATTAGTACTTTTCAAGGAATCCTCTATTTGTTGGGAAATGGTAGAGAAATATCGTTCCTCACCTGTATACATCAACAAGATGAATTGTGTTGACATCTCATCATGGGGATTGTTGATGCACATGGAAAAAAATAGAATGCATGTTTCTAGAACAACAGAAATTTAAAAACAACAAAATAACAAAAACAGAATGCAATAGAACAAACAAAAATAATAACTAATCAAAAACAGAATGAAAAAACAGAATGCAATAGAACAAACAAAATAATGAAAACAGAATGCATGTTTGGACACCCCCCACCCCTACAATGAAATATTTTTTCAAGATGATGAAGAATTGCAAAGAGTTTATGTGAAAAGTGTTTGAAAATGTTGTTAAAAAAGTGATCCATGCTTTGGAGAAATTGCATAAAGTATCCATGAATGTCAGTGATGCTCAGTTGGAAGTGAAGATTAAGAAAATAAAAGAGTTTAACGACTCTTTATTTGAGAGATGCCAAATGCGAGGATCACCCCCCTGCCCCCCTGCCACCCCCCTGTATAGCTTCCCTTGCACCCCCTGCACATCCCCCCTCCCCCTAGACAACCCCCCTGGACACCCCTCCCTCCCCCCTAGAAAACCCCCCTGGACACCCCTCCCTCCCCCCTAGACACCCCCCATGGACCCCCCCCCCCAGACACCCCTCCCTCCCCCCTAGACCCCCTGATAAGTGCAGAATTGTATAGAAATTCTGCAAGCCATCCTCTATTAATACTTCATTGAAAGATGATCTGAAAGGGAAAAATATTAATACCAAACACTATGTTAGAAAAAAATACAAAGAAGGTTAAAAAGAGGTCACCTGGGATAACAATTCTGCTACTAGTAAATTCTAGGAAGACTTAGTAGAGGAATAAGAATCCCAAGGATGTGTTCATGATGAAACTGGTATCGGATTATATTCTCTCTTTTTCTTTAAATCTGCAGTCTGAATCCCTCTTTTGGAGTTCATTACCTCAGAATTATTAAAAACAGTTGATATGGATGACAGACTTGCAGCTGGATTTTCTCAGGCTGCTCTCTCTATGCAATTGTCAGAGCACACACCTTCTCAACATATAAACATCAGTATAAAATATTCATACCCTATAATGAAAGGATTACAAACCAGGGAAGATTATTTTAGGTTGGGGATCCAGGTCACTATAAAGCAAGTTTATTCTACCAACCATTCCAATAAGAGAGAGTTGAGAAGCTCCAATTAAAAAAGTGAAACTGAGAAATAACAGAAAGGGGGACTTTCCCCCATTTAGAAACAATGATGTGTATCCTCTTCTAGAATTTCCAGGGGCTAGAAAACCCTAGAACATTATGTTGACTTAGGCTTCTTGTGAGTAAACGGAAACCTGATTTCATTGGCATCTCTAAGCTAAAATCTAATAACATCACTTCTGGTTCTTTTTTTCCCAAAATGGTAATTCTTTTCTATGTTCTGTGAAAGATATCACTAGTATTGAAATAATTTTCTTGGTTTTACATCATAATGTTACTAATCCTTCCATTTTTTGAGTGGACAATCAAATTATCACTTTCACCTTCCTTAACGAGGGTCAGATCTCTTTTTGTTAAATGGTTTATGATTTCTACTGTTACATCAGTCGAAGAACTCATTGGAAACACATGAATGAGATTTCAAGAGTTATATTAGATCCCTCAGTTATAATGGGAGATTCCAATGCTATTTTACATACAGACGACAAGATTGGACATGTTTCCAATGCTACCACAATGAGATATTTCAAAGCTTGTATTGAGGAATTAAAACTTATTGAAACCAATCTGATTGATGCCAAATACACTTGGTATAGGAGTAATCTAAATGGAAGTAGGGCCTGTAGGGTTGACCGTGCCTTTGGTAATCACTCTCTTCATGGAAGTTGGAAAACCACCTCTTGTGTCACTCTAGTAAAGCACAATTCTGATCACCATCCAATTCTTACAACCTTCATTGCTAAGGGGGACAAGCTAAAAATTCCCTATATGTTTAATAATTCTTGGACCATCCAATTCTTACAACCTTCAGATGCTTTCCCTGAAATTTGGAATTCACTCAACCACTCCATGATTACCTCCTTAGATATTATCCACTAAGGAAAAGAGTAAAATTAAGGATACACTGCAACCACATACTGAAGTGGTTGAACCCCTTACACATGAGGAAGGATTTTCTCAATAGGTAGAAGATTTGAAATAATTGAGAAGAATCAATGAATAACTTCTCTGAGGTAGCGTTCCTGCTGGATATATTCTATAAGCAGATCCTCAACTCGTACTCCCAACTTGAGCACCTTATCAAAGAGGGTTCTCTACTGCAACTAGAATTAAGATGAAACATCCTATCAACATGGGGTACCAACAACCAACATACATGAATCAAGAAATAGAAAATAGAGAGTTCCCAACATTTTTTACACAACCAAAACATGTCTAGGAGCATCATTACAGACCTCACCCTATAGGTTACACATGACATATACTAATAGGGCTGCCACATTTTAATCTACCTGTTGTTGCACCTATTCATGCTCCTTCTCAGCTAGACATTCCTCAAGGGCTCATAAAAACTATTGATTCTCTAATGGATTGATTAGAATCCATAGAGGTATAGTGGGAATTGGTACAACTATAAAACAAGCCTTACCCTAAAGGGGGTGATCTGAATTTTCCCCACTAAATTTGGGAAACACTATATTTCCAATTTTCAATGGTTTAGGGGACCCAAAGAAGAATTTGACCCATTTTGTGTCCCGTTGTGATTCCATGATGGGGACCCCTAAAAAATAAGTAGTGAAACCCAAGATCTTTATACAGAAATTATAGGGACCATCATTTGTAGGGTACACCGGTTCATCGACTCAATCAATTACAGGGTGGGAAGATCTCTATTGGATGTTTCTGTTCCAATTCAGCTTGATTCTATAGAAGAAAACCATACTAAATCTCTCAAACTACAAATGGTAGTATAATGAGAGGGTTTTATATTTCATTTCGTGGTGAAAGGAGTTGACATACTCCTTAAGCCAACATTTTCCTCAAGAATATTTTTTGTTCATCTATATATAGAATCTTCATGATGATTATCACATACCACTCACCCCTGTTAAATATATAGGAGTGTTTTGGGATCTTGCCACAATTTCATAAATAAGGGAAGAATTAATAGCATGAACCAAGTCTAAGTCCTATTTAATTCCCCCTGCTGGACACCCCTCCACCCCCCCTGCTGGACATCCCCTCCCCCTGCCTGGACACCCCTCCCCCCTGCTGGACAGCCCCTCCCCCTGCTTGGACACCCCCCTGCTGGACACCCCTCCCCCCTGCTTGGACACCCCTCCCCCCTTCTGGACACCCCTCCCCCCTGCTGGACACCCCTCCCCCCTACTGGACAGCCCCTCCCCCCTGCTGGACAACCCCTCCCCCTGCCTGGACACCCCTCCCTCCCTGCTGGACAGCCCCTCCCCCTGCCTGGACACCCCTCCCCCCTGCTGGATACCCCCCTGCTGGACAACCCTCCCCCTGCTGAACAGCCCTCCCCCCCTGCTGGACAACCCTCCCCCCTGCTGGACAGCCCTCCCCCCTGCGGGACAGCCCTCCCCCCTGCCGGACAACCCTCCCCCCTGCCGGACAACCCCTCCCCCCGGACACCCCTCCCCCCTGCCCCCTCCCCCCCTCCACCCTGCCCCCTACACCCCTCCACTCTGCCCCCTGCCCCCCTCCACCCAGCCCCCTATCATACTTTAATACATAGAGCATTAGTGAGTACAAAATGCATTACTATGAATTCATAATGCCCATATCTTATACGAAAAGTAGTCTTGGGGATATCCTCTTTCTTCATCATTACTTGGTAATATCCCAACTGCAAATCCACCTTAGAGAAGTATTGTTCTCCATGTAGCTAATCGAATAAGTCATCAATTCAGGGTAGAGAATACTTGTTCTTTATCATGATTTTATTGAGCTCATGATAATCGATGCAAAGGTGAATTGACCCATCCTTCTTCTTGACGAAAAGGATTGGTGCACCCCATGGTGAAGCACTTGGGCGTATAAACCCTTTATCCAGATTCTCCTATAGTTGTTTCTTTAGCTTCTCAAGATCCAAAACAACCATTCTATATAGATTCTCGGATATTGGCAACGCCCCAGGTATAAAGTCAATTGAGAATTAAAAATCTCTTCTAGGAGGAAGACCGGCCAATTCCTCAGTAAACACTTCAGCGAATTCCCTCACAATAGGCATGTCTTCAAGGATGGTTGCTTCCTTGGACTCAATCATCTGAGCATGATATACATGATTATAGGGTAGTAATATTCCACTATTGAGATGATGGATCTAAATAATATTCATCCTACTCCTTGCACTTGTACAGAATTGGGGGTCGATTCTCCATATTAATAGTGATATCCCTCTCATGACAATCACATAAAGGTGAATACCCTTGATAGATAAATGGGTATGGTATTCACTACCCAATGACTTTGGCTTAGAAAGTCGCGGTGCAATTTTGGCAGCATAACAGTGTGACATAATAATTCATAAAAATGGTTGATGGGAGAGAAATGGGTGTCTCATAATATGTACATGAAATTTAAAGTAATTGGATAATATGGATACATTTCCAAAAATATGTAATGGAATTTAGAATCATAATACAAAAAAAAATGTTTGAATGTAAATGAGAGGAGAGAAATTCCTTACAGAATTTCGGCATGGTAACAGGTGTACATGAGAGACATTAATGAGAGAGAAATGGGTATCTCATCATTCAAACATAAGTAGGTAAGTATGGAGGAGGTTCAAAATCACACCCCAACATTTTTAATTGAAAATAAAAGGGTATATTAAAGTAATGAAACTTGGAAAAAAACGAGAAAGGAAGAAATCCCTTACTTGGAAGTGTGATCCCAAAGGATTGGGAAGTCTTTAGATAGGCTTATAGGGAGATTGGGGCACCTTGGAAGGATTATAAAGAGATGAGGGAAGATTTTGTTTGATATCCAAAGGCTTTGAGTGAATATGAAGTGGGATCTTGGGTGGGTTTAGATAGGAAAAGGGAGGGAATTCTTTATTATTTAGGTTTTAGACCCTATACATTAAAATAATCAAAACCACAAACCATTCCATGGTTTTTGCCCATGGTTTTTTCCAAAGAGGAGTGGAAAAAATTATTTTATAAGTCCAATATCCAAACTTCTTAAAATATTATGCTTGCTTATGTGGAGGTGAGTCACACTCTCAAGGAAATAAATTTAAAAAGTTAAAATGTTTTATAAGTCTTGGAGGGTTCACTAAGGCTTTGTAAAATAAATAAAATAAACCTAAAATCAAAATAATTTAATGGTAAAAAATATATTGTCCGAAAATCCCATTTATAGTATTTTATTACATCACTATTGGTCATTATGAAGTCATAAAATACATTATATAATTAAACAATATTTAATTTTCACCCAAAAATTTGATTGTCTCGGAAAATTATGAAAAGTTAACCATTGGATAATTTTGACGTCCTGATTCCAAAAATAATATTCATTTTATCTAAATAATTTTATAAATATGTGAATTTATAATTTTAAAATAAAAACCGACATTTATAAAAAATTCATGCGTTTTGACAAAAACGGATTTCAAGCCTTAATAAAAATTACAATTGTATTCATAAAAATTATACGATCATTTATATTTAATAAAAATTAATTTAGTAATAATATTTTATTAAAATATTATTTAATTCAAAAATCCATTAATTCATCAAAAATAGATTTCTTAATTGAACATTAACTAAAAATACTATTTGTGCTTTAATTTTTTTTTACAAAGTAACAATAATAAAATGAATGTATATTATCTATACAAAAACAATGCATATAATCATAGTGATAGGGTCTTGTTACATAACCCCTTATAACACCCTCATAAGAATGAAGGGTAAGGTGTGCGATGGTGACAGACTCTTGGGGTGGGCCGGATAACATTGCTTGGGTGGTAATCTCTACCAACTTCCATTTCTCCCATAGGCAGTTCTGTTTGAGCTTAACATGTTGAAGATTGGATTGAGCTTAGTCAAGAGCAAAGCCCAGTGATGCCACCTCCTTTACGAGCTCCAACAAATGGGCTTCGTACGGAGTAATTCTACTAGATGAGGCCATCAATTCCTTTTGCTGAGTAAATTGGATTTGTTAAAGCCCTATATTTATACTAATCATGTGATCATTGTTCAACGACTACATTAGAAATGGTCATAATTCGTAACAGTATTTTAAAATCCAAAAACATAAAACCAAGGAAGTGCATATAACCATTTTACACAATAATATATTTAATTATATCAAGAGGAATTTTCATTAATGAATGTTTGGGTCATTAAAACATGAATGTATTTTATGATTATTATCATGAAAATTATTGGGATTTACATATCAATTTTATGAGTTCTCTTTCACAGGTTTTACACTTTCAAAGTTACCAATGCAACAAGAGATTTTTTTATCAATTTCTCTTCTTTGGGACATACGTTATGTTATTCACCTACCATATTTTTTTAGGTTTATATATAGACCCTTTGACATGTAATATAATTTATTTATTTATTCATATGATATTATTAGTTTAATTTAATTTTATCCTCTAATGGGTCTTATGATTCAATGTTATTAAAGTGGTAATGGTTTTATGATACAATCTCATACTTTATAGGGATTGTTTATGTTAATGCTTCCAATGATGAAATATTATGATAAATCTCTCAATAAACTCATGAAATTTATTATCCTCTGTTCATTTCATGAGAATACATGTTTTCCCTTCATTTTCCTCTCTCTATGTACTCAAGAGTTCAAATGATTTTTTTAAATAAGAACTATCTTTATTTCTCTCTTCGGTCAAAAACTTGTTTCTATTCTAAAACAATGTTTAAAAAAAAATAAAAAATGTTTTTAAAATTATAAAAATGATTTATTAAATAAAATTTTACCCATGTTTTAATTTTTATAATTTTTTTAGAGGAATCTTAATACCATTTTCCATACAAGACTCATTTGTATTTTACCAAAAATTTGAAAGGAATTTTTGTTTTAACATACACGACATGAATAGTACTTACACCTATCATCACCACTAAATTATTTTAAGCTTCCCTTAAAATTTATTAATGTTATTTTCAATGAATTTTTTTCTCAATGTTTTGGAGATTTTAAGATTTTAAATAAATTTTTTACAAAGTGGAAGGTATATTTTCCTCAAGAAATATTTTAAATGAATTTTAAATACCCCTTTATAAGTTTCAATGGTTATTTTCAAAGAAACATATTTTTAAAAAAAATTATGTTAAAAAAATGTTTTTCATAGTGGAAAAGATATTTTACTTAAGAAATTTGTGAAATTATATTTAAATGTTCCTTTATAAGTTTACAAGTTTATTTTCATAGAAAAGGATTTTGAAAATGTTTTTTGTTTTAAAAAGTTTTTTTCAAAGTGGAAAAGAAATTTTCCTTAATAAATGTTCCAAGTAATCTTTCAAAATCATTTTCCATATAAGATGACATCATTTAATGTAACCTTTGATTTACTGGGGATATGATCTAGTGAAACCATTATTATTCTTTCTATAAATGGCCTATGTTTATGATGACATGATGTTTATGAAACCTATTTCTCTTCCATGAGTTATACCATAGAAAAAATTCTTCTGAAACCCACTTCTTTTTCTATGGGTTATTCTATGATGAAATAATTATGAAACTTTTTTATTTTCCATAGGCTATTCTATGGTGAAATGTTTATGAATCACATTTCTTTTCATGGGTTTTGATATGATGGATGTTTTTGTGATCTTGTAGAAAATGTATATATTATTTTCATTATGCGATGTGTGGGACATATATCTCCCTAAAATTCATTGGGTAAATATTGTGATATCATGAGATAAACAAAACTAGAATGGGTAGTGGGCCCAGTTCAATATGGGAATTCATCCACTGTGATAGTCTTGTGAGTGAACCTTGAATACTATAATGGTATAGGGAGTGAACCCATTCATCTATGATAGTCTTGGAAATGAACCTTGATGTAGCGACCCCGACCCCATTAACCTAGAGCTGGTGTCTACATTATTACATTAGTATAATATATAGGGAATTGCATCATGAATGACCAAATAGTTTAGTAGTATTGATATAATAGATACAAACATTATTCCCATATTACATTTGAAAATAAAATTTAAAACATATTTTTTAGAAGAATAACATTATTAACTCCATCATATCCTTTCATATCAATTATAGTACACTTCTTGGACTCCTAGGAAAGGAAACAAAATAATGGTGGGCTCAAATGATCAGTAATGGTTATGTAGAGTGGAAAATATTATGAATCAATAAGAATAATCAACATGGAAAGGTAAATAACTAAAAACACATTAAATTTAAATAAATTGACTATCATAATCAATATGGAAAGGTAAATAACTAAACAAACATTCCATTTAATCAATAAACTAATAATTAAATACATCTATAGATAATATGATTGTGAAAATCCCATGGATAATAAGATAATTCATAATCAATATGAAAAGTTAAATAACTAAAAACACATTCAATTTAATCAATAAACTATGAATAAAAAGAATCTAGAGATAATATCATTGTGAAAATCTCATATATAATAAGATAAGGCATGATAAATATAGAAAGGTAAATAATTGAGAAACATTCCATTTAAACAATAAAATGAGACTGAAATGCATCCAGAGATAATATATTTTTAAAAATATCATAGATAATAATAACTAAATTATAAAATAAGGAAATTATTAATTATTGGACGTCATAATCTCTAGAATCATGGAAACTTATACTGTCAAGATCCTTTCTCAAGACAATTTAAAAATGATGGGTATAAACCCATTTAACTAAGGCTATCCAACTGATTAATCTGATGAGACTATCGATTCATTTAGGGGATATTTATAAATAGGCCCACCCATATCTGCATGTCCAAATAAATCCTCATATATAGAATAATATATTTAATTCATGAATAATGTTCATTATCATCAAATATCGGTATTGAGTAAAGAATACATATTTATCAGTATTTCCCTAGATACAAAAATAAATTTCAATATAGAACAATGTATGTAGAAGGGATATATGGTTTAAGAAATAAACATGTCCATGATAAATAAGATGGGTATTTAGGGGAAATTTAATATCCAATGATCATAGGTAAGAGGATATTTCAAGGAAAACTTAATAAATACAAAAATGAATCAAGAAAGTGAATGTCAAAACTTTACTTGGTCAAAATTATCATAAACCATCCATATAAATAATAAGTATAGTATAAATCCAACATATACCCATTTTATTAAGAATAAATGGTTGTGGTAGTTTATTAATAAAAATACCATAAAAAGATATTTTAAAAAATTATTGAGGAAAATATCCTTTTCATTTTGAAAATCCATTTTTTAAAACTAAAATTTCAAAACAAATATTGAAAATAATATTTTAAAATCATAAAATAATTTTTAAAGCATTGATTGGTCATGATAGTAGTAAATTCTGTACATCCCGAGTACGTTAAAGGAAAGCCTCCTTTCACATTTTCAGTAAAATCCAAACGAGCCTTATTTTGAAAATGACATAGGGATTCATTTCAATTTTTTTTTGTAAAAATAAAAAATGGGAAAAAATTTATTTAATAAATAATTTTAAAAAGGTTATTTTTTTTGGAAATCATGGTTTTGGAAGAAAATGGATTTTTGACCGAAGATAGAAATAAAGTTGGATTTTCTTAAAAACATTTCCTTGATAATTTTAAGTACCGAAGAGTGAAAAATGGTAATATTACTTTAAAAATAGATAAATTAATATAGTATAATAAAATTAATAGGGTTTATTAGATAATTATCAAATAATTTCCTTCAATGTAAATTTAAGAATAAATAATCCCAATTAAAATGATATTTTGAAATAAACCCATACAAAGATCATAACGTTGAAGTGAGAGTTAACCAATGAATCAATTATGTGTATCAAATTTAAATCCACATAAAAAAAGTGTAAATATAACATAATATATTCAAAATTTAATATACACATAATCATATAATATCAAAGACAATGAGTAAGTAATATAACCCAATGAAAAGAAATTAAGTTATAAAATTATTTACCACTAGGTAATTTTCAATTCAAATACCATTAGATGAAATAATTCAAATTGAAACCTAAAATAACATGAAATATTAATTAATCATGATATTAAATTTCAATGGTTTATTATGTACACTATATAAAAGAAATTAGGTTCATAACATTACAATATGCCTCAATGAAGATAAATTGAGACGAAGTCCCTTACCTCACACTTCCTTTTGGTTGTAAGTGCTTTAAACTACTATATAGTGGTTTTAAACATGTTACTAACTTATAACAAAAACATATTAATATTTAAAATATCTTATATTATCCTTTTATAACATCTTATCACCCATTCGTTAATAATAATTTATTATTTTCATTGTTTTAGGTGTTAATTACCTTGTTTTCTCATTTGTTTTTTGTCATGAAAGATCCAATTCTTGCACATATTATATATTTTCATCAAATAAATAATAATAATGAAATAATTATCATATTTATACATCAATTATACATTTAATATCAATCATGAATGATTATTTTGAGAAATTAAGTGTGTTATGATCATGGAGACGGTAGACCGTATATATGCTTGAGTAACGTTTCCATTTTTCAACGATTATTATAGAAAGGTGGTAAGTAATATTTTATCTTACTAGAATGTTAATAATATAAAAATTAATACATTATTTTTTTTAAATATACTTATATATATACCATCCACGTGGTTTGGTGACGGAAAGAGAGCCGCATCGCTCCATGAAGGTGGTATTCCCCACATACACGAATGATGTTAACATCTTTAAGTGAGTGAAAATGTAAAAAATAAAATGATATATTATATTTTTAGAATTATAAATATTTCATTAATATTATAATAATTTAATTTATATCACACATATTCATTAAATGTATCCTTATTTCCTTCTATATAAAGAGTTAGTGAAGAATAAATCACATCACTTTGTGAGGCAGTAGTCTACCGTACACACGAGCGATATTATCATATCCCATAAGGAATGGAATGTAAAAAGGTATATATGATATAATAACTATATAGGTATAATTATATTATAATTTAATATATATTCTTTATATCCATCATCATACCCAACTGTGAGAGGTGGTAATGGAAAAATGAATGACATCGATTTGTGAGGCAGTAGTCCTCTGTACACACGGATGATGATTTCATAACTCATTTGATGGAAGTGGGGATTGTTGTAGGTAGTCACCTTAAAATAAAAACCATATAATTATTTAAAATATAATGTGGTTATTATATCATCATTTTTAATCACAATTGAAGTATTTGGAGGAATAAATAAAATAAAAATGCTTATTGAAGAACGTTACCTCTTCTTCGGGTAGCCTCCTTAGGTTTCCACCAAAAGCCTCACTAGGTTAGATTTATACCCAAAATAATTCTTATTGGATGAGATAAGGGAATTTGTTTAAGGGATTTTGGTAGTTCTTGTCCAATATAAATTTTTTTAAGATGTTAATAAGCGTGGATAGTGGGTGGCCTTTTATAGGTAGGGTGAGTGGCACACATGTAATTTTTGAAAAGAAAAAGGTGTAACCACGTTTTGTACATGCAACAAGGGTCCAAAATGAAGTATTATAGAGACTTAGAAATTATAGGGTTTAAATATGTCTATAAAATATATTTTAGGAAAGTTATTTGGTCATTTTAACCCTTATCTTTTTAGGTTGACCCCCAGTAATTCCATTTTTTACCTTAACTGTGGTACATGTTTTTAGTTGTTTACACTCTTCATAATGGTAAAAAATTAATTTTTAATTATTAGAAAATATAAATTATTATTATTCTAAATATTTAACCAATTTTTTCAAATTTATTTCATATAATTGGAAAATTTTAATTTAAAATTAATCATGCAGACGCGATGAGAAAGCAGGTTTTCAAAGAGAAAATGTTCAAAATTTTATAAAGTTCTTATATCAAAATTCAATATGAAAATGTTTAAAAAATTGTAATAATATGTCACGACCCATCCTCGGGGCCCGTGTCGTGACTACCCCAAGCCCGCCTTCCATAGGCCAGGGGCTGGCGACTAGCACCAAGGAGTAAATCCCAGTAAAAAGGGAAGGCATTGCCTTTGTTAAGTAAAAAAACACCACAGAGCAAGCAAGCAGTAGAAGTAAACACTAAGTAAAAACTGAGTACAACAGTAAGTGCAGAAAAGTAAGTGGGCCAGTATACAAACCCAAACTGAAAGTAAAGTTCAACTGGAAGGGAAAACTACAACTGAAAAGTAAAGCCGCAACGTCGAGTTGTCCACTGGAAATCCCACCTGAAGGGTGAGTACAGATAGCCTCCACTGCTCCTCAGGCCCAGCCGACCGCTCCGAGTACGTCCCGCCCAGTGGTCCACCTCCAGGTACCGTCCTGCTCCGCAAGCCTCAACCACAATCAGCGATGTCCGTCATCTGCAACCAACACAATGTAGTGCGGTCATAGCCCGTGCAGGGGTGAGTATAAGCTACTCAGTAGGGACCCCGAGACCCCCGAAGGTCTCCCAGAATCCACAAAGGAAAGATACAATCACGAAGTAACATCCGACTCTGCTTAGGTATATGCCCATACATATACCTAAGTCTTAAATTCTCGTTCGGCTCCAACATCTGAGCCCAAGTACAACCCAGTCCACACAGGAAATCAAAACGTAATCCACACAGGATAGCACAACACAATCCACAAAGGAAAACAAATCAAAATTCAGATTACACAGGTATACTTCTTCAAATGACAATAGAGATGATCAGATGTAGCCACAGATTCATCTAAGCCGTCGGACCCAAAAAGGGTCGATAGGTACTAACCCCCGCAATGACCCACATAGAATCGATCATGAAGTTGAAACCATAGCTATTGGGAAACTCCTTCTCTATCAAGTATAGTGGTTATACCGCTACAACCAAGCGCTTCCCTCTAACCTTGGAACGCTGTAGTACTCCACCTATCGAGTACTGTGGGCCTACTGCTACAACCAAGCGCTTCCCACCATGGGTCTACCGCTACAACCAAGAGCTCCCCCTCATAGCCTCTAGAGGTACTCCTTCTGTTGAGTACCACGGGTCAGCCGCTACAACCAAGCACTCCTCCATCGTGGGTCTGCCGCTACAACCAATCTCTCCCCCGTGTTGCTACAACCAAGCGCTCCCCCGTGCTGCTACAACCAAGTGCTCCTTCGTCGTGGGTATGCCTCTACAACCAAGCGCTCCCCCTCATAGCCTTTATAGGTACTACTTCTGTTGAGTACCGCGGGTCTGCCGCTACAACCAAGTGCTCCTTCACCGTGGGTCTGCTGCTACAACCAAGCGCTTCCCACTGGGCTATCCGTAACACACCGAGTCATTTGATCAACAGTCGTCAAGTCTCAACCGGCTCTAGGGTTTCCGCACACAACATGCTCATTCCGGGAGGGTCCACTCCACGAGCCAAGAGGTCGATGCATCAACTGACATGTAGTCCGGAGTTGATGTATCCCAAAAGTACCGTAGTGGTCACTAACGAACCCACGGAGGATTCCCGTACTGTCTTCATTGTCGTCATAGACGCAGCCAACTCTAGGGTTTCTGCAAACAACAAGCTCGTTCGGGAGGGTCCGATCCACGAGCCGAGAGGCTGATACATCAACTGACACATAGTCCAGGGTTGATATATCCAAAAGTTCCATATTGTTGACAGGAACTCAACGTCGCAGACGGCGCGTCAATTGGATGTCTGGTCTGAGAGTTATTAGCTTTTCCGTTCCAGGGGCCCGGTTGGATTTTAGGTGCAATCCAACATGGACACTATCCAAATTCATCCAAAACTCAAGATAATTATGCCAAAAGTTCTGTCTCATCAAGAGGAAATCAACGAGACAGACGACGCGTCAATCGGATGCCCGGTCTGTGAGTTATTGGCCTTTTCGTTCCAGGGGCCCGATTGGTTTCGTGAGCGAACCAACCCGACCATACTCCAACAGCATCCAAACCTCGAGCGGAGTAAGCCAAAAGATCCGTCTCATCAATAGGAATCCAACAAATTTGACGGCACGTCAATCAGACGTTTGGAGCTTAAGTTATAAGTGTTTCCGCTCCGAGCGCCCGGTTGGATTCGTGTACTAACCAACCTGGCCGAACCCAAAGTATTCCGAAACCTTGAGTGAAATATGTCAAAACGACCGCCTCGATCCAAGGATCACATCACCACTAACGGTGCGTCGATCGGAGGCTCGTAGCTCAAGTTATGAGAAAAAGACCGAAAAGGTCCGAAAACAGGGGGTCTGGGCCCGGACCGACCCGACCCAACCCCCCTGGGTCGGCCCAAACCGGGTCGACCCGACCCGGGTCCGGGTCCGACCCAGCCGGCGCGGCCCAGACTGGCCTGGGTGGCCCGGCCCGGCCTGGGCGTGACCCGGCTCGGCCGCCAGGCGGTTCGGCTCGGCCGGTTACGGCCGAGCGGTGCGGGGGGTGCGTTGCCCCCGCGTAAAGGAACAGCGACCCCGCGTGGGGCCGCCCTTGCCAGCGGACGCGGCAGCCAGCCGTATCCCGTCCTTCGCCGGTCCCGCGTGGTCGTGGGATGGCCGGCCCGCCACCGCGGCTTCAGCCGCGGCGGTTCTTCCCAGCGGCGTGCCGGGCGCCGCCACCTCCGGCCGCCGGCGCCGCCGTACTGGCGTGGTGCGCCGGCGGGTTGCTCTGCGGACCACCAGACGAGTTCTGGTGGTCGGAATTCCTTGTCGTCTTCGCCAAAAGCCCTGCTGGGGTCCATCCTTCACTGTGAGGACCTTACATCACCCGTGCGGCTGATTTTGTTGACGTCCGCCGTTTCGCACACCAAGAACGAAAGGGGCGGTGGGTTTGGACTTGTTCGTTAGTCCGCACCCACCGCGTTAGCGGTTTTAAATGTCTCACAACAATTTTTAATCAACTCCGCAGGTATAAATCGCAAAGATTTAAATGAATCAAACCCCTACCTCGTCGTTGTCGTCGGACGTGAGTTCTTCACGGAATTGACCGTCGCGGAAGAAGAGGATCGTCGTGTCGCAAAAGGGGGCGTCGCATCGTCGCGGTACACGGCGTCGCGTCGACGATCTCCGAGGGTTAAAGAAAACACATAGATTTAATTGCACGTTTAAACCCATTTTGAGGATAAAATCCACAAAGAATTAAAGAACCGTAATCCCCTACCTCAAGCAGTTGATGATCGGAGATTGTTGCAGGGAAGAAACATCGTGGAAGAAGCGTCGCGGAAGGAGAATCGTCGGTGTCATGAAACACGGTGTCGTGTCGTCGATCTCCAAGGGTTCGGCGTTCTTCGCGTTCTTCGTGAAGGAGGATGAAGATCTCAAGCCTTAGAGTCTTCTCCAAATCCTCTCAACGAGCAACCCTCAAGTAAACACGTGTTGGTCTTATTTTATTCTTATGCCAACAAACGAAAAACAAGGTAAGAAACGAACCATTAATTTGATGAATTAATGTAACAACTTAACTGCCCAATTAATAGGGGCATTAAGAATTTAGAAAACGCACCAGTTGACTTTCATTAAGGAGGAGTTTTCGTGGGTGCGTTACTTAGGGGGAAGGAAACGGTGGGGCTCATGCGGGCCCCACCTCACAAATATCCTACCAAGAGGGTAGGATATTTTGGGTTTCACCCTATCCGCTTCAACTTAGCTTAAGTGGCTTTAAGTGGCTTTAAGTGGATTTAAGTGGCTTTAAGTGAAATAAAAATAAAGTTGTCGCACCACTTTATTTTATTTCTTAACTTAACCCCAAAAATTAAAAACCACACCCGAGAAAATGCAACTCCGGAAAAGGTGTTTCTAGGAAAATACCGACATTGCAATTCCATCGGTTCCCTCGAAATTCAATTCCGAGCACCGGTTCAAAAGTTAGAAAAACCCGCTCGTTCGTTCACTGAATGTACCCGAGCCAAACTTCGGAGAATGATTCCGGGCACACCGGGCCTCAGAATAAGGTGCCGTCAGAAACTGCGTTCTTGTAAAATTCCAAATAAAATTAAGAAAAAAATTTCCTTGAATTTTACGGGTCTTTACATAACTCCCACCACAGGGCTTTACGTCCCCGTAAAGATACATCATAAAATAGGGAAACAAAAGCGGTACTGAGCATGCATCTGAGCCTTCCGCTCCAATGTGCTCATCTGGAGGTTCCCATGCTGCCATCTGATGCGCACTAGAGGGATCGATCGTCCATGTAGGACCCACTCCTATAGATCCTCGATCTCCACCGGGACCTTCGCAAATGTCACCCCATCATCAACGTCCAGCTCCCCATGGTCAATGATATGCGTCGGGTCGTGCACGTATCTCCTCAGCTGAGATACGTGGAAGACGTCATGCACCCGGTGCAACTGAGGTGGTAGAGCCAGGCGATAAGCCATCTCGCCAATCCTGCTGAGGACTTGGAATGGTCCAATGAAGCATGGAGACAACTTGTCACCTCGGCCAAATCTCCATAATCCACGTCGAGGTGAGACACTCCAGAAGACGTGGTCGCCATCCTCAAACTCTAGTGGCCTCCGCCTTCTGTCAGCACAAGACTTTTGCCGGCTCTGAGCTGTCCTCATCCGCTCTTAGATGACTTGGACCTTTTTGGTCCTACTCGAGCTGCTGAGATTTCTTCTTTGTCGAGAATAGAAATCCGGTCTCATCACCTGGATGAACCACATTCTTCGCCTAATACAGTCAATCCCGACATGGATGATACTAATCCATACCAAGGATGACATTGTAAGGCCTCGACGCTACCATCAAGAGATCCAACCGTTACTCTCGCCTCCAAGGGTTGAGTCACACTGTCAGCATCAGTGTGTGGTCACTGGGTCTCCTCTAGTAGGTATCTCAAAGTGAGGGTCAAGTCAACGGGTTTTAAACCGGAACCTCTTAGTAACAACGTAAAGAGAGGACAAGAAGGTAAATTACAAAAGAAATGTGTCTTTTATTACTGCAGATCAAAGTACAAAGACACAAAACATCTATAGACAAACATCAACAACGCTATAAGAAGCATAAACAAAAGTCTCCAGGCCTGGAGCTAGTCCCGCTCCTGTCCATCTGCTCCCGGAGCTCCATGATCGTAGGCCTCAGCTGCCTGAAGCTGAGCTCTCCCACATCCACCAGCTCCCTACGGTCGGGGTGGAACTCCTGGTGGTGGTGGTGGCAACACCTCGAAGCGTCGTCCACCTCCAGCTGCATGGTCAGCTCCCCTGCCACAGTCTTCTACTCCATGCAGTCCACCTCGATCGAACCTCTGCCTCTTCCTGGGAGGTCCTTCGTTCATCTGCTGGTCATCCGTATGGCGGGTCAGACAGTCACGAGCCATGTGACCAACTCCGTCGCATGAGTAACACTGTCCGATCATGGTAAGTCGTTGTCCACCCCGGGTGCCTCGCACAAACGATCCTGTGTCACGCGGTCGACCACCTGTAGGTCTAGTCCTCTTGGACCCCTGCGTCATCTGTCTACTGCCCGCTGCAGAAGACTCTGCCACATGCCGGCTAGTGGTGGGTCCTGCTGCTGGAGACTGCTCAGCAAGGAAACTCTCCACTAAGAGGGCTCGCTCCAACACCCCTGTCTGTGTCGTAATGCTGTGAGAAACAGCTGAAGATCTGATCTCTCACCTGAGCCCCTGCTCGAAGGTTCGGGCCATGAAGAATGGGTCCCGTACCATGTCTATTGAGTAGCGCGAGAGATCGGTAAACCTTGCCGCATACTGGGCTACTGTCATGATGCCCTGCCGTAGCTATAGAAGCTCCTGGATGCGCACCGCACGGAGGGTGGCTGAGACGAACTCCGATCGGAAGAGGCTCTCAAAGTCCGTCCAGAGAAGAGATGCCTCATCGTGAACCTGGAGCATCAAGCTCCACCATCGGTCCGCTGTCGCGTGCAGTAGGCTCGCTGCGAGGATTACCATGAGGTCTGCTGGTGTCCTCACTAACCGGAAAACCCGTACCACTGCCTCCAGCCAGTCCTCGGCTACCTGGGGGTCCGTCTCCCCACGGAACCTGGGCGGTCTCTGGCGCTGGAACTCGTGCAGTGCACTAAGGCGACGTGCATCGTCAGCGGCTGGGGATGGAAGCATCGGTGGCTCGGTGGGTAGAAGTACCGCCAGTGCCTCAGCTGTCAAAGGGCCTTGTACCGAGGCCTCGTCGCTCGGTGGGCTGTCGTCACACTCAACTCTCGGAACCCTAGCTGGCTGCCATCGTGGGGCCATCCTGAAAAGAAACAGGTGAGCCACAGTCAACAGTATACCTGGTGAGCTGACATAAAGTAATCACAAAGAAAACTTGAAACACACATGCAATCAATGTTTTCACGCATTAAGTCAGAAATCAGAAGTCAGGGTCCTGGTGTACGGATACATCGGCTGCCGCACCAACACTGGACTCCCTGAACTGATTACCACAACCAATACACTTGACACTATTGCTTCACGTAGAAAAAGATCAGAGTCCCAAGTTCTGCGGTAGAACCGAACTCCTCTGATACCAATTTGTCATGACCCATCCTCGGGGCCCATTCTGTGATACCCCAAGCCCGACTTCCATAGGCCAGGGGCTGGTGACTAGCACCAAGGCGTAAATCCCAGTAAAAAGGGAAGGCATTGCCTTTGTTAAGTAAACAAA
The DNA here is from genome assembly GCA_963277665.1 of Viscum album. NCBI lineage: Eukaryota > Viridiplantae > Streptophyta > Magnoliopsida > Santalales > Viscaceae > Viscum > Viscum album. Next base: position 1,964,416 of record CAUJRU010000014.1, on the reverse strand, counting down.
CACCACAGTGCAAGAAATCAGTAGAAGTAAACACTAAGTAAAAACTGAGTACAACAGTAAGTGCGAAAAAGTAAGTGGGCCAGTATACAAACACAAACTGAAAGTAAAGTACAACTGGAAGGGAAAAAAGCAACTGAAAAGTAAAGCCGCAATGTCGAGCTGTCCACTGGAAATCCCACCTGAAGGGTGAGTACAGATAGCCTCCACTACTCCTCGGGCCCAGCTGACCGCTCCGAGTACATCCCGCCCAGTGGTCCACCTCCAGGTACCGTTCTTCTCCGCAAGCCTCAACCACAATCAGCGCTGTCCGTCGTCTGCAACCAACACAAGGTAGTGCGGGCATAGCCCGTGCAGAGGTGAGTATAAGCTACTCAGTAGGGACCCTGAGACCCCCTAAGGTCTTCCAAAATCCAAAAAGGAAAGATACAATCACGAAGTAACATCCGACTCTGCTTAGGTATATGACCATACATATACCTAAGTCTTCAATTCTCGTTCGGCTCTAACATCCGAGCCCAAGTACAACCCAGTCCACACAAGAAAGCAAAACGTAATCCACACAGGAGAGCACAACACAATCCACAAAGGAAAGCAAATCAGGATTCAGCTCACACAGGTATACTTCTTCAAATAACGATAGAGATGATCAGATATAGCCACTGATTCATCTAAGCCATCAGACCCACAAAGGGTCGATAGGTACTAACCCCCGCAATGACCCACATAGGATCGATCATGAAGTTGAAACCATAGCTATTGGGAAACTCATTCTCTATCAAGTACAGTGGTTATTCCGCTACAACCAAGCGCTTCCCTCAAACCTTGGACTGCTGTAGTACTCCACCTATCGAGTACTGTGGGCCTGCTACTACAACCAAGCGCTTCCCACCATGGGTCTGCCGCTACAACCAAGCGCTCCCCCTCATAGCCTCTAGAGGTACTCCTTCTGTTGAGTACCACGGGTCAGCCGCTACAACCAAGCGCTCCTCCGTCGTGGGTATGTCGCTACAACCAATCACGCCCCCCGTGCTGCTACAACCAAGCGCTCCTCCGTCGTGGGTCTGCCGCTACAACCAAGCGCTCCCCCGTGCTGCTATAACCAAGCGCTCCTCCATCGTGGGTATGCCGCTACAACCAAGCACTCTCCCTCATAGCCTCCAGAGGTACTCCTTCTATTGAGTACCGCGGGTCTTCCGCTACAACCAAGCGCTCCTCCGCCGTGGGTCTGCTGCTACAACCAAGCGCTTCCCACTGGGCTATCCGTAACACACCGAGTCGTTTGATCAGCAGTCGTCAAGTCTCAACCGGCTCTAGGGTTTCCGCACATAGCATGCTCGTTCCGGGAGGGTCCACTCCATGAGCCAAGAGGTCGATGCATCAACTGACATGTAGTCCAAAGTTGATGTATCCCAAAAGTACCGTAGTGGTCACTACCGAACCCACGAAGGATTCCCGTATTGTCTTCATTGTCGTCGCAGACGCAGCCAGCTCTAGGGTTCCTGCACACAGCAGACTCATTCGGGAGGGTCCGCTCCACGAGCCGAGAGGCTGATACATCAACTGACACATAGTCCAGGGTTGATATATCCAAAAGTTCTATATTGTCGACAGGAACTCAACGTCGCAGACGGCGCGTCAATCAGACGTCTGGTCTTAGAGTTATTAGCTTTTCCGTTCCAGGGGCTCGGTTGGATTTCGGGTGCAATCCAACCCGGCCACTATCCAACTACATCCAAAACTAAATCTAAGTATGCCAAAAGTTCCGTCTCATCAAGAGGAAATCAACGAGACAGACGGCGCGTCAATTGGACGCCCGGTCTGTGAGTTATTGGCTTTTGCGTTCCAAGGGCCCGATTGGTTTCGTGAGCGAACCAACCCAACCGCACTCCGAAGACATCCAAACCTTGAGCGGATTAAGCCAAAAGATCCATCTCATCAAGAGTAATCCAACAAAGTCGACGGCACGTCAATCGGACGTCCGGAGCTTAAGTTATAAGTGTTTCTGCTCCGAGGGCCCGGTTGGTTTCGTGTAAGAACCAACCCGGCCGAACCAAATTATTCTGAAACCTTGAGTGAGATATGTAAAAACGACCGTCTCAATCAAAGGATCATATCGCCGCTGACGGTGCGTCGATCGGAGGCCCGTAGCTCAAGTTATGAGCAAAAGACCGAAAAGGTCCGAAAACAGGGGGTCTGGGCCCGGACCGACCCGGCCCAACCCCCCTGGGTCGGCCCAAACCGGGTCGACCCGACCCTGGTCCGGGTCCTACCCGGCCGGCGCGGCCCGGCCCGGCCGGCGCGGCCCACCCCGGCCTGGGTGGCTCGGCCTGGCCTGGGCGCGACCCGGCCCGACCGACGCGGGCGCGGCCCGGCCGCCAGGCTGTTCGGCTCGGCCGGTTACGGCCCAGCAGTGCGGGGGGCGCGCTTCCCCCGCATGAAGGAACCGCGGCCCTGCGTGGGGCCGCCCTTGCCACCGGATGCGGCAGCCAGCCGTGTCCCTTCCTTCTCCGGTCCCACGCGGTCGCAGGATGGTCGGCCCGCCGCCGCGGCTTCAGCCGCGACGGTTCTTCCCGGCGGCGCGCCGGGCGCCACCACCTCCCGCTGCCTCTCGCCACCGGCACCGCCGTGCCAGCGGGGTGCGCCGGTGGGGCGTGCTGGCGGGTTGCTCCGCGGACTACCGGATGAGTTTCGGTGGTCGGAATTCCTTGCCGTCTTCGCCAAAAGCTCTCCCGGGGTCCGTCCTTCACAGCGAGGACCTTACATCGCCCGTGCGACTGATTTTGTCGACGTATTCCATTTCACACACCAAGAACGAAAGGGGCGGTGGGTTTGGACTTGTTCCTTAGTCCGCACCCACCGCGTTAGCAGTTTTAAAATTCTCACAACAATTTTTAATCAACTCCGCGGGTATAAATCGCAAAGATTTAAATGAATCAAACCCCTACCTCGTCGTTGTCGTCGGACGTGAGTTCTTCGCGGAATTGACCATCGCGGAAAAAGAGGATCGTCGCGTCGCGGAAGGGTGCGTCGCGTCGTCGCGGTACATGGAATCGCGTCGACGATCTCCAAGGGTTAAAGAAAACACACAGATTTAGTTGCACGTTTAAACCCATGTTGAGGATAAAATCCACAAAGAATTAAAGAACTGTAATCCCCTACCTCAAGCAGTTGATGATCAGAGATTGTTGCGGGGAAGAAACGTCGCGGAAGAAGCGTCGCGGAAGGAGAATCGTCGGCGTCGCGGAACACGACATTGCATCGTCGATCTCCGAGGGTTCGGCGTTCTTCGCGTTCTTCGCGAAGGAGGATGAAGATCTCAAGCCTTAGAGTCTTCTCCAAATCCTCTCAACGAGCAACCCTCAAGTAAACACGTGTTGGTCTTATTTTATTCTTATGCCAACAAACGAAAAACAAGGTAAGAAACGAACCATTAATTCGATGAATTAATGTAACAAATTAACTGCCCAATTAATAGGGGCGTTAAGAATTTAGAAAACGCACCAGTTGACTTTCATTAAGGAGGAGTTTTTACGGGTGCGTTACTTTGGGGGAAAGAAATGGTGGGGCTCGTGCAGGCCCCACCTCACAAATATCCTACCAAGAGGGTAGGATATTTTGGGTTCCACCCTATCTGCTTCAACTTAGCTTAAGTGGCTTTAAGTGGCATTAAGTGGCTTTAAGTGAAATAAAAATAAAGTTGTCGCACCACTTTATTTTATTTCTTAACTTAACCCCAAAATTTAAAAACCACACCCAAGAAAACACAACTCTGGAAAAAGGCGTTTCTAGGAAAATATCGGCGCTGAAATTCCATCGGTGCCCTCGAAATTCAATTCTGAGCACCGGTTCAAAAGTTAGAAAAACCTGCTCGTTCGTTCACTGAACGTACCCGAGCCAAACTTCGGAGAATGATTCCGGGCACACCGGGCCTCGGAATCAGGTGCCGTCAGAAACTGAATTCTTGTAAAATTCCAAAGAAAATTAAGAAAAAAATTTCCTTGAATTTTATGGGTCTTTACATAATATATTTATATATATATATATAGTTTAACTAATTTTAATTTAAAAATAAGTCAGAAAATATTTTAACATTATAAATTATTAAAATAAAAAGACAATTTTAAATTAAAATTCTGTATTTTTCACTATTAATCAAAGAAAGAAACATTTCAAGAAAATAAAAAAAATTCACCCTAAGATAATTTTTATATTACTATTTCAAAAATTAATTTTATCTTACAAAATAAATTTTTTAAGTGGTAAAAATTAATTATAAATTATGTGTTCAAAGCTTGACTAAATCATCTTTTAGAAAAAAATAAACTTTTTAAGATGACATTTATTATTATTTTAAATGATTCTTATTTTATTTCTAATCAATAGATAACCATTATTTTCATAATTTATTTAGTACTATTCATAACCTCTTATTTAATGGCTAAGTTATAATGGTATATAATGTTACAATTCATTTATACTTGAAGTTTTGTGTTCCGTAATCTATCTAAGAGATTAAATTTAACGAAATATATTTCATATGTTATTTCAGATTAGTGTTTTGTGTCACATACTCTATTGAATAAAAGGTTATTATTTTCTAATCAGGGGGTGTTACATTCTCCCCACCATAAATAAATTTCATCTTCGTAATTTAATCTTGATCTCAACAATCAAGGATTTTATATTTGAAAATATCATTATTGAAAAATACATATCATAAAGAGGGTTTAATAAAACATCCTATTAATAAGAGAGAAATTCAAGTACAAATGTAGTATGAGATAATCACATAACTAGGTTTCCAAGTAGAAGATCATAGGTGGAAAATAAAATTATGTACATGAAGGAGAATACTACTTCCGAAGGATTAATGGAGAGTGATAGAGATTATTAATCAAAAGAAAGTGGGTAATCTAGAGAAGGTTAACATATGAAAAACCATAAATCCATGATGAGTTAAGGGAACATTTGATTCATCAGAAATAAAGGTTCAAGGATAACATTTTTTATTCCAGATTCTTTTCTCTATGTTGAGGAATTATTTTACTATCTAAGAATATAAGGAAATATACTTACTTGAAACGTTTCTATTTTATAAGAACAATTTTTTCATTTGGTTGTGTTTTGATCAATTTCCAAATCACCACTTAATTTAAGAAATGAATATAAAAAGTATCTTTTAATGTAAAAATAACTAAAATTCAATTTTAACGGATCGTAAGATCTATAAAATATTGTTAAGTCTTTCCATATGCCTCTAACTATTTTCCAAATTCAATATGGTTAACATAAGTTATCTAATATAATACATTAATCTATAATATTCAATGATAACTCCAATAGTTCATCATTAATATTTATTCATTAAATCATTTAACTTAACAAAATGACTTATTAATCAGGACATCACGTAGGAAAATAGTAGGTGTTAAAACGTTATAGTCCTCCAGTTATGGTTTCAAGTCATATGAACTTATTGTATGTGATGGGTTTTCACCGAACATGTATGTTTCCCTTTTTATAAAATCATATTAATATAATTCCTATAACATTCCCAAAAAATATGATGGAAAACCCTGAAATAAAATTAATCATTAGAAACATTTTTTACTATGGTTTTTAATACAACTTATTTATTTTTTTCGCACAAAGTCTAATAATTTTTTTTGGCTATTACTAAAATGTTGTTAATGATAATATTATCCATAATGGTTATAAATACCTTTAAACTTATGTTTATAAAATTTAAAATTATTATTCCTCAAATAATATTTTTCCACTAAAACTTATACTAAAGTAATAGATTGTATTTCCATAAATTGCTCCCAAAATATCATTAATCTTGGTAGACTCCCATCACATAAAATATAAAAAAGTGGTGTTTAAGAATTTTAACTTTTTATAAGTCTTAAACTCATAAACCCATGATGGTATCCATAACTATTAAGTTAATAATTACACATATTCTTCTAAAATTTAAAACAATCCTTAGTTTTTTCATGATTATTATAACCAAAATACCATTGATAAAATAATTATACAAAAATATTTCATCCGTTTTATTTCAACATAAACACTTCCATATTATAATGGTTAAACTTTAGAAGAGGGAATTGACTCGGATAATTCCCAATTTCCCCAAATTTAACACAAAAAATTATTAATGGATCCTTATGATGTTATTTATTTCCTTCCATAATACTCTTCATTTTTTATTGGAAATTATTTTCTTTATGACCTTATTTTCCATACAAAAATAATTTTACCATTCTATTGAGACGCCTTCCTGGGTTTTTATTTCCAAATTTATGACATGAATGAAATAGAGCATTCTTTCCTCATAGTCTCCACAACTTAAGCTCTTAGTGAACTCCATCCTTCTCTTATTTGGAGAGTCCAGTGATTGGTCAAAGTATAGATTATTATTCATATTTCATGATAACTGATTAGGCGTAATCATGATATCTTTCACTCCTCTCATCATTCCATTTATTTTCTCACAGTTACCACATTTTCCTTCATACTCAATGTTAAAATTATTCCTTTGTGTTCCAACCATTGACTAAAACTAAAAAGAATAGTTGAGCAATAATAATCATAATGAGAAAAATATATAATTATCGATAGGATGTTTAAATCACGAAACCTATTTTTTTAATATAATAAACCTTAGGTTTAACCTAATTAATTCATTGTCTTCATATATTAAAATACTTCATAATGGTTTGTATAGAAAATGTGAATTATCCTAAGAATATCCATTAGGAATGTCAAAACAGGTGCACAGTAAGGCCCATTGTCATACACTAGGTGATGATTGATTCAATTCAAATGCACCATTTTTGGAGTTATTATCCCTATGTACAACTATGTGGTAACCACATAAACTTTTAGTATCCATACATGGATATATTTCTAGGAAAAACCACACAATCTATTCCTTAACAAAACATTATGATATTCTTATACTTATCCAAAAAGTGTATAATAGGTTTATGTTCCCTAATATATGTTTTTATAAATCTATTTTCCAAGTTTTTTACTAAAACTCTATCTAATACCAACTATAGATACCCAGACCCAATAAACTAGAGTCGATGTCTTCTTTATTACATTGGAATAAGATATAATGAATCACATACCAAAGGACAACATATTTTAATATTCTTGGAAAACTGATACATACATGATTCACATATTATATTTGAAAATATAAAATGCATCACATTTTTTTTCAAGAATAAAATTATTTCATCTATAATATCATTTCATATCAATTATAGTAGACTTCATGGATTACTATGAAAGGGAAAAAAATAAGGGTGAGCACAAATGCTCAGTAAGTAATGGAAACACAATTCATTTAATCAATAAACTAAGAATAAAATTCATTTATAGATAATTTAATTGTAAAAATATCATGGATAATAATAAATGAATTTTCAATGATATAAACGATTAATTATTGGTTATAATGATCTTATACATCATGAACACCTATACTATCAAGATCATTCATTAATAAAGTTTTAAACTGATGGGTAGAAACCCATTTAACTAAGGCTAGACAATTGATTCATATGACGATACTACCAATGCATCAAGGGGTATATATAATCAGACCCCACCCATATCTTCATGTATCATTCCTCATATATTAAGTAATCAATTTAATTCATGAACAATGTTATTTATCATCAAATATTCGTATTGAGTAAAAAATACAGATTTATCAATATTTCCCTAGATAAAAAATCACATTAAATGTATAAAATCATATGAATAAGTGATATATGGTTTAATAAATAAACACATACATGATAAATAATATGGAAATTTAGGGGAAATTTAATGTCCAATGATCCCAAGTAAGTGAATATTTTAAGGGAAAGTTAATGACTATAAAATTGAATCAAGAAAGTAAATGTTAATACTTTAGTTGGACACAATGATCATAAAACATCCATAAAAAGATTAAGTATAGTATCAATACAACATATACCCATTGGAGTAAAAATAAAGGATTTTTTAAATTTATTAAAAGAAATAGCATAAAAATATCTTTTAAAAAATTCTTGAAGAAAATATCCTTTTCATTTTGAAAAATCAATTTTTTGAAAACTTAAAGTTCAAAAAAAAATTGAAAAAAATTTTCATTGTAAATAATATTTTAAAATCATATAATAATTTTTAAAACATTGGGTAGTAATGATGGTAGGAAATTATGTCTGTGTTTAGTATGTTAAAGAAAATATTCCTTTCAGATTTTTGGTAAAATCCAAACGGGTCTTATTTTGAAAAAACATGAATATTACTTTAAATTTTTTTTTAAAAGATAAAATGTGTAAAAAATTATTTAATAAATTATTTATAAAAGGTTAAAAACATTTTTTTAACATTTTTAGAAATCATGGTTTTGGATTTAAATGGATTTATGACCGAAGAGATAAATGAAGTCATATTTTCTTAAAAACATTTCCTCAATCATTTTAAGTACCGAAGAGTGGAAAATTGGTAACATTACTTGAAAAAATCATGAATTAATAGGTGATAAGAAAATTAAATGGGTTTATTAGACAATTATTAAATAATTTTATTCAATGGAAATTCAAGCATAAACAATCCCAATTAAAATGATATTGTGAAATAAACCCTTACAAAGATAATAAGAATGAAGTGAGAATTAACAAATAAATTGATTATGGGCATCAAATTTAAATCCACATAAAAAAATGGAAATAAAAATTAATATATTCCAAATTAAATAAACACATAATCATATAATATCAAAGACAATGAAGAAGTAATATAACCCAATGAAAAGAAATTGAGTTATAAAAGTCTTAGCACTTGGTAATTTTCAATTCAAACCTACTTGGATGAAATAATTCAAATTGAAACTTAAAATAAAATGAATTATTAATGAATTATGATATTACATTTAAATTGGTAATTATTTACACCATAAAAAATTAAATTAGGAGCATAACATTACAATATGCCTCAATGAAGAGAAACTGAGATGAAGTCCCTTACCCCATGCTTCCATTTAGTTAAATGTAATTTTAAATCATGTATAGTGGTTTTATACATGTTATTAAATTATAATATAACCATATTAATATTTATAATATCATATATGATTCTTTTATAACATACTATCACCCATTCGTTAATAATCATTTATTATTTTTATTATTTTGGGTGTTAATTGCCTTGTTTTATCATACATGTTTTGTCATAAAAGATCTAGTTTTTGTGCATATTATATAGTTCCATCATATCTGTAATAATAATTAAATAATTATAATATTTATAAATCAATTATACTTTTAATTCCAATAATTAAAGTTGGTTTTGAGAAATGAATTACATTACGATCATGGAGACAATAGGCCATACGTACACATAAGCAACGTTTCCATTTTTAAATGATCATTGCGTAAAGGAGATAATAAAAATTGTACCTTACATGAATTATAATAATATCATAAATACAATATTATTTATTTAAATATACTTATATATATATATATATCATCCAGGTGGTGTCGTGATGGAAAGAGATTCTCATCACTTCGTGAAGGTGGTAGTCTACACATACATGAATGAGGTTATCAAATTTATGTGAGTGAAAAGGTAATAAATAAAACGATATATTATATTTTTAGAATTATAAATATGTCATTAATATTTTAATTATTTCATGTATATCACATATATTCATTAACATTATCCTTATTACCTTCCATGTAAAGTGTTAGTGAAAAACAAATCACATCGCTTCATGAGGCGGTAGTCCGTCGTACACACAAGCGATGTTATTGTATCCCCTAAGGAATGGAAAGTAAAATGGTATATATGATATAATAAATCCATAGGTATAATTTTATTATAAATATCATATATTTATACTTTATATCCATTATCATACTCAACCGTGAGAGGTGGTAATGGAAAAAACGAATGACATCGGTTCATGAGGCGGTGGTCCACTGTACACATGAATGATGATTTCGTAACCCATTTGATGGAAGTGAGGATAGTTATAGGTCATTAAATTAACATAAAAAACTAATTATATTTAATATATTTAGTTTATCATATCATCATGTTTTAATAATAATTGAAGGGGTGGAGGAAGAAATAAAATAAAGACGATCATTGAAGAGTGTTACCTCTTTTTTTGGTATTCTACTTAGGTTTTCACCAAAATACTTTATAGGATATCTTTATAACAAAAATAAGGATTCTAAGATGAGATGAGGGAATTTATGATGGTATTTTTTAGGTATTTTCTGAACCAAAATGGTTTTAAGGTGTGAATAAAAGAGGAGAGTGGGTTTCCTTTTATAGGTGAGGTGAGTGGTACACTTGTAATTTTTGAAAATAAAAAGGTGTCACCACATTTTTCACATTCCAAAAGGGTAAAATATGGATTATTATAGACAATTATATATTATAGGGTATAAATATGTCCAAATAAAATATTTTATTAAAGTTTTTAGGTCATTTAAAACCTTATCATTTTATTTTATCCCCTTGTAAATCCATTTTTACCTTAACCAGGGTAAATAATTTCTCTGTTTACACTATTTATAATGATAAAAAATTATGATGAAATTATTAGATAATATAAATTATTATTATTTTAAATATGGAATACATTTTTCCAAATTCTAATAAAAGAAACAGAAAAATTTAATTTAAAATTAATCCTGTATACGCTATGAGAAAGTGGGTTTTCAAGGAGAAAATATTCAAAAGTTTATGAAGTTATTATATAAAAATTCAATTTGAGAATGATTCCAATGAAAAAAATAGATTAATAGATATATAATTGAACTAATATTACTTCAAAACCAATTAAAAATATAATATAACATTATAAATTATTTAAATGAAAATGTAGTTTTCAATTAAAATTTAGTATTTTTCACTATTTATAAAAAATGTAAATTTTCAGGAAAATATAAAAAATTCACTCTAATATAATTTTGATATTATTATTTCAAAAAATAATTTTATTTTTATAAATAAATTTTCTAAAATTGTTAAAAATTAATTATAAATTATGCATGCAAAGCGCGACTAAACCATCTTTTAGGAAAAATAATTTTTTTTCAGAAAACATTTCTTTTAAATGATTCTTATTTTACTTATAATAAGTTAATAACCATAATTTTCATAATTTATTTAGTTATATTCATAACCTCTAATTTAATGGTTATTTTACAATGATATACTCTGTTATGGTTCATTTAGACTCGGGGTTTCACGTTCCACAAGCTATTGAAGAAATTAAATTTAATGAAATATATTTCATGGGTCATTTAAGCTTGGTGTTTCATGTCACATAGGATATCAAATAAAATATTATACTTTTATAATTTCAGTGTGTTAAACTTTAACTACTAAGGAAATTATTTTTTATGCTTACGTATATGCCACGATTCTTTGTCTTATACCAAAGTTATGTTCTCACAGTTCATGTTATTTGATTCCATTATGATTAATGTATTACGAATTGCATGATTTATGACATGAATAAAGTTTATGATCTATGATATATAGGGTATGGTTTTTATATGATACTATCATGATCTCATACTATTTTTCTCATGATATGTTGATATCTCCCTGGTTTACCCATACTAAGAATTTGAGCTCAACCTCTTTTATGTTTCTTTTCCCCAAGTAATAATGAAAGGTATTATGTATGATATGTCTAAGAAGGGTGATAGTTATGATGAAAATAGTGGGATATGATTTATCTCACTTATGGACTAGTTTTTTTGTCTCTGTTTCCAAATTCACTATACCTTTATGATCCTTAGGTGTGCATTTGTGTAATGTAATAAATACTCATTTAAAAAGATGTCATAAATATGTATCATAAGATTAGGTCTGTATAGTTGGTATTATAGGATAGGTTTAGTTAACCTTTTGAAAATAGGATGAGAAAAATCTATTGGTACCCATAGGTATATTTATATGTATATTTTTAGGGATATGTCTAAGGATAATTCCAAGGACTAGTCAAAGAATAAGAAAGTGTCCTTGAATTTTGGTAAAGGATAGAGCATGTGGTTTCTAAGAAATTATATCCCTATCTGGATACTACAAGTGGATGTGGCTCTAGAATAGAGGTACCTAGGAGTAATAACTTCACGATATGAACTCGATCATCACTTAGATCATGACAATGGGCCTTGCTACACACCTGGTTTGACACTCCTAGGGGATATTCTTTTGAAATTTATGAACTTTTTATGAACCATGTTGAAGTATTTGAATAATTAACATGAATGAACTAGGTTAATCCTAATGTTTCATAGATTCAAAATAAAGTTTCATGATTTAAACAAATTATAATTTATTTTTCATGAATATTTTGTTTTAAATAATGAATATTATTTCTCACACTATGATTTTTTGTTTTAGTCAATTACAGGAAGAAAAAGGAACTGGGTTAACATTGAATATGATATAAAATGCGTTGATAACAAACAAAATGGGGGTGATTACTAGAGTGAAATAAAATTTTTATTATTTAGAATCATCTATCACAATATATTATTAATAACTTCCACATCATCCAATTCTTAAACTCACCAAAGAAGAGAATTATAGAGTTTGTCGAGAGCTTGGGTGGTGGAGACCATGGAAGAAAGAAGACTGAGTTTCCTATATGTCTATAATGTGGTAATAATACCTCCAGAGAATATCTTAAAGGAATAAGAATATGTTTTTATTGTATAACATAAGGACAAAAAGAAAGTAATTTCCATGGAAAAATGAATTTTTTTGTTAAAACAATGGATGTGAATAATGGTTTATCTAAGGAATTATCAATGGTTTAATGTTATAAATGGTATGGGAATTATGAAAATAGATATCCTATGGGGAAATCTCTATAAGGGAAATAGCATGGTGGTATACGTAACAATTATACTGCTAATAACGAAGATACCATGAGAAATATATGAATGGTTTGGGCTATTCTAACAATATTTTTATGTTAAACATTTTAAGAATGATTAAATTGAGGTTGATTAATGTTAATACATGATTCATATTTCTCATTTTAAGAATGAGTTATTAAGGAATAAATTATAATGATTGATGTGTTTGCAGAAGGAGGTGGTATACTTTTCGACATGTTACAACCACCACCCCCATGTGGTCTCCACCAGGCTTAGGGAGCTGGAGGATAGGGGAAGGGAGTAGCTGCATGTGGTCAAGGAGTGTAACCTAAGGGCTCCATGAATGATTTGAGGTATGATCTATATCTAATACTAGATTCCGTAATAATAGACATAGGTACTAATCATTTCTTCTTATCACGAATCTTGTTCAAGACCTAGAGTTTCTGGTTAAACCTTTGACTTGAACCTTACGTCTGGAGATACTTTTGGGAGGAGACTCGATAATCACACTTATGCTGACGGTGTGATCTGACCCTTTAGGCGAGAGTTTCAGTTGGAACATCTTGGTGGCAGCATCGAGGCCTTACGATGTTAGTTTGGGTATGGGATGGTCATCCATAGTTCATGCCCAGATTGACTGTTTTAGGAAAAAAGGATGTGTTATATCTACAATGTTGGAATGGGGTTTTCATTGGTCGGCGAAAAAGGAAACCCAGGAAGCATGGGATAAACTCATGCATAGGAGTGTGCAGCCGATCACTCTTGAATTGGCTAGCCTTACCCTCGTGGTAGTAGGAGTTTTGAGTTTTGAGTTACCAACAGTAGTGGCAGAGTACGAGAACATCCTTTAAAAATATGTTTCTAGGATTACCTCCCCGAAGGGAGATGAACTTATTCATTGTCTTGTACCCAACAATAACATCGATATCTACAACTGCATATCGGATGGATCCCACAGAGCTCCGGAATCTGAGAGTATAGTTGGGGGACTTGCAGAGGAAGGGCTTATTAAGACCTAGTGTTCGAGGTTATGTGTGGATTACTGACACTTTAACCAAGTGGCCATGGATAACGAGTACCCACTACCAAAGGGTCAATGGGCACATCAATCATTTAAAAGGGGTACCCTTTTGCGTGGATGGAAAGGTGCCTGTAGTCTTTTCAGTAGTTAAGACAACATGATGGTTGGAGTTCCTCCAAGACTATGACTTCGAGATAGTCTATACTCCTAGGAAGGGGGATGTGGTGACAGACACGCTCAGTAGGAGGTCTAGTCTACAGTTGCTGAGTAAGGAAACAGAGCAGCTAGCCGTGTTGCTATATCCTTCGTGGATAGTTATAGATCAGCTTACCTATAGTCTATGATAGTCACTCCCCCACTCCTTCAGCGAGTCAGGGAGGTGCAGCTTGGGGATTTTGACTACGAGACCTGACATGCTTAGATATCCTCAAGGTAGGATCCTGATATATTTTTGATAGGTGGGGAGAATATCATTATTTTTAGAGGATGAACCATGGTACCCGTGACTTTTTGGGAGGAGGTGTTGAGGGAGTTCCATACATCCCATTTAGCGGTACATCCTGGAGTGGAGAAGATGTACCAGGACCTATGACATTAGTATTGGTGGCCAGGGATGAAGAAAGAAATGGAAGATTTTGTTTCACAATGACTCACTTGTCATCAAGTGAAATCTGAGCATCAGGTTCCAACACGTTTGAGCAAAGATTTTACCACAGAAAGATGGATAGATGGAGAGGACCATACAGACCTTGAGGACATGCTTCATGCTTACATCCTTGATTTTGGATGCAGTTGGGAGGACCACCTTCCACTGGTGGAGTTCACATACAACAACATTTATCACTCCACCATCTACATGGCACAGTTTGAGGCCTTGTATGGGAGACCATACAGATTAAATCTATGCTGGACAGACTCAGGGGAGTCGGCACTCATGGGTCCACAGTTGGTACGGGAAACCATCGAGAAGGTGTAGATCATACAGGAGAGGATGAGGACTTCACAGAGCAGGTAGAAGTCTTATACCAATAGGAGACAAATACCCTTGGAGTTCTAGGAGGGCGATCATGTTTTCCTTATGGTCTCACCCCGACGAGGATTATAGAGTTTTGGCTGGGGTGGTAAGCTATCTCTAAGGTTCATCATACCTTTCTAGATTCTTATCAGAGTTGGAGAGGTGGTGTACATCCTAGATCTTCTCACACAGATTCACCGGGTGCACAATGTTTTTTTCACATGTCACAGCTAATGAGGTGCATGCATGATCCATTTCACATCATCAACTATGGAGAGTAGGACTTTGACGATGAGGAAACTTTTATAGAGTTACCGGTGGAGATAGAGGATCGATAGGAGCAAGTCCTTTGGGGATGGTTGATCCCTCTGGTGCGAGTTAGGTGGCAGAACGAGAACCTCCAGGAGAGCACATAGGAGCGGGAGGCTCAGATTCTTGCTCAGTACCCTCATTTGTTTGACTTGCCTTTGTTTTGGATTTTGGGGATGTAAATCCCTAAGGTGGGGAAAATGTAATGTCTCAGAATTTTTGTATAATTTTTTTAATTATATGGAGTTATTTTGATACCACAAAATCTGACGGCACATGATTCTGAGGCCCAGAGTACCCAGAATGATCCGTCAAAAAACGTTAAGTTTAAAATAGCGCGTGTGACTGGTTTTCCTAAAAAAGTCGAATAAATATAAAACAGGTACCTGGATTAGAAATTTGAGGGAACCATTGAATTCAAGATGGTGGTTTTACCCTAGGTGCGAGTTAAGTTTAGTCGGCACCGGCCTCCGGTGAGAAAACCCGAAAATGGAATAACCGTAAATAAAATAATTAAATTATTTTATTTTATTTTTCAAATGATTATAACTCATGAACGGTGAATTAGAATAAAAATCCTAGACTACCATTGAGCTCATGGGGGTATGATTTCCTTAGGAAGATCTTAATGTTAGCCAACGCAAGCCAACAGTGAAAGTTAGTTTTTGGACGTAATAGAATAATTAAGTCACAATTATTTTATTGTTAAATTTATTAACTTCTAAATGGTAACTCGGATTGAAAATCAGATAGTACTGCTGAGTTCGTCAGGGCGCCTTCCCCTTAGGTGGAGCCTAACCTCGACTGGCGTGGGTCAAGGGTGAATGTTATTTATTTTTGATCTTTTTTTAACGTACGTTTAGTAAATGTGCGAGTGATGATTTTTATCTTTTGAACCAGTGCTCAGATTAAAAATATGAGGGCACCGTTGAATTTGCATCATCGTGATTTTCTTAAGGGAAGCTTAACTTTGACCGGAAATGGTCGGACAAAAAATTTATTTTCTTGGACTTTACAAAAAAATAATAAAATAACTAAAGGTTATTTTATTTTTATTTTTGCAACCGTTGGACAAACATTGGTGGGACCATTGTGCAACATCATACCATTTAATGGCTTGACTCTTAAGTTCTATAACCACACTATTTAGAGTTTTTATTAGGTTGTGTAACCGCACCTTTGGGAGGATTAAGAGATTCATTAATTAAAGTTATTAATGGAGCTCATTAATTGTGTGGTGCGTTGATCCTATCTTTTCCTATATTTAATCAAAGCTTGGGATTGGGTTTTGGGAGAGCTATGAGAGAAAGATTTGACGAAACATCGACGACTTCCCAGTCCGACGAAGGATGTGATCAAGCGATGAACGTTATAGGAATCAACGAGCAACAACAGCGCCAACGAACACCTTCGGATGTAGATCCTACTTCCTATTCTGAAATGACTTCCAACAAATAAAAATTAGGGGTTATATGCTTAATTCCTCCCTTTTTACCCTGTTCTTGAATATTATGAAGAACATAGATCAACCGTCCAATGGGTTGATCTGCGTTTCATTCTCTAATAAGGGAGGATATTGCGGGGGTTTTATGGGAGTTTTTATATTTAAATAATCCTTCCCATGTTATTATGCTAATGTGGAGGGCGCGGGTCAAACGAACAAGTCCCAGAACCTCCGCTGAACTCATTTTTGGTGGCGTTCTTTGTGGAAAACTGGAGGATTTGGCAGCAAGGTAGAACCAAGGGCCGCGCAACACAGGCACTGCCTCGGGAGGGCCGTAGGCATGGAAGAGAATAAAAGCGGACCACCAACGACTGAGGAAGGCAGTGTCCAGCAACTGCTTGCAACAATGGAACGACGGCTCCCGAAGGCGCCACTATGGACAAGGGGCGACCGACCTTCACTGGCTGTGTTGAAGCAGGGTGGCGCACTGCAGCGGCGCGCTATAGCGGTGCACCATAGAGGAAGGCCATGACGCACCTCAGATGAAGGCTGTAGCTTTGAGATACGGTGGTGGGAAGACCCGCGCCCATGGATCCATTGAGGGCTAGTACAAATGGACCGTCACCATCCGACGCCGCTGTTGAGCTTGGTGGCGCGCCACAGAGGAAGGTTGCGACATCAAGTCGCAACGGAGGGGGGACCCACGTTTGGTGGGTCCGGCGCATGACCGGTCCAGTGGAACTGACTGGGAGATGCAGAGCCAACCAGCAGTGCTGCCTTGAAGGCCCAAATGGCATCGGTCATTCGGGAGGGGAGTGGACCCCCACGCCCGGCCAACAGGGCAGGCGAATTCGCGGCCCGGCGGGCCACGCCTAGCTGGGTGGGCCGAGCCAGACCCGCGACTAGCGGACCGAGCCCACAGCCCAGCGGGCCAAGCCCGCAAACTAGCAAAACTAGCCCAAGTCCAGTCCCTTGGGGTTGGGCCCAGCGAGCCAGGTCGGGTTGGTCTGGACCCGGACCCCTTTTAGCACTGTTACGCTTAAATGGGTGTATCTCCTAAATCGGACGTCCGTTTGATGAACTGTCTATAGAGCCAGGACCCTTATGACGAGAAGGTCCTTTTGAGATACTCCACGAGAGATTTGGAGAAAGTTGGAGTTTGGTTGGGTTGGATTGTACCCAAATCCAACTGGGCCCTCGGCACTAAAATGCCTATAACTTACAGACCGGGAGTCCGGTTGACGCGCTATCTATTTCATTGGAACCCTTATGACGTGGAAGATATTTGGGTTACTTCTTCGTGGTACTTCATGCTGGTTGAAATATGACTGATGGATTGAGGTGCGGTTCTCCAAATCGGGCTACGTATGATACCCTACGGATGGATGAGACTTGACTACTGCTGATTTTTGACTCTGTGTGACTCGATGGACTAGTGGGAAGTGGATCTGCTTGACCCGGCAAACCCACTGTGGGGAGCGGCTCTATGTTACCAGGTAGACCCACGGTACTCGAGAGGAGGAGTACCTCAGGAGCCCACAGTGGGGAGCAGCTCTGTGTGACTCGGCAGACCCATGATACGTGATGAGGAGGAGTACCTAAGTAGTTCAAGGTTAGTGGAAATTGGCTATGTGTGACCCGTCAAGCCCGATGTACTTGATAGAGGATACAGCCAAGGTGTTCGATGTTTCTGATTGGCATTTCTATTGTTACTACCCTAGAATATTCCTAGTGTGAGCTGTCTTTTGATTTTTTCTTTGTGATTGAGATCATGCTTTGTGGTTTTTACTTTATGGATTCCGAGAGACATTCGAGGGGTCTAGTGGTCCCTACTGAGTATTGTTATACTCACCTCTATACGGGCTTTTCCCGCACCTTGCTTTGTCTTATGTAGATGACAGACAGCTTGAACGAGTCTTGAGGAGTCAGGAATAGACGGAGCTCAGAGGTGGTTGAAAGACGGTGTACAGAGGTGACCTATTGACGTGGAGAGCTGCAGTAACTAGTTGTACCTACCCTTTAGGAAGGATCCTTGGTGGACGACCTTAAGAGATTTTTCCCTTTTTTTCTATTTTTCCATTTCAGTTGGGCTTGTATTCTAGCCCCTTTACTTTCAGTGTTTACTATTATACTCAGTGGTGGTTTTTAGTTGTGGTTGCACCTTACTTATTCCATTGTGATTTACTTGTGCATAGTGTTCCCTGTCTGTGTGTGTACAGGTTTTAAGAAAATGCATTCCCATTATAGGGAAATGCCTTTCCGGTTCTAGTCTTTAACCCCTAGCCTCTGGAAGGAGGGCATGGGGTAGTCACAACATGGCCCCCGGGGGACGGGTCGTGACATTGATGATCCAGAAAATTGATTGAATGGAAAGGTGATATTTTATGGAAAACACATAATTAAGGGATGATAACCTTTAATATGTCCTAGATATTGAAAAAATGGTGTTTAGTTTGGATAAAGAGATTAATTATTGATATGGATAAAGTAAATTGGATTGTATTGATGACCTAAGAACCAATTAAGGATTTGTTGAAAAACAGGTTTATGTTATCATTGATGGAGTTTACTATGTTTTTTTATATTTAAGGAATATATTTAATAATATATGGTTTTATTTAAGGAATGATTAATCATGAATGTTTTTATTGAGTTTTTATGGAAATTTTGGTTATTACCATGCTTCAGGAGAATATAAGACCAATGTATTCACATATTTGTCATGTGACCATTAAGAGATACATAATTAAATTTGTGGGATTAATATTAAATTTGTATTTAAAAATTTAGTGACCTTAATTATAATATTTATTCATATTGGATAACTTGTGATAACTATTTTTTTATGATGATAACTATAGATATAAGTAATAACTTTTCATTCTATTATAGATCTTGTGATTCGTTAGCATTTCAGGCATAAAAAAATTCATCTTCATTTTTGAGAGTAATAAATGAAGTGGAAATTGATTGAAGCACAACCAAAATATGAAATTGTTCTTATGATATAAAAAATATATGACTTAGGTATATCATTACCTTTCATATTCTTGACTGTATCAAGATGGTAGCCTATTGATTAGTGTTTCCACTAAAACTTTCTTAAGTCAATGATGTGTTCCATTTATATCTTCTGAGGAAGTTCATACATAATCCTTAACATGTAGTGAATTTAAAGGTTATATCGCTGAATCATTATCTCTCTTATAAGGAGAAATTTTTTTAGATTCTCAATCATACAAATAATGTGCTACAAAATAAGACCACTCACCTGATTAAAGTTTTGTAGCGAAACCACCATCTTGAGGAAGTTATGTGGGAACTTGAGGATGAAATTAACCAAAAGCATCCTTAGTTATTGGTAATAAAGTGATATAATTTGGTGGGTAAAATCATTTTAAAGGGGATATTTTTTTAGATAAAATTAAATTTCTTTTATATCTTGTGTTACACATAATAACAAGTTTTAACGAAACACGACATACTATTCAAATATTATTATTTAGTATGTTAGTTATTTCCTAGCTATTGGAATGGAGGGTATGATTAAGATTAACTAAATTATAAAAATATGTGGTTTACACTTGTATATAAAATTAATTCTTTAATTACCAATTAGTTATAAATGAAAATAAAAATTATTGGAAAATAAAGGAAATCTTTTCTTGAAAAACTATTTTTATGTGCACAAACTCTTTTTACAACAATAAATAAATTAAATAAATTTTTTTCAATTATTTTAATGAAATTTATATATTATATATTCAATAAAATGTTTAAAATTCATATTATGTATTTCCTAGACAAGTTATAAGAATAAATCTAATTTTATGCTTTAAAATTGTATTTTTCTAAAAAAGGTTTTGTTTCCTTTTCCAGACATATTTTAAAATTATTTTTTTACAATTTTATAAAATTTATTTGAAATATAAAATTAATTTTTCAAAAAATTATGTCAAAATAATCTTAGAGTAAATTTTTAATAATTGTTTGAAAAGATAAATTTTTCGATGAATAGTGAAAAATATTGGTTTTATTAAGAATTTTAATTTATTTTATAGAATTTATGAAAAAAAAATTATTTTAAGATGGTTTTAAAAGTAAAATTAGTAAAATTATATATTTATTAATCCAATTTAGGTCATTGGAATAAATTTTAGACTTAAGTTTCATATAAAAAAAATTAAACTTTTTAAACTTTTCTCTTTGGAAAATTGCTTTCCCATCGCATTTGCGGGTTTAATTTTAAATTAAAACTTTCCAATTATGTGAATTTAATTTGTAAAAATGGATTAAATATTTGTAAAAATCATAAATTATATTATATAATAAGTTCAAATTAATTTCTGGTCATAATGATTAATAATGACAATAAGAATTAATTACCATGATTAAGGTTAAAACGTGGTTTTGCGCAATACATGCGCTTGTGTTAAAATTGATTTTTCTACACATAATATTTTTATTTAATAAATTTTATTTAATATTTAGAATAAGTGGGTCCAAATTATATAATAGGTTTCATTTTAATTTCATTTTTAAAGGTTAAATTTCCTAGGTAAATAAAAATATACAAGTTAACTTGGTAAAAACATCAATGGTAAAATTAAACAAACTTAAATGAGAAGGAATAACATGTATAAAACATGTTTTTTTTTTCTTTTTGGAGGTGTGTATCATCCATAAAATCCATAAAATCTATAAAATACATTATTTATCAATTTTTGAGGCACATGGGGTGAGAGTGACTTCCCATTATTGGATAATTTTCGGTATTTATAAAAATGACACTCCTCCCGCATTATAAAAGACCACATCTTGTCCTCCCTTATTCACACCTCTTAATACCATTGGATAAAAAAACCAAGAAAAAATACCTCCCAAAAATAATTATCCATGTTCTATAGCTTTTATTCATTCTATAAGACCAATCGTAGGGTCCTTAATAAGAGATCTAAAGGGGGTTGTTCTAAGTGAAGGTGATTATCTTCACTAAACTCTTTCTTTTTTAATTATTCCTTTACTAACTTCATTAATGTATTAATAGTTCCAATATAATAGAAAAATTATCTAACATATAATGATATGTTATTATGTCTATGAAATAACCTGTATCCATCTCGTTTTCTGTTAAATGGGTTACAAAATCATCATTTGTGTGTACAATAAACTACCACCTTGCGAACCGATGTTATTCATTTTTCCATCACCACCTATCACAAATCAATATAATGATGTATTAAAATTTTATATATTATATTTAATATATTATTAAAATTCTGTAATTATTATATGATATATATATATATTCTTACTTTCCATTCATTGGGAATATGATAACGTCACTTGTATGTACAACGGACTACCGCATCATGAAGTGATGTGATTCATCTGTACTTTACATAGAAAGTAATGAGGATTTATTTAATGAAAATGTGAGAAATTCATGAAATAAAAATTATTCTATAATTTTAATATATTATTTACCTTAATTTCTTCAAATTTGTTGAGAAAATGAAAACATCATTTATGCGTACGTACGACCTACCATTTCGATGAACTGTGGATTTCATTTTCCATATCTAAATTTTATGGATTACTATAAATAAATATATAATGAATATATATTATATTTATATCATGGTTAACATTATGGATATAATGGATCCATGATCAAAGTAATAGGACCAAACAAATAACAAATCAAAATATACATGAAAAACAAATTAGTTATTGCCCGAAACGTGTCATTGAGAAGGAATTTTTAATAAATGGGTAATAAAAGGTCATGATTAAATAATATATCATATGATATATATAATATTTTTTTATTAAATTTATAATAAAATTATATTTATTATATAGGATGTTTGAACGTGTATGAAGGAAGTCGAGACTTAAGGTAAGAGATTTATGTCTCACTTTTTACTTCTGTGTGATACATGCTATATTCACTACCAATTTTTTTATGTGTGTATATAATTCACATGAATTTATTTTATGATGATTATAATAAAAAATTTTAGGATTTAAATATCAATTTTAGAATATCTATTTCATAGGGTTTTCAGTTTCAAAGTTATCATTATTGTAAGGTATTTTTGCCTCAATTTGTCTTCTTTGGGAAATACGTTATGTTATACTCCTAATTTATTTTATGAGGTGTATATATGTCCTATTTTACATGTAATATCATGAATTTATTTATTCATATGATATTCTAGGTTTCATTTAATGTTATTCTTTTATGGGTCTTATGATTTAATGTCACCAAAGTGGTAATGGTTTTATAATACAATCTCATCGTCTGTAGGGATTTTTATACCTTTTCTCCAGATGTTGAAATATAATGACCCATATCTCAATAAAATCATGAATTTTGTTAAAATATTTTTATTTCATGAGAATACATGTATTCCCTTCACTTTCCTATCTTTTTTTCTCAAGAGTTCAAAGTATTTATTTTAAGAAAAATCATCTTTATTTCTCTCTTAAGTAAAAAAACCATTTTTCATCAAAAACCATGTTTTCTAAAAAAAATTCAAAAATGTTTTAAAAATTATCCAAATGATTTATTAAATTTTTTTGTACCCATTTGTGAATTTTAATTTTTACTGAATATTTTTGACATTTTCAAAACAAGGCTCGTTTGGATTTTACTAAAAATGTGAAAGGGATTTTTGTTTTAATGTACACATCATGAACATTATTACCCACTATCATGATAGCTTAATTATTTCATGATCCCCTTACATTCTATCAACATTATTTTCTGAGAAAATATTTTCCTTAATATTTGAGAAATTTTTATATTCTAAATATTTTTTTTAAAGTGTAAGTGAAATTTTCCTCGAGAATTGTTTTTAATGATTTTTAAATCTTCCTTTATAAGTTTCAAAGGTTATTTTCAAAGAAAATGATTTTTAAAATGTTTTAGTTTTTTTTAAAGTTTAAAAGTTGAAAGGATATTTTCCTCAAGAAATGTTTTAAATTATATTTAATGATTCCTGTATAAGTTTCCAAAGTTATTTTTGAAGAAAAACATTTTGAAAATGTTTTAAGTTTTAAAAATCATTTTTCATTGCGGAAAGGATATTTTTATCTATAAAAGTTTCAATTAATCTTTCAAAATCATTTTCCATATTATATGAAATCTTTTGATGTACCCTATGATTTATCAGGGATATGATAAAAGGAAACCATTCTTATTCATTATCATTTCATCATTTTATCTTAGCATAGCCTGTGGAAGAAGAATCAGGTTTAATAAGAATTTTATCATGGTATAAGTTGTGGAAGAGAAATGGACTGGGAAAAGAATGATATATATTGAGGTAAACATGACTTAAATGGTGAGAAAGCCCATTTTATCAAGGGAATTTATCCATTATGATAGTATTGGGAGTAAACCTTGACTACTATGATGGTTTGGGGAGTGAACCCATTCCACTATAAATGTATTAGAAATGAATCTTGAACTACTAAGAAAATGATTTTCTATGTTTATGTGTATGCTATAATTTTATGTCTTATTCCAATGATATGTTATAATGGTTCATGTTATTTGATACCATTATGATTCATGTCTTATGAACTATAAATATGTACTCCATGACTCATTTTTATGATCTATGATATGTATGGTATGGTTTTAAAATGTTATTATCATGTTCTCATACACTTATTCTCATGATATGTTGATATCTCCCTGGTTTAACCATACCGAGCATCTGAGAGAACCATTTATTATATTTCATTTCCCTAGGTTACAATGAAAGGTATTATGTGTGATATGTCTGAGAAGGGTGATAATTAGGAAGAACATAGTGGGATATGCTATAACTCACTTATGGGCCAATTCTTTATATGTCCAAATTTTGAAAGGCACTATACCTTTATGATCCTCATGCATGTGTTTGTGTAATATAATGAATATTAATCTAAAATTGTGTAATATATATATATATATATATTAAATGGAATTTTGGGTATCTACACCTCCTCTGGATGAATGAACAAAAAATGCTTGAATTCAACGACCAATGCATTTTGAAACATCTGATCCAAGTTCCCATGCTCTATGAGTCACCCCTGATCATTCCAAATATTCTCACTACAGTCTATGCCTAAATCATGATGTAACGCCATAGACATATCCTTAATACACAAAATCCTTTAATGGGTTCTTCCATGTGCATCGATGAACTTTTAATTTGATACCTTCTTAGATTTCTATAATCCATCCTGAGCCTGATGCCCATGATCAGACTCCACCTAACTCTATATCTGAATTTTTACATTCAATTCACCAAGAAATCTGGTAGTACTCAGGTCCATTTATTCATCAGTATAAAAATTACAAAATGATCATCCAATGACCGTCCCCATACACCCTTGACTCTTATCACATGAGGGTATCACACTCACATCTGACATCCCATTCCCCACTATAGGAGAATCCATATCTTTGCACTGCTGAGATGGGTTCCTGATCACCATGGCCCATGAATCATCCATTACTAGACATAAAAACTGGTGCGACCAAACTCGATCACTCCCAAGAACCAACCCAAAAATTAAATAATCTCTCATTCATGGACCAAGGTAATTTTTTCCATGAATCCTACTAAAATTTAATCATTAATGAGGGTCACCACCCTTAACCAACCATTTGGTATTTCCCACCACACAAATTTAATTTCCTTAATCCTAGAGAATATTCTAGATAGGTTCACTAATGATCATGTGTTCCACTCATCCCAAGCCATAATTAATAGGTTTTTGGGATAATAGTCCCATAAAAAACCACTAAATTCCCATCATTCCTTGGCCCTCTCATAGATGATGTCGATTCTACACTTCAACAGCATCACACGTAACTTGCACATGAAATCTCTAGATCCCCAAACATAATAAGAATACTCTGCCTTACCACCCTAATGCAGAACCTGACTCCCAAACCTATGAGTCACAGGATACCATGGTCATGTTGACCATTTCATATGTCACATTAGTCTCCAAAAACTAGGATCCCCCTGGGAATTCCTTTTCAAAATCATGCAACTTACCTATGACATGATTTACCCAAAAATCACCCACTAAAAAGAATCATCTTTACATTATAGGATTACTCCCACGTTTCAAGGTGTGTTAAACTCATCCACATGCTTATCTAACACACAGTTCTATTCCTATCATGATATTCCACCCATGATTTTACTGCATTGCCAAAAGCACACCCAAAGGTCAACACGGGTAGGCACCCAAACAACCCTTCCCATCAAATCTAGTTTCAATAACCAAGCACTCTAGGTGATTCCACATAAAAGAAAAGGAATCAGTATACCCATTCCATAAACCCCATATAAAATCTTGTTTTTTGTCTCAAAAGCAATCACAAACTTGTTATTTTTTCCTCAAATAAACCACCAACCCAAGTTACCCCCTCTACTAAGTCACCCCTAATCAAACCAACACTAGCTCACTATGGTCTAAGTTGAAACTAATGGCCTCTTGGTCTACCACCTATCCATACCAGTCAAGTATCATGAAGGGTCACTATGTCCAACTATAGCACCCCAAGAATTTATGAAATATTTTTTTTCTTTTCAATAAATTTAATTTCTCATATTTCTTGCATTACATGCAACACCGAGTTTTAAAGAATCATAATATGCTATTAATATTATAATTTAAAAATGAAATTATAACCTTGAAATTTAAATTGGAATTATGAATATTAAAAACCACATTTTGAAAACTATATACAATGTTTTTAGATAAAAACATATTGACAAAAAATAATTAATTTTTCGTAAAGTCTTTATATGATTTAAAAATACTTTTTTAAAAAAGGTGTTTTATTTATTTTTTTTGAAAATATAATAAATATTTTTTTACCACTTATACAAAATTTATTTGAAAAAATAAATTTCATTTTTTTAAATAAACATTTCAATGTTATCTTAGAGTGAATTTTTGAGTATTTTTGAAAAGATTAACTTTTCCACGAATAATAGAAAATACTGATTTTTATTAAAAACCACATTTTCATTTAAAGCATATAAAAAGTTTCATATTGTTTTAAAAATAAAATAATTTCAATATTAATATTATTAGTTCAATTTATTTTATTAGAATCATTTTTTATGTTGAATATTTATATGTTTTTTTATACTTAGAAAAATTTTCTCTTTGGAAAACCGCCTTTTCATCTCTTGTGTGGGTTTAATTTTAAATTAAATTCTTCCACCTCTATAAATTTAATTTATACAAATTGATTCCATATTTGGAATCACCATAATTATTATTATATAATAATTTCAACTTATTTTTTGGTAAAAATGAATAATAAAAATAGTAAACATTATTTACCACTATTAAGGATAAAAAATGTTTTTCATGGGATTAAACTAAACAGATATAGAATAAAATGACCTAAAAACATATAAAATTCCTATTTTCATGACATATTTCACACTTATCACATATAATGTTTTCAAATGACCCATTTTGGATCCTTGTGGAATGTGTAAAATGTAGGTTTATCTTTTTTCTTTTCAAAATTCCATTTGTGTCCTCTCCTCCACTTATAAAAGGAAAACCCATATCTTCTCTTATTCGAACTTCTAAAGACCTTTTGTTCATACTAGACCATCCCTAATAACTTTTTTACTCAGATCCCCATATACTAGAGTCCTTATTTTTATTATTAAACCCTCTTAAGAAGGCATTATGTGTAAACCTAAAGAGGTTCTCTGAAGAAGAGGTATAGTCTTTAACCATGCATTTTGATTTTATTTATTTTTGTAAATCTTTAAAATAGTCTTAAACCATTATTATATAATAAAATAATTATCTGTTATATTATTATTTTATATTATGTTAATTTAATTACCTATATTCTTCTCCTCTTCCCTAAAATTGGAAATTAAATCATCGATTATGTGTATGGAAGACTACCGCCTCACGAACTGATGTGATTATTTTTCCATCACCACATCTCAAAGTTCAATATGATGATATATTTTAATTATATTTATTATATTTATGAAATATATATAATTATGTAATTATAAAATCATATCTACCTTTATACCTTCCAATCTATTGGAAAAAAATAACGTTGCTTGAGCGTAAGTGTGGTATATTACCTCCACAAAATGATGTGATACGTTTTTCATGTTATAGTGAATTGGATGGTAATAAGAATATATTTAATGAATATATATGAAATATATGATATAATAAAGAATTTATAAATTTTAATTAATATTTACCTTTATTTTGTTCCATCCATCGAAAAATGAAAACAATGTCCATACGCACGTATGTAATACCGTCTGAATGAACGTTGTAATTCATTTTCCTTTCTATAACTTTTATTAATGAATATAAATATGTTGATAATTAATATATATTATATTTATATTATTATTAATATTTTTGAGATTATGGAAACATAAAAATATTATAATTACCAAGACTATCAAACCAAAACATACATGAAAAACTAAGTAGTTATCACAAGGAATAGTAATTTTAATAAAAAATTGTTAATAAATTGGTAAAAAAGGTTATAAGTAAATAATATATGGTATGAAATATAATATTATAGTTATAAAATATATTTATAATAAATCAATATTCATTATACTGGAGGATCAGACGTACACAAAGGAAGTCGAGACTTAAGGTAAGAGATTTTCATCTCACTTTTATTTTTGTGAGACACATGCCTTATTCACCACTTGTTTTTTGGGTGTGGTATATATACTTACCATGAATTTATTTTATGAATAATATTATTAAAATTATTGGATATACATATCCATTTTAGGTTTTTTATTTCATGGGGACTATGATTAAAATGTTATCGAAGTGATAAGGGTTTTATGTTACAGTCTCATTATTTACTCGGATTTTATATGATTATTCTTCTGATGATGAAATATTATGACCTTTCTATCAATAAACTCATGAATTTTATAATTATATGATTATTTCTTTGGATTACATGTTTTAATTTCATTTTTTACTCTTTAAGTACTCAATATATTGATAGAAATATTTTAAGGAAAAATGAATTTATTTCTCTCTTCGGTCAAAAATACTTTCTCTTCCATGTCCACACATTCCAATTTTTTTTTCAAGAATGTTCTTATTATTATAAAAATACCGTTTAAATTAATTTTTAACAATTTTTTAATTTTTGACAATTTTTTTTAAAAGTAATCTTCTTGTAATTTTTTTGAAGGAGTTACTTTTGACTTTTTATGGAAAATATGAATGTAATATTTGTTTTAACTTGTACGACATGATATGTATTTTTATCCATTAAAACCAATCTATTATTTGAATATTCTATTACAATTTTCCATCATTTTCTCAAATAAAAAATTTTCATTAATATTTAGGAAATTTTTAGATTTTAAATAAGAGATTTCAAATTTGAAAGGATATTTTCATAAATAAATGTTCTAAGTGATCTTTAAAATTAATTTTCTATCTAAGATGACATATTTTGATGTAAATTAATACTTACTGGGGATATGATTCAATGATACCATCCTTATTGTTTCTCTGTATGGTTTAGTATTATGATTAAAAGATATTTATGAAATCCATTCTTATTCAATAGGTTATTCTATGATGAATTGATGAAATAAATATTAAACCTATTTATTTTCCATAGGTTATGCTGTGATGAAATGTTTATGAAACCCATTTCCTTTTCAAGGGTTATAATATGATGAATGTTTTATGAACTTGTGGTATACATAAGTATTACTTTCATTATGTGATGTTTGGGTGAAGAATTATATATCCATCCAATGCATTTGGTAAATATGGATATCTCATGAGATATACAGTACTGGAATGGGGAGTGAACCTAGAAAAATAAGGGAAATTTTCCACTTTGATAGACTTGGGGTGAACCTTGACTACTAATCTGGTTTGGGAAGTGAACCCATTCCACTATGATAGTCTTGGAAATATTACTTGATTTCTAATAAATGTTTTTATATGCTTATGTGTATGCCATAAATCTATATATTATGACAAAATTATATTATTATGGATAATGTTCTTTTATTCCATTATGATTAATGTCTTATGAAATAAAAAGATTTATTACATTACTTAATATTATGATCATTGAAATGCATGGTTTGGTTTTAAAATCTTAAGTCAATGTTCTAATTCCATTATGACTATGTTATATTGATATATCCCTTGTTTAACCTTACTGAGCATCTAAGACCACCCTTTATTATATTTCCTTTCATAATTTTATGAATAAATGCATTATTTATGATATGGCTAAGAAGAGTTCTAGTTATTATGAACTTAGGGGAAATGATGTAGTTCACTTATGAACCATTTTTTATGTATCTATGTTTCCAAAGGCATTAGGCCTAAATGATTCTAGATTCCATAAATAAATTATGTAATAAATATTCATCTCTTAATATGTGATTTCTATTGAAAAAGATCTGGGGTCTCTATAGTTGGTATCAAAGAAAGGATTAATTGTCCTTTGAAAACTAGGATGATAAAAGTTTAGTTAGAACCCTAGGGATATGTAAAATTATTGGAAAATGTCCTAGAATATTGGTGAAAGATAGAGAAATTGGTTTACACATAATTAAATCCCTATCTAGAAACTACAAGTGGATGTTCCTTTTCTATAGTTGTAGCTAGGGTAATAACTCTGAAAAATGGAATATTGAGCTTTGACTCGATCTTCACATGGTGCACAAAAACAATCCTTTCTATAAACCTGATTTTACACTCCTAGGGGATATGTTTTGTAAATTCAAAAAACTATTTACAAATGATCATTAATGATTTTAATTGATTATGACCATGAATAACCTGGGTTAAACCTAAGGTTTCATATATTGAAAATAAGTCTTCATGATATAATACATCTTATAAATGTTTTTCATGATTATGTTGTTGACTATTATGATTATTGTTGGTCACAATATTCTTTTTCATTTTAGTCAGTTAAAGGAATCTGAAGGAATCTTATTAATGATGAATGTGTAGAAAATTCAATGATTTTCCTCCTGAGAAACCAAATGTTATGGGAAATAAAATGGAAAATCTCATTAATATACTCACAAAACTTTCTTAATCTATGATTCATACTGAACTTTCAAATAATAAAAGGAGGAAATAATGTTTTGTTGAGTCCTTTATGAGGAAACTTTCACCTTCTTTTAGTTGTTACACTATTACACTAGTTTCTAGGAAATGGATTAGTACCACTAAAAATATAATTTCCCTTAATCAAGTGTTTGGAGAATGAAAATTTCAATTTGGATGTCTATCATTTAGAAGGATAATAATATCAATGGTGGAATCTTATCAAGAATACAACGCAAAAACAAAAAACTGAATCCATGGAGTGTGATGATTTTAAGAGCTTATTTTTCAGTAAGTAATTTCCTTGTATTCTTTTTATGAAAACAAAGAAGTAATTCCTTGAGATAAAGAAAAATGATGATGAATTTTTTGGTACCTATCGGGTACATTTTACAAGACTTATAAGGTATTCTTCTGGTATTATCATCCAACCTAAAATTAAGGTTGATCGATTCTTTATTGTCTTAAAACAAATATTTTGAATGGATTTATTCATAACGAACTTCTATAGCTATGATGAAATCATTTTATGTACTATCAAGTTGTAAATGGAGATAGAAGTTACCCATAAATCTCATGGTTTTCATAAGAAAAGAATGATCAAATTCAAAGGAAATTCTAAAAACTATAGAGAGAAAAATATGATTATTTTTTCATGATCTAAGTGTGGAAGGAAACAAGAGTAAATTGTATTAATAGGATTATTAAATTTTTTAAGTATGTAAAGTAAGGTCATTGGATAATAAAATTATAATGTGATGGTAAAAATTTATCTAATGACGTGAATAGGGAGAAATATCCACAGAATACACCACCCACACCCTAGTGTTTCAAATGAAAAGAGTGTGGGAATTATTCTAACCTATTACCAAATATGAAGGTTAATGGAAATGATCTACATCAAAAACCCATTAAGTTGAGAGACAAATGGAAATATCATGTGATCACTATTTTTTATGAAGGGTATTATAATGACATGGTGAAAGGTATAATTACCATCCACTCAAGAAATGTGAATTTCTTATTTGATTATGGATCTACCCACTCTTTTAAATATGAATAATTTTATAAGGGTATAAAAATTCTACAATAATTATTAGAAGTTGAATTAGAAATGAAAACCTGTAATGGTATGATAATGGAATCTCAAGTCTATGATTCTTCTATAGTTGATTTTTTGTGGGAATGTGCTTCTTGAAAATATAATTATTCTCCCTCTAGTTGAATTTGATGTTGTCTTAGGCATGGATTGGATTTATCTACATTAGACCCACATCAATTTCCAAGGAATGGAATTCATTTTTGATATTCCAAACCAACCTATGATTGTCTATTAGTTTGATGATAAATATGTACTACCGATGGAAATCACATCCATAATATGGGTATTTATTCCCATTAAAAGGGGTGTTTATCTCAGATGGTTGGGGAGAAACTGAACATCTATGAAATGCCTATTATGTGGTATATTATTGATGTCTTTATAATATTTTCCTAGTATTCTACTGAATTAGGAATTGGAGTTCTTAATTGAACTCATACCTAGTGCTCCACTTATTTTAAAGACTCTATAGGATGAAACCAATTGAGTTGCATTAATTGAATAAGAAACACTAGGAAAATCATGATAAGGGATTTATTCATCCAAGTGTGTGACCTTGGGGTTCACCTGTTCATTTTTTTAGGAAGAAATATGGATCGATTCCATTATGCATTGATTATCAAGAGATGAATAAGATAAAAATCAAGAATAAGTATCCCCTACCTCGTATTGAAGACTTGATTGATCAACTATGCAAACCGGAATAATTTAAAAAGATTAACCTTATTTATAGATATCATAAATTGATAGTTAATAAGGAGGATATACCCAGGAAAAAATTCCATACAGGGTATGGACA
This sequence comes from Viscum album, assembly GCA_963277665.1. Taxonomy (NCBI): domain Eukaryota; kingdom Viridiplantae; phylum Streptophyta; class Magnoliopsida; order Santalales; family Viscaceae; genus Viscum; species Viscum album. Next base: position 1,931,643 of record CAUJRU010000014.1, on the reverse strand, counting down.
CTATTAATATATAATAATTCCATTTGGTCTTACTAGATCCCTAAAAATATTCATATATTTATTAAATAGAGTCATTAGATATTACATTGATCAGTTTATGGTAGTCTTTATAGATAATATTCCTCTATATTCAAATAGTAAGGAAGATCATGAATACCACTTTATAATTGCACTGAAGACCCTATGAAAATAGAAAACATATGTGAAATTTACAAAGTGTGAATTTTTGCTAAAAAAGGTTTAATTTTTGGGTCATATAATCTCAGGAGAGGATATATCTATGGATCCATAAAAGAATAAATTTATTGAACACTATCCTAGACCAACCACCAAGATTGATATATGAAGTTTCATTGGTTGTCTAGATATTATTGATGATCGTTAGAGAATTTATCATGTCTATCTAATCCACTCACCAAGTTAATTCAGAAAGGATCCATGTTTCTTTGGATTGAGAAATGTGAAGAGAATTTCAAGCAACTAAAGGGAAGTTTAGTCAGTTCACCTATGCTTACATTTCCCTATAATAAAGAAGGGTTTATAATTTATGGTGACACATTGAATAAGGGATTGAGATGTGTTATCATGCTACATGATATGGTGATAGCTTATGCCTCACAAAATTGAAGGTTCATGAGAAAAATTACCCAACTCATGATTTGAAGTTACCTATGGTAATTTTTTCCTTAAATATATAGAGGACTTATATTTTTAGGGAAAGGTGGAATATATATCCATAATAAAATTTTAAAGTATATATTCACATATAAAGTGTTTAATAAGTGTTAGAGAAGATGGTTTGAGCTAATTAAATATTATGACTTCTCAATACATTACCACCTTGGGAAAATGAACAAAGTGACCAATGATTTGAGTAGAAAGGATCATTCTATATTATCTATGATAAAGATAAAAAGATCCAATATTTATGGATTTTAAAAGGATTTATTTTGAAATATTAATGGAAATTAAGAACTTTTTTCTTTCTAAAATGAGTGTTCAACCCTCTATCCAAGTGAAGATTAAAGAGGTGCAGAAGGAAGATGTAGAACTATATAAGAAGATCAGAAATATTCTTAAGTTTAACCTTAGTTATGATGGAATGATAACATTAAAGAACTAATTATGTATTCCATCCATACCATATTTGAAGGAGTTGTTGTATGAGGCTCATAGTTATTCATTCTCTATTCATTATCTATTCATCTAGAAATTATGAAGATCTATAGAGATATGGAAGACCATTTTTGGAGGGACAACACTAAGAGAGATATTGAAGAGTTTGTATCTTGGTGCTTGTATTTCATTAAGTTAAGGATGCGAGAAAAAAATTCTAATGGGATGTTTTAAACATTACCCATACCATAATGGAAATGGGAAAACATCACCATGGATTTTGTCATTAGACCCCCCAAAATATATAAAGGGAATAATTCTATATGGGTTGTAGTCAATCACCATACAAATTCTATACACTTAATTTCTATAATAAAAGAGTTATCTCTGGATGATATTTCTAGGATATACATTAAATAGTTTGTGAGGTTTCTTGGGGTACCACATTCCACTGTATCCGGTCGAGATCGGAGGTTTGCCTCAAAGTTATAGAGAAGTATTAAAAAATATCTTGATGCATAATTGACTTTTAGAATTGTATATCATCCTCTAATAGTTATTCAGTCTAAGAGGATAATTAAAACCCTAGAGGATATTCTGATATCATATTATATGGATTTCAATGGTTGTTGGGAACAAAACCTACATCTAGTCAAGTTTTTATATAACATCATCTTTAACTTGAGAATTCACATGGATCCTTATGAAGACCTATATAGAAAGAAGTTTAGAAATACAACATTATGAGACAAAGTTGTATAAATAAATCCAATAATGGTAAGGAAATGGAAGAGAAATTTTGATCCATTAAATTTTACATCAAGAAAGCTCAGATTCAATAGAAAAGTTATGCTAAAAATCATCGACGTGATCTGAAATTTTATGTTGGTGAGAAAGTTTTTTTGTGAATTTCATCATGTAATAATGTAATTCGATTCAAGAAGAAAGGAAATATTCACCCTAGGTATATTTCCCCCTTCAATATTCTTGATCGATTTGGGATGGTAGCTTATCACTTGGTGCTTCTACTGAACCTCTCCCACGTCCATGATGTGTTTCATATATCACTCCTTAGGAAGTACATACCCGATCCTTCACATGTACTGAACTCAGAGGTTGTATCATTGAATCATGATCTTGACTATCAATAAAAACCTATGGATAATTTGTATCATAGAGAGAAAGTTATATGAAACAATACCACTCACCTGGTCAATGTTTTGTGGTGAAACCACCAATTTGAGCAATCTACATGGAAAACTGAGGATATGATAAGGTTGAAGTATCCTCAATTGTTAGTATCATAGTAATAAATTACGAGGGAGAAAATTATTTTAAGGGGGGTAGAATGTAACATACCATGATATTTTTTTGAAATATTTTTCTTCTTCTTTCCAAAAAATTTAATTTATTAGATAGCTTGCGTTATATACAACACTAAGTTTTAATGAGCTGAAATATAATATTTATATTATTATTTAAACAGTTCCGTTATAACCTATCCATTAAACTTAGATGTATGAATATGAATAACTAAATTCTTAAAATTAAGTATGATGGTTTTAGATAAAAATCATATTGATAAAAAAGTAATTAATTTTTAGTAAAGCCCTTTTATGCTTCTAAAAAACCTTTTCTCAAAAAATGTTTTTATTTATTTTTGTGGAAAAATAATAAAAGTATATTTTGTAAATTTTAGAAAATTTAATTGAAAAATAGAACATAATTTTTTATATAAATATTTTAAAATTATTTTAGAGTGATTTTTTTATAATTTTATGAAAAGATTAATTTTTGGATGAATAGTAAAAATACTGTTTTTATTAAAAAATACCTTTTTATTTCAAGCATTTTAATAGTCACATATTATTTGAAAATATTTTAAAATTATAATTAGTTGAATTTTATTTTTATTAATCCAAGTTTTTCATTGGAATCATTTTCATGTTGAATTTTTATATAAGAACTTTTTATACTTATGAAAATTTTCCCTTTGGAAAGACACCTTTTCATCGCTTCTATGAGTTTAATTTTAAATTAAATTATACCAATTCTATGAATTTAATTTGGAAAAAGTGATTAAATATTTTTAATTAGAATTATTAATATTAAATAACAAGTTCAACTTAATATTTGGTCAAAATGAATTGTAAAAACAGTAAAAATTAATTACCACGGTTGAGGTTAAAACAGGTTTATCGGGGGTTAAAATAAATTGATGAGGATTAAAATGAACTAAAAACTTGTTCAATTTATATTTTATGGAAATATTTTGACCTTATATAATTTAAGGTTTGATAATGATCAATTTTGGAGCCTTTTGGAATGTGAAAAACATGGGTATATCTTTTTCTTTTCAAAAATTTCAAGTGTATCCTCTCTCATACTTATAAAAGGGAACTCCACTCCTCTACTTTTAAAACTTACAAAGCATTTTTTTGAGAAAATACCTTAACAAATACCTTAATTACTACCCTAAATACTTCCTATAGACCTTATTTTGATTATGAAACCCTCCTATGAAGGATTTGTGTGTCAACCTAAAGAGGTTCTCTGAAGAAGAGGCATAGTCCTTAACTATGTGTTTTCATTTTATTTCTTCTTATAAATCCTTAAAATATTATTCATCCATTATTATATGATAAAATAAGTATATAAAATATTATTATATTTTATTATGTTAATTTCATAACCTATATCCATCTCCTATTCCCTAAAATTGGAAATGAAACTTTTAATCATGTGAACGACGGACTACCGCCTCACGAACCAATGTAATTTTTTTCCATCACCGCCTATCATGGTGGGATATAATGGTGGAATTAAATTATATATATATATATAATTTATTTAATAATTATACTTATTTAATTATAACATCATATCTACCTTCTTACCTTCCAATATTTTGGAAAAGAATAATGTCGCTCGTATGTACATTTGGACTACTGCCTCCATGAAGTGATGTGATACATTTTTAACTTTATTTTGAAATGGATTGTAATAAGTATATTTCTAGTGAATATATATGAATTTTATTATATAAAATGATTCTGTAAAGTTAAATTAATATATACCTTTATTTTTTTCATCCATTGAAAAGAAAATAACGTTCATGCATATGTACGACTTGCGATCCCCATGAATGATGTAATTCATTTTACTATCTCTAAATTTTATGGACGAATCTGAATATTTATATAATTAATATATATGATATTTATATGAATATTAAAATTCTTGAGATTATGGAAATATAAACAAAGTACAAGGACCCAAACAACCTAACTAATGCATACATGGACAACAAAGCTATTTTCTCCCAGAATAGTAATTTTAATAAATAATTATTAACAAACAGGTAATAAAAGGTTTTAATTAAATAATATATGGTATGATATATATTTTTATGGTTCTATAATATATTTATAATAAATATATATTTATTATACAATAGTTTCAAAAATGTATGAAGGGAGTTGAGACTTAAGGTAAGGGATTATCGTCTTAATTTTATTTCTGTGGGACACATGGCATATTCACCACTTGTTTGTTTTGTTTGTTGTATACAATACCCATGAATTTCATTTATGATTATTACTATGAAAATTATATGATACAAATATCCATATTGGATTATTTATTTCAAGTGTATTATGATTCAAAAGTTTCCAAAGTGATAAGGGTTTTATGTTACAATATCATTGTTTATTGAGATTTTTTATAATTATGATTTTGATGATCAAATAGTATGATATATCTCTCAAGAAACTAATTAATTTTATTCTACTTGATTTATTTCTTGATAATAATTTTTTTCTTTCATTTTACTCTCTTTATGTACTCAAGATTCCAAAAGAACATTTTTATGGAAAATCGACTTTATTTCTATCTTAGGTAAAAAATATTCTCTCATCAATGCCCATGTTTTATAATTTTTTTAAATAATGTTTTTAATATTCTCAACATATTTTAAAAGTAATTTTTAAAAATGTTTTTTTTGTTTTTTTAATTAATCTTGTTTTCTTTTTTTGAAGGATGCACTTTGGAATTTTTACCAAAAATTTGAAAAGAATGTTTATTTTAACATATAAAAAATGAATGATATTTTCCTTAATCATGACCAAAAAATTCGTTGAAGATTCCTTTAAAAGTTTCTAAGTTTATTTTCAAAGAAAAAATTTTTCATTAAAATTTAATAAATTTTATGATTTTAAATAATTTATTTCATAGTTGAAAGGATATTTCCTCCAGAAATGTTCCAAGTTATCTTTTATAATAATTTTCCACCTAAGTTTAAATCCTTTGATTTTACTTAATATTTTCTAGGTATATGATCTAGTGATTCCATCCTTATTCTTTATTATGGTTTAGGATTATAAGAAAAATATGTTTATGAAACCCATTACTTTTATGCAGGTTATGATATGATGAAATGATTATGAAACATGTTTCTTCTCCATGGGTTATGCTATGATGAAATGTTTTTGAAATCTGTTTATTTTTTATAGGTTATGATATGGTGAATATTTTATGAAAATATGTGACACATATGTATGATTTTAATTATGTGATGTGTTGGACTAGAATTATATATCCCTCCAATGAATTGGGTAAATATGGATATCTCATGAGATAAATAGGATTGAAATAGGTAGTGAACCTAGTTCAGTAAGGGATATTGAAAACTATGACAGTATTGGGAGTAAAACTTGATAAATATGATGGTTTGTGGAGTAAACACATTTCGTTATGATAGTCTTGGAAGTGATCCTTGTTTACTAAGGAAATTATTTTTTATGCTTATGTGTATACAAAAAATCTATGTATTATGCCAATGTTATGTTCTGATGGATCATGTTCTTTGAATCCTTTATGAATCATGTCTTATGAACTTCCATGATTTAATCCATGAATAAATATTATGATCATTGACATATAAGTTATGTTTTTTAAATGTTAATATCATTTTCTCACACACTTTTCCTCATGTTATGTTGATATATCCTTTTTTACCCTTAATGAGAATCTTATCTCAACCATTCCTATGTTTTCTATCCCTAGGTTATGGAGAAAGGTATTTTGTATGATATATCTAATAAGGGTGATAGTTATGAATAACTTAGCAAGATATGATGTAGTTCACCAATGAACCAGTTGTTTATGCATCCATTTTTTTAAAGTCACTAGACTGATATGATTCTAGAATGGATCGTTATGTCATGTAATGAGTATTCATCTATTACGATGTGATATATATTTAAAAAAATACTAGGTTTCTATACAAACCTCATATCCCATAGGTCAAACTCATTTATGGTCACAACCTAAGTGGCATCATCCATGCTCTTGTCTCAACCCATGACATCTCACATGCCAAACACCCACTCATGGCGTGTCACATATGATGATACCACCTTCCAAAACCACCACCCACAACTAGTGAACCCATCCTAATGATCATACACTGCTAGTACTACTACTTTGAGGATAAAAATACACCAGTCAATGGGTTTATGTACAATGATATCATCCTAGGTGGACCATGTCAAATGAATATAGCCAAATTGTTTGGTTAATTATAGTTTCATTCCAATATATATGAGAAGACAACATATTGGTTGTTACTTTAACTTTAGATAAACTAACCAAAATAAAATTACCTAAAATGGGTACATTATGTGGAATCCAATTCCATTCCAACCCATAAGTGTCACCTCACCTATAGTGATCAAGGTCTTCATCCCCATCCTCATCATTGAGAATCTTGTTATAGATTCACATGACCTGCCATTAGAAATAAATACATATATTGGTCGAACTATCTGAGTAGAATTCCACTATGTAATTATACGGGGAAACATCATATGATAAGTTGTTGACACTTTAAATAGCTATGACTTAGTTTTCATTGAATCACGCACTAGTAGTCCTACATTTCATGTGAATCCTACAAGCCTGATAGGATGACTACAATTCCTATTACCTCTATAGTCCAAGAATCAAATCTAATCACTAGCCTCTTTATAATGGCACAAGAGCTAGAAATCCATAATAAGTCAAAAAAACAAACCACATGTGAGCCACTTAAGAAAAAATTCATATAAAATTGTAACATTATACACCAAGAACATTAATCCTAGCCTTGGAAACTTGGGATTATTACTAGAACATAAGTTATCGATGCACCAACCATCCATCCATCATAGGATATGACACATCCCTATGTCTCCAATCCATTAAATAAAAAAATCATTAAATAAAAATAAAATAATGCTCTGATACCACTTTGCAACATACCACCACATCAAAAATCTGATTAGAGTCTGAATCGGTAGAACACTGCATGACCTAAGGCACACCTCCTCATACACCAAAAGATATTGACTAGTATTGGGGGTATAAGGTGGTAATATGGGGAGACTATACCCCCTATATCAGAGAGAACTATTATAGATGAAATAACTATATATCATACACCATAAATAATCTGAATGTGGAAGTAGTAACTATAAACATAAATGATAATAAATGAAAAATAGTATGGACCAAACAACCATGTCACACATGAAACTGACCACCCACTAGGACGATAGAATATATAGACCAGAATAAAAGAAAATAAAGATGATGTATCTATGATATCCTAGAGATATTACTCATCCCAAGATCCATGTACTCACATATCCATTCTGCTCAATCATGTTATCTCGAGGCTCAACGTAAACATGTGCCTCCAAAAAAGTGAACATCTGCTTGGGTACCCAAGTACAGTAGCATCCTGAGTAGGGTGCAAGTAAAAAACTCAATAGGGAACCACCAACATAGTACCATACTAACTATAATATGTCTTTATATATACAAGTGACACGATAAGCTAAAATAAAGGGTAACTACCAAATATAAATAAATAAAACAACTGTCAATCCTTAGTTTCATGAACCTGATTGACCATAGCGTATTAGACCAATGTTTGGGTGTCTCTCTGCATGTCAAAATGACCATTACCCCTAGGTAACATGTGGGAACCAAATCCATGGTAGCCCCAATAGTATACTCATGACTCTAGGGCCTTAACCCATGACAATCCAAAGCATCCGAGCTCTTAATACAAAGTATCTCCAAACACCAAACTCCATATCTATGGTATCTTCAATCTATATCCTCATGACTCTAGGTACCCATCCCATAACAATCCAAATATCAAATATCTAAATTAGTGGTAGACATAATCACTGAGATCCAAATCATTGCTTCTCCCATTAATATATTGAATCCAAATCATGGAATCCCAACTATATCAAATATTTCTCAAGGGATCATTCCATAAACCTAGCATAATGAAAAGAAACACAATGGCTGACTAAATTCCCACACCCCTCACAATATCTTTCACCCCATTGGGATTTCCCATCTGTTTGGATTCTAGGTGGGACCCAAAATCATCACTACATGTGGAAATACATACCCTCTCCGGGATAGTATATCAAAATACACCCACTAGGGTCCCTATGGTAAAACCAAACAGAGGTTCTCAAATGGGATTCCTCAGTCTCAAAAATATATTGGGTCAACACAAAACAATCCAAGGAATTCACATACCACAACATTATCAAAAGGGAAGCTGACCTTGTCGGCTACATGGGGTATCTCTACATATGAAACATTCAAGATATGTCCCATGACCGATCTCATTCCACAAGATATCTCTAGGACAGTAAACTGACCAAATTGATCCCAATATTCCTAAGTTCTATTAACCTAGGCTAAGTTACATTATATGGGAGATGATGACTCTTCCCACCCTCATCTCAATGATCCCAAACATTTCAAAATCCTAAAGGTATTCCTTGGACGTACTCGGTCAACGTCCTCTAAGATTACACTCACCCCTGGATTAGAGGTGTCTCAAGACACCAAGCATGGGTTATTAGTCACTTCAATTCTAGCATCACCTATCAAGATTTTTATTTGACTACCAATGTCTAGAAAGTCCTGGCCTCGAACATTGGTGATAGAGGCAACTAGCTATCACACAAGGGTATTCAGTGACCCTTAGTTACCATTCATTAAAATTAGATATTTTAATTTAATTAAAAAATTATATTAATTTAAATTAATCAAGGGAATCAACCTCAGTTGTGTGCCTAAGAATACACATGAAACACAAATAAAGAACATAAGTCATAAGGATAGTATGTGAGACCACCTACCATATTCGGAGCTTTCCACTTTTATTTTTAAGGGGCCAGTAACAACTGCCAAGGACCTTCAATGACTAATCGAGCTCATATCAGTAACCCAATATCTTATTCTAAACTAAACACATTTAATTAATTAATTATAACATTTATAATTAATAAATTAATTAATTTCCAACTTGAAATAATGTTGGATAAATAACTGAACATCATTGTTTTTCTATAACTACACACAAACGACACCCTAAGGGTCCATATCATAATATTTTACCTATACTGAGTGAAATAATAAACAAAAAATGCTAAAAAAATAGTTATTTAAATTAAATTTTAATTAAAAACCTAGGAAAATCTAAAAATTAAATATACTTCAACTAGGATGTCTTGCCACTATGTGCAGATGGTGTCTCGGGTCACCCTCTTCCTAGGAAGAGTTAAAGCCCCATAATGCTCGGCCGATTACACCATGATCCAGTGGAATATTAACCAAATACCTAACCTAGAGAACTAAAACTAAAAATGAGGTGAGGTGGAGATCAACATAGGTAAACAGAGGGGAGAACGTACCTCAAAATGCCATAAAAACACCTCCAAGGGGCACCCCAAACTAGGGGGGAGGGATGGAAAGAGAAATATAACCCCTAAATGGGCATGGAAAAATATAATGACTTAGGGAGGATACCCCCATAAACTTGAGGGGGGAAGCAGTCATTTAGACCCTTTAATACCCACACCATCTAACAGGTGGCAATGTTATAGAGTTGGTTCTACTATCCATCTTTCCTCTCCTGAGGCTTCTTCAAGCCCCCTAGACGACTCTAAAGCCTCTAAAAAGACTAAAACACCTATATTGGGGAGTTTGATGCCTCAAAACCCACTTCTGAACCTTTGTGAAAAATTTTAATTGCTCACTTAATATAGAAAATTAAAATTCTCGACCAACTATGAATGCTTGTTTGAACACAGGGTTTTACACCACTTATTAGGGAAACTCTGAACACATGTGGTTTTGATAAAAACACTAGAAGAATGATCCTCAATCTAAAAGAACATTACAAATCAAAGGCTCTTCATAGTACAAATGAAACATCCAGATGATTGCTTCTCCTCCCCATGACTGACTTTATTAGAAATAGATAGACCTCATACCCTACTCACTACAAAAGTAATTCTTTGAACATACAAGTAAGATTAAACACATTCAAGGAAATGAAAAAAATGAATACTAGAAATTAACATGATTTGAAAAATGAGTCCTACATGCATCGGAGAAACACTATCGATTAATTTATATTAACATAATGATACATGATATTACAAATAGATTACTAAGTACAAATAATCCTCAAAATCTCTCAGACCACCATAATAAATTTCACTCTTAATATTTATTCCATAATATCTACATGAGTTCTCCTTATAATTGAGACCATATTAACTTATATATTAAGTGATATATATTCAAAAATTTAATCCTGATCCCTTGAAATTATGGAAAAATTAGCTTGACCACTTTAGATTAGATTTCAACTTAGAGACCACTCAAATTTACTAAACTTATGGAACTTCATCACTTAATCATAAATCTATTAGAAGATAGGAACTTATAATGGTCCTACTACCCCTAAAGAGGTATTTTTTCATTGTTTTCACACTGAGCCACTCCACCTTCCACTAAATAACATTAGGTAAATGAAGTTTCGATGAATAAAAATTTAATGAACTGAAACAGACTTCACTTACCAATACTTATTTTAATTGGTCTTTATCTACAATATGAGACTAATCCTTCTTATACATTTATCTTACATTGATTCATTATGATTACATTAGATTAATGACCATATATCATTTCCATTTCTTCCATCAACTCTTAAAATATTAATTTCTATAAAGAGGAATCAAAATTTTAGGATGCACAAGTATCTTCCAAAATAATGTTAGAAGCATATTTAAAATTGATATTAATCACACTTACTCCAATGAGTGTTTTTTTTATTTTCAATATTTATGTTCCTTTTCCCCATCTTCTTGCTTTTTGAAATAAGGAAATATTATCTTTTTTTTGATTCTCTTCATGAACCTACTTATACTCATCTATTAAGGTAGACTCTTCAAACTTCTGTTTTCTCACTGATTTGCCATAAATTTCTTCCAAAAATATCTAAATATCAAAATTAAAAGCACAATGAATGATTTTCTTGAATACCTCATTGTAGATAAATTTTTCATATTTTATTTGTGTATCTCCATCATAAACTCTTTCATTATGATTTCTCAATTCAGAAACTAATTGGACATATTTCATGATCACGTTATTACAACATATAGAAACCAATGAATATTTTCCCCCCATAAAAGTTATTACCACTTAAAAATGGAAGATTTATAATTTAATCTATTTATTTAACAAATCCAAAAATATATTTATATATTTAACATAAAGTTATAACATTTCATATCTAATACCACTTATTGGGATCAAGTAGATTTAATACACCCTGAGAGGGGAGAATAATTAGGGTACACATTGAATTAAACCTTTTATCTCCTATTTTTTCCCTAGGCCATTCAGATATTGTTTCCTCATTGGAAAGAACACATTAAATATCTCTTTTTCTCATAATTCTAATACAAATGAAAATATTACATAAAAATCACACATAAGGATTTTACTTGGTTTTCTAATATATAATAATCCAAGGAGTTTACAAAAAATGATGTCTTAATGTACTAGAATCCACTATACTAATTGTTATTGGATTTATGTTTTTAGGCCATGGACACATCATTCCAAGGCACACTAACATTATACGTTTTTGGAAAGTCTCACTATCAATATATTGGAAACTCACTATTATTATCCTTATCAACTTTTCTATTCTCTCCTTAATAAATGAAAGATGAGATCAACTCTTCTATGTGTGGGTTAAGGCTCTTTCTTTAAAAAAATAGTATCAATAAATTCCTATTACATAAGAAGATTAATCCCTACTAGGATATTATTTTTTACTCCTTAAATAGTTGGACATAGCAACATTACTCCTTATTTTCCTTCATCTCTATAAGAACGAGAAGTAACAATGTAGAACATGAATCTCATTTTTCCTATGTACTCGATATGTAAATATTTTCTGACTATCATCTTTTTATCTTTATATCTTCTTATCTTTATAATAATAGAATAATATTTTGAGATATTTTCCATATTTTAATTTGAAATTCCATAAAAAACAAAAATTTGATTTCCAACTTCAATTCCTCATAATATCTAATCTCCATTTCATCATATGAATGATATTTTTTCTTCAATATTAAATGTCAAAAGAATATTTAGGATATTATAAAAATAATCAGAACACAACATGGTTCCATGCACTATGACATGGTCTTCTATTTACTAATCTTGATTATAGTGTGATGTTATTCTTCATTATGTTATGCTTAGTTAAAAACCAAATCTGTATTCTTTAGAAAAATATCTTATTTAAATAAATAAAATATCACAGTGCGATTGTCCTTTAATCACAACATAACCTTCTTCATTACAGTGTGATAATCATAAATTACTATCCACATTATAAGTCATCTCTTATTATAAAATATATATCATAATCCATGGATGATCACATTATCAAATGTATTTTATAATTTCTAGTTACCCTTATGTATCAACATTTTCAGCATAGTTACTCTTATATATTCTTTGGATCTCCTCTTATATATTCTATTTAAAATAAACACTTTTCCATTTTTCATAGTGTGTTATGGTTACCTTTATGTATCTACATAGTGAATTTTATATATTAACCTAGTTCCATTTACATTTTGTCATTGTTACCTTTACATATCATGTCTTTTCCATTTTCTCAGACTTAGTCTGCTCAGCATCTAGTGACTCTTACATATCACTTATAGAATCTAGATTACTCTTACATATCACTTTTAAGTACCTTTATGTATCACATTGAATGTTTTTCCTTCTCCGTATTTTATGTTTCGATCAAACCTTACATATACCTCAAGATTATTCTTACGTATGTGAATTTTCCAATTTGAATCTTTTAGAATCCTAGTATCCTTTATGTATTTTACTGAATTAAACATATATATTTTCATGGTTACTTTTATGTTTTAGGAATTTTTCATATTCTTGAAGTTAACCATTACACATTGTCTTGGATACCTTTATGTATTGGCCTATTTACTTTTAAATACGGTATTTTTATAAATTCTTGAAACATTGAATTCTATTTACCTTTATATATGTGACATTAACATTTTTATGAAATCTAAGAATATAAAAACTTTAGAGTAGAATTCATATTGGTATTATCCAACCATATTCAAAGCATCTTAACTTTGTCGAAACATCTTCAAGATTATCTTCCAAAATAAATTCTAAACTTCCACTTCCTAAAAAAAATTTATATTTCCAATTATATATCTTTTGAAAAAACTCCATGTTTGAAATAAATTATAGAAAAATAGATTCCTCAAATTAAAAATCTATATATGTTGCTATTGTACATTTAATAACTTCAAAAATTATAGCAATCAAATAAAACATACATCATTCTGGTTGCAACACTTGAAAATACTGTCTTAGGCTTGTAAATGATTCATATTCATGAAAGTCTCAATCACAATGGTCATCACCATTAAAAAATAATAATAAAATAGGATTTATCCAATATCTAAAATGATAAAACTAGGTGATAAGAATGAGATTCACATCCTACCTAGTTAATGATTCTTTAACATCTCAAGATCTTCTTTCTAGATTCGTAAGTTCTACATCTCCATGAATGAATATTAAATCCTCCATCTACCTAGGATTATATTGTATATGGAAATGGATAACTATATATAGATATAATTAAAGATGAATTTATATAATTGGATCTAATGAACTAAATTATTTAATTAACAACCCAAAATATCTCAGCATGGGACCCAAATCCTGGACACATAAATTATAGATCTTTTAAGAAAAATGCCTCATTCTTAATAAAACCATGGTGTAGGAATATCTATGTAAGTATTCAGACAAGAGTTATTACTCTTTTTTACATGGGATAAAATTTTATTTATTTAATAAATATTAAATATCCCTTAAAATTTTATTAGATCAAAATTTCACCAAAACTCAACCCAAGGGTAAACACCATTTCCCAGGATCAATGAAATCATAAAAAACTTATGAGATCATTTACTATGTTGAAATAAAATTTTTTCATTTTTAGGGACCTAGGTTGTTTTCAACTCAAAAATGTGATAAGTCTTTCCTATGTAAAAACTCAGGTCCCAATATGATATTAAGAAGAAGGAAATATATATCCATTTATGTTAAAATGAATAAATAAGGGAGGTTATGATCAAATTATATAAAGGCATTCCACTACCCAATTCACTAAAAAAATTCTAGAGGCATTGCATAAGAAGGTATAATTACAAGATAAAATGATTCAAATAGATTCATATATCATTAATTATTTACCTAGTGGAAGAAAAATAAAATTCCATAGAAGAGGTGGCTGAATTTATAGAGAAAATAGAGGATTTTTTTTTGTTTTTGTCACGACCTGACCCAATGGGGCTGAGCCGAAACTCCCCAAGCCCGCCTTCATAGGCTAGGGGCTAGCGACTAACGCTAAGTAGGCTATCACACACAAGGCCTTAGACTAAAGTACCTATACACACGCACCCACATACACATCCATGAAACAGTGCATATATATATATACAAAAAAATGAAAACTAAAATGCATGCATATATCTATCCCAAACAAAGTATAACAAAAGTACAAAAGGGAAAAAAATGGGCCCACCAAAAGAAAACTGCAAAAGCATACAACCTTCTCTGAAGGAGGGGATTTCTATCATACTATTACATGTAAGCTCCTCATACAAGCTCTAGTGAAAACCCTGGTCAATACAGCTACTACACTCTGCCTGCTCCGGGTCCAACTGGGACTCCGTCGAAGGACCTGTGGTCTGCACAATACACAAGACATGTGCGGGAAAATCCCATGTAGGGGTGATTATAATAATACCTAGTAGGATCCCCAAAAACCCCAAACCAAAATGGTAGAAATTGATAGGCATCGGTTAACTCGACCCGACCTGAGGGAACCCAAATGAGAGAGAAGCTCCATCTCAAGACCATCCTCAACAATACCCGACTAGTCAGGTCGATGCCCCTAGAATGTCAAAAAAATGACACTTACCACAGGGACTCCCAATACGTACCTAGATATACTCAGTTCCAAGTCACATAGTCCCAACCATAGACAATACAATGAAAATGACTTGATGTTCCAAAGTAACACTCACATTGATCTCATGAGGTACCGAACTCATAGATAGAAAAAATATCCAAACCATCCCTAATGGATCACAAAACGAAAGGGGAAAGCATCGAAAGCTCGAAGTCGATGAGCCAACCACACCATCTCAAATCGCACACCACCGAGAGATGCCACTCCATCGATAAAACGAATGAATGGAACCCCTGACCAACTCTCGTGATACATATATGTGAGGGAAAACTTGACGGATAGTTCCACTGAAGAAGTCACCCGGTGACTAAACTACCACCAAATCCTTAGATAGGGGATCCCACCTAGGGTTCGCTGGGGGACGCTAAAACCCTAATAGGAAAACCGAACATAGAAAGGGGTATTTCACAACATCTTAAATTTGGCACAACCCATCTCATAGAGGATCAAAACCTATGTAGTGTTGGTGACACCGATACTGAGAACTTTACTGAGGAAAACGTCACAACATATCGTAGAAGGAAGAAACGCATCTCGATACACGGATAGGGAGTCTGCACTCAAGGTTCACTAGGGGATCTGTACCCTATGGTAACATCCTGGGTAGAGGATCAGCGCCCAAGTAAATATTGGTCACGTCGACACCAAAAACCCTACTAGGGAAACAAAAAGGGACGTTAGGATTGTGTTGGGCCTCTTGGGGTGATATATGATCCAAGTTTGCTGAGTCTGAAGTCAAATCCGATTGAGACAACTCATTCCAAAAAGAGGGAATGCATATGCACTTCACATATGAAAAGTAGACAAAGAGGGGTCACAGTCTGGTGAAGGGGAAGTGATACTGAAAACCCTTGTAACTAAAGGAACAGGGGACCCACTCAACCCAGCTAATCGCATTGTCTCCATCTAAGACTAGGGGGAACCACTCAACCCAGCTAGTAGTAACATCGCCAAAGAGAATAGGGGGGCCTAATCAATCCAGCTGGTCAACATCACTAACCCAAGAGACCCATACAACATCACCTACACACCACATCTCTTAGGCCCAAAATGCATCCACCACCATGTTCTACATGGAAAAATATGCAGGATAGGCTATTTACTCGTCCAAAACAGACAACCGATGAAAAAAGGTACTATTCACCACAATGGGTCCCCATGGGTCCCATGCATCGATCCCGAAACACATTCGATGTATCACGTCGTCGTGATCCTCACGTAAAAACACATGGGATTGACTACTCATCCATCCAAAACAGACACCCAGTGAAAAAGTCACATTTTACAACAAATGCCCAAACCGGGCCCCATGGGGCCCTAACCTTGAATTTCAGTCTAAGAACCTTAAATCAGTCTTGAAACATCTACCTTAATTCCAGGGTCACAACTCCATTGATGACACGTCAACTGGGCATCATATTCAGAAGATACGTCTGATTCAAAGTTTTCCAAATAATAATAATAATAATAATAATATTATTATTATTATTATAAGTATTATTGTTATTATTATTTTTGGACATTTCGTGCCCTCGAGAATTGAACCCAAAAAAAATTCTCTAATTGACCTCAAAATGTCTGCCTTGAAGTAAGGGTCACATGGCCGTAGATGACATGTGAAACAAACCCCTGGATCGCAACTTATATGGTTTTAAAGAAACCCTATCCCGAAACACCCAGACTGGCCCAGATCGACCGATCCGGCTCACCAGCACATGGCCCCACTCGTGCAGCTCAGCCTGCCACCACCTACCATCTGGGCTCTACCGAACCCCATCCGACCTCCGTCATTCCCCAACCAGACTCCACCGTGCCTCCCAGCGGAAACCTCCATTGCCGCCACTGTAATCTTCCCTCTCCGCCAAAAAACTTCCACAGACCACCGGGACCACTCCGGTGGTTCAAAAGTTAATTCAGGACTAGATTTATAAACCTTGGGATGTGATCTTCATAGACTTAGTCTCCGATCGGAGATCCCTTAACATTTCGATACGACAAAAAGTTGGCGGATCTTCTGCTCGCTGACGCGCCTCCTCCGGTGCTTGAAACTCAAAACCATCATAGATCCAAAACCCCTGGATCACGAACTTCATATATCCATTATACACTTGATATTTTTATGTCATTTCATCGAATCAAAAATTAAACAATGAATAAATACAAAGAACGGATGAAGAACGCGAAGAACGCACGATCGAAAACTTAATTTGATGATGGCCGATATTAGTTTGGCCATCAAGAGAGACAATCAAAGCTAAAAAAATGGAAACAAATAAAAAATGACAAAAAAAACTTTGACCAAGGATAAAAAGAATCCGAAAGAAGGATCCTACCTAGATTCTAGATCTGCCATTGTGTTCGATGTGCTCTAATTTTCTAGGATTTGATGTTTCGTTGAAATCCCTCAAGAATCTAACATCAAAATGCCAACTAGAAGGAGAGGAGGAGTTCTGCTAGCCACATGAGAAAATGACTCAAACCCTTTATCATATGATTAACCTCTTATTTATAAAAAACAACAAAAATGACCACCAATGGTCATGAGATCCGAACCTCCCACGCCCTCTCACTTTAGGTTGTGCCTAGGTAAAATACCCCGCTTCAAACCCAATGGTGGTATCGAAATTACAATATGTTCCCCCGTTCATAATTTATTCGAGGAAGCATCCAAGATAAAATAATTTTTATTTGACTATTTTATTTACATTTTCACACTCCCTGGATTTTTCTATAGCAGGCCTGCACCGATGAGAGTTATACCCCACCTAGGGTAAATGCCATGCTCGAGACTCAATCGTGGACTTGGATTTCCAACTCAAACTACCATTTTAGAGATAACTCGTTTCTTCCATGTCCATAGTATAAAAATACTTAATATTTTTATAAAATTTATTCCAGGAACACCGGGCCTTGGAATCGCACGACGTCTCTGTTCCTAGCTCTATAGTTATTTTTAGGAATATTCTAAAGTCTGACAGAGCAAAACCTGAGTCTCTAAATCCACCCCACCTTAAAGATTTTCATCCCTGAAAAGAAAAATCAAAGGAATAAGGGAAAGGACCTTAGTTATCCACTGGGACTCCCATGATAGTGATCTCAACAAAAGTTCTTGTGCTGTACAAACACGCACCAAGAAGAACCACAACACCAACAATGAAAGAGAGGGTTCACAAACCTCAGAGGTAGCCTGACGCCTCTGCAATCACCCTGAACCCTCGCCGAGATCCAACTGAACACAGGACCTCATTACCAAACACCCCGGTCCACCCTTGTTGCTCTAAAACCACCCTGAATGAACCCTAACAGACCCCAACTAGCTCCGAATGGTCTATTCCAACACCAACACACGGGCAAGGAAAAGACCACCTCAACACCCCTTCTTTCCATATGACTTGTGCCAACACCAAACCTTATAAGGTTGACACACTCCCCATATTATGGAAAAGTCCTCACCCAAAGGATACTCGGTCACATGATACCTCAAAACAAAACCCCAACACCTCACGAGAAACACCTCCTCCACAAGAAGAACAAATAAGGTTTCCCAAATGTACCCACTGGGTCTTACAAGCCCTTACGAACCACCACCAATGCATAGAACTGACCTTGAACTCACATGTCGAAAGAACTCATCCATCGCACCTCATCACTATCCTCTTTGGGAGGCACTAACTTGCTCGCACTATTTTGGATCATGCCATAAGGGTGCGTCTTAGTGGGGGAAGTGTCGATACTTCCTAAGAATCTGAAGCCACAATGAACCACACCACAACCTCCTTGATCATCCCACGAACAAGCTAACACCGAGCACACGAGGGAACCAGTGAACAAAAAAGGCCTACCCAGAAATGCACACTAGGTTTTACTGGGACCTCAACTACCAACAATGCCAAGCCTTGTGTACAAAAGTAAAAGGGACTCAGCCACTGTTCCTCGATATTGTCCTCTTTGGGCGGCACTAAGTCACCCACACGGTTTTCATCCCGTCACAAAAACATGTCTTGGTGGGGGAAGGATCCATCTTCCTCATACTGTGGAAGCTACTTCAAACAACACCAACCCAAGGTCCTGACAACACATCTATTATGCTTTTGAACAAAACTTTGATGCAAAACCTTTGAAGTCAACCATCGTAGTAACGTCTTGAATAAATTCAATACACACCACAATTAAAGAGTATATCTGGGGAGATGACTCAAGAAGGATAAGAAAAAACCAAAACCCAGTCCTATATGATGCATGTACCAATATTCTCATATAAACGGTGTTCTAATGTACTGAGTCGATAGATAGGTTATCAGAGTCCTAGTGTATAGATATGTCATCTTCCCTTAGTAATACTGGAGTCCCAGGACCGAAATACTAACTCGAAACATCCGAACACTGACGCTATGAAACCCAAAACAAGATCACAGCTAGAACAACTCTGCTTTGAGGTCCCAAAGGTTGAACATACTCTGATACCACTCTATCATGATCTAATCTAGTGGGGATCAAGCTGCAACTCCCCAAGCCCACCTCCATAGTCTAGGGGCTGTCGATCAATGCCGAGTATGCTATCACACACAAGGAGGACTTAGCCTGAAGTACCTGTACACATGCACCCACATATACCTCCATGCAACAGTTTAGGGATATATATATATATATATATAAACTAAAAACTAAAATTCATTCATACATCTATCCTAACCATAGTACAGGAAAAGTACAAAAAGGGAAAAAAAATAGGGCCCACAAAAAGAAAACTGAAAAAGCGTCCAACCTACTCTGAAGGAGGAGATTTCTATCATACTCCTAATGATAAGCTCCTTGTCCAAGCTTCGGTTAAAACCCTAGTTAGTATAGCTACTACGCTCTCCTACTTTGGGTCCAACTGGGACTCCGTCGAAGGACCTGTGGTCTGCACAAGACACAATACTTGTGCGGGCAAATCCCATAGAGGGGCGAGTATAAGAATAATTAGTAGGCACCCCAAAAATCCTAAAACAAAAAGGGTTAAAATGATAGGCATAAGTTAACTCAACACATCCTGAGGGAACCCAAATGAGAGAGAAACTCCATCTTGAGACCATCCTCTACAATACCTAACTAGTCAGCTCGATGTCCTTATCATGTCAACCAAATGACACATACTACAGGGACTCCCAGTACGTACCTATATATTATCACTTAGAAGTCTCATGGTCTCAGCCATAGAAAATACAATGAAAATGAATCAAGGTTCTAAAGAAACACTCATAGAGGTATCATGAGGTACCGACCTCATAGATAGCAACAAGAGCCACACCATCCTTGATGGATTGAAAAACGAAAGGGGAAAGCATCAAAAACATGAAGTTGATGAGACAACCACACCGTCCCAGATAGCACTCCAATGAGAGATGCCACTCCATAGGTAAAATAAATGAACGAAATCCCCAACCAACTCTTGTGATACATGTCCACATGGGAAATCTCGATGGACATTTCCATAGAAGAAGTCACCTGGTGACTAAACTACCACTAACTCCTCAGGTAGAAGATCCCACCCTGGGTCTGCTGGGGGACACTAAAACCCTAACTTGAAAATTGAAAATAAAAAGGGGTATTGTACAATAAACTGAATCTGGCACAACCCATCTCGCAGAGGATCAATTTTCATGCAGTGTTGGTCACTTTGATACTGAGAACTCTACCAAGTAAAGTGCCATGACAGATCGCAGAAGGAAGAAATGCATCTCAATACATAGATAGGGATTCTACCCCCAGGGCTCAGTGGGGGACCCATACCCTACTGGAATATCCTGGGTAGAGGATCAGTGCCCGAGTAAATATTGGTCATGCCGATACCAAAAACCCTACCAGGGAAACACAAAGGGATTTGAGGATCGCGCTGGGCCTCTCAGGGTGATACATGATCCAAGTCTGCTAATTCTACAATTGAATCAAATTGAGACAAATCATTCCAGAAATAGGGAACGTATCTGTACTGCACAAATGCAAAAAATTCGAAGAGGGGTCACAGTCTGGTGAAGGGGACGTGATATTGAAAACCCTCATAGTAGCTGAAGAGGGGTCACAGTTCCATGAAGGGGACGTGATAGCATAAACCCTCATAGCTAAAGAAATAGGAGGACCCACTCAAACTATCTGATCGCAAAGCCATCATCTGAGACTAGGGTGAACCACTCAACCCAGCTAGTAGTAACATCGCCAAAGAGACTAGGGGGGGCCACTCAACCTAGCCGATCAGTGTCACTAACCTAAGAAACCCACAAAATATCACCTAAATTTCACATATCCAAGGCCCAAACCATGGCCACCATCATTCTCTAAGTAGAAAAACAAGCAGGATAGGCTATTCACTCACCCAAAATGGAAAACCGGTGAAAAAGGTACTATTCATCACAACGGTTCCTCAGGGGGCTCACTCCTCAATCCCAAAAAACATTAAACGGATCACACTATTGTGGTCCTCATGGAAAAACACATGGGATTGACTAGTTATCCATCTAAAATGGACACCTGGTGAAAAAGTCACATTTCAACTCAAACGCCCAAACCGGGACTCATGGGGCCTTCACATCATATTTAAGTCTAAGAACCCAAAATTGTTCTTGGAATTAATTATAGGGTTATAACACTACTGATGGAGTGTTAAACGGACATTAGATGCAGAAGATACACCCGATTCAAATCTCTCCAAATAATATAATAATATATTATTATTTTTGGATATTTTATGCCCCCGAGCATCGATCATGACACAAAAAGTTCTCCAACCAACCTTAAAAGTTCCACCTTGATTCAAGGGTCACATAGACATAGACGACATGAAAAACAGACCCATGGATTGCAACTTACAGGTTTTTAAAGAAAACCTCAGCCCGAAAAACCCAGACTAGCCCGACCCGCAGCGTAGGCCCGACCCACCGCCACCCACTAGCCAGGATTCGCCGCGCCCCAACTAAAATCCATTGTGACGCCCACCGGAAACATCCATCGCTGCTACTGGAATCCTCTCTCTCCACTAGAAAACTTCCGTGGACCATCCGGACCACTCTGGTGGTCCAAAAATTAATCCGTAAACCTCAGGACACGATCTTCACATACTCAGTCTCCTCTCGGAGATCTGTCACCGTTTCAATGCAATGAAAAGTTGGCGGATCTTCCGCTCGCTATCATTGTCCTCCGGTACTTGAAACTCAAAACTATCGTAGATATAAAACCCCTGGATCATAACCTTCATAGATCCATGCTCTGTTCTATGTTTGGATGTCGTTTCATTGAATGAAAAAGTAAATGACAAATAACAGCGAAGAACTGAAAAAGAACATGAAGAATACGCAATCGAAAACTCAATACAATGATGTCTGCAGTTAGTTTTTCCATTGAGAGAGAAAATCAAAGTAAAAAAAAGAAACAAATAAAAAACAATAACAGAACTTCAATCGGGGATAATAAGAATATGAAATAAGGATCCTACTTAGATTATGGATCCACTGTTTCACACATTGTACTCTGATCTACTAGGTTTTGAAGTTTCCTTGCAATTTTTCAAGAATCTGATGTTGAAATACCGACTAGAAGGAGAGGAGGAGTTCTCCTGGCTACAGGAGAAATTGAGCCAAACCCTTTCTCATATGCTCAACCACTAATTTATAGAAAACAACAAAAATGGTCGTCAACGGTCGTGAGATCCGAACCTCCTGTGCCCTCTCACTTTAGGTCATGCCAATGCAAAACACCTCACTAAAAACCCAAAAGTAGTCTCAGATTTCAAATATGATCCACTGTTCAGAAGTTATTCGAGGAAGAATCTGAGATAAAATAATTTTTATTTGATTATTTTATTTATGATTTTTCCCTCCATGGATTTTTCTATAGCATGCATACACCAATGAAAGTTATACCCATCCTAGGGTAAACACCATGCTCTGGACTCAACTGTGAACTCGAATTTCTATCATAAACTGCCATTTTAGAGATAACCCATTTCCTCCATGTTCATAGTATGAAAATAATTAATATTTTTATAAAATTTATCCCGGGAACACCGGGCCTCCGAATCGTATTCCATCTCCACACCTGACTCTGGAATTATTTGTAGAAATATTCCAAAGTCTGACAGGAAAAAACCCGAGTCACTACAGTTTTAGCCATTGATAGGGAAGAGGGAGTCGATATAGAGATGGAAATTTATGATGAATATTATAACATTAAATAATTAGATAATCCACACATTTCTATATATTATATAAAATCAGAAAGATGGAAAAATACTCATGAGAAAGTAAAGGGGGAGTAAGCCTATATTATATCCACACCTTAGTAAAACCTACAGTGAATCTATGATAATAAGGGGCCATGAAAATATTTGTATAAGGTTCCCCCCATATCTAGGGTATTTGGAAGAGCACTAGAGCTAAAAGGATGTGGTGGATTAAATCATATAATTCATATCATCCTTTAGAATATATATAACCAATATTATTATCTAGTTTTATACATTGAAAATGAAGCTCTTCTTGTGGGGGTATGCCTAATATTTAATTAACTTATTTTATTTTCATTATATATGTTTGTTTTAATAAATATATTATAAATTTGTTGTTTTTATTCATATAATAATATAATAGAAAGTTTTAAAATACATTTACTCATTTTTTACTCTTTAGAGTGGCCCAAGTTGTATATATCCTTCATATTTTCTTCATTACATACCCAATATTATTGTGTATACTTCCACAATTTTGTTTTAACTATAATGAGAACAAATACTAGATAAGTGTGGGGGAGTGATATTGAATATTTTAGAATATTTATTGTGTGTTTTTATTTTTTATAATTGGAGTGTTTTTTAAAAATAAATGGAATAAATGGATCTTAAAATAATATTCATTTCCACATGTATACACAAAATATATTATGAAGAGTGATTTTGTTTAAAAAAATTAAGGTAAAAGGATTAATGATTTAATTTAAATCCATAATTTTTATTTTCAAACATATTTATGAGTTTTGAATAATCATAAAAGTGTATTTATAAATAATTCTCCAATGTTTATTATTTTACCAACCTATGAGGTATGAAAACATATTTGAATTACTCTTCTAAAAATTTATCCTTCTTGCGTGTTATGTTGGGTTATTTTTTTGTATTATAGAGCATTGTAAAATTTTATTTTATGAATTTATATAGTTTATTAGCTATATTAAAATAAATAAGAACTATTATGAAAGATTTTTCATCCATTTGTGACTTCCCTTTTCAACTTAACCTCATATTTGTCCCTTAGAAACCATGAAATTCTTCATAAGTGAGCCATAATATAATCCAAAAATTTATTACCAACCAAGATCTTAGGTATTTTTTATATGAATATAATTATATGGGGGAAGGCTATTTCATGGGATATTATGGGAGGAATTATGGGTGTATTAATTCAATTTTGGAAAAAATAGTTCCTCATGAAAACTTTCATTGTTATAATTTTATCATCTTATTCTCTAAATAAAAAGTGCACATATAAAAAATAGTATTTAGAAAAATAAAAAAGGATTAAAAAATATAGAGTTATTAAGGAGGATAAATAATTCATTACATACACTACATTGAATTTTTAACCATTATATAAAGAGGAAATACGAGTGTTATGGTGAATACCAATATAGGGTAATATAAAGGAAATGTATCAATAATATATGAATTTAATAGCATTCATTGTACTTTAAGAGAAAACTATTCATATGAGGCATTTTTTCACATGATCACCTACCTATCATTAAACATAGATCAACCCAATATAATTAATTATAATATAACCCTAGAATATATTTTTGGTGAAATGGAAATGAAATCCTAAATATAGAATTATGCATAACTTAAGATTAAGGAAAACTCTGTAAATAATTTACTCCTCAGAGATAGTGAGAGAGAATAAAATAGAAAATTCTCTAAGAAGGTTGGTTACCATGGGCTATATATTAAAATTAGAACCTGAGATAAATGTTTATGGGAGGGTGAAGAAGTCAAGAAATGAGTTTATAAATATTTCATGATAATTTTAAGTGGATAGATTGAAAGGTTTTCTTAACTATGGATTAATTTTTTGAACATGGAATTGGATATACGCTTTTCACTTTAATTCATTGATAATATTTATTATAAATATAATAGATAATTAAGGGGGAGTTATCGAAACATATTTTTCAAATTTATATCTTATAATTCAATTAAAATATCCCTATCATTTTCATATTTTGAGGGTAGACAATAATTTATTACTATATTTGTAAATTTTATCAGTGATTGAAAAAGGAATCTTAAATGAGAATTTTATTAAATTATTATTTATTTTTTAATTTCATTACTACTCATAACTTTTATTTTTTTGGAATAAATAAAGTGAAATTCAAATCAAGGCCAAAGAGAATGAATATCAATGGGCTGGTAAAGGAAAATGGACTCCCATATTCTATGGAAGTTAGATGATGGTTGAATTGAACTGGTGATATGTGATGTAAAGAAAGCCAAGTATATAGAAATATCAAGTCTTAACATTTGATATTTCAATTTCCCCATGAGAAATTCAATCACCAATTATGACTTCCAAATATCAAACAATTTTCTAGATTAAAATTAGCAAGGAATGACTAATCATTATCTATAATATTTGTTAGTTGATTCCTACAATGAAATCACACTATTCGATATCAACTATCATAAAATAAACATGGTGATATGTTTAGGGGATTTAAGGAACAATGTTCATATAGTTTATTATATTTTATGAAAAATGACATATCAAAATCATTGATCAGGTTAACAAATCTATCAGAGTCTACAACATCATTTTGGAAGTACATCATGATATTCACAGTGAATAAAAATAAAGGGGAAGGGTATGTCATAACCTATAATAGGTATAAATTTTCAAAATCTCTATAGTAGAACTTGGATTCATAACTTATGCTTGGGAGATATCATTACATGTTACAATGATGATAAACTAAGCTGCACCATGCCAGAAATATGATGTCTCTGCATCATAAAACCTAAACATCCCCTAATAAACATCATCATCTATTTTCTAATCATACCAAAGGAGATCTATGAAACTATATGCATATTTATAATAATTAAAAAATGGGAAATATTAAACTATGTTGAAAATGATCTCAATCATTGATAAAGAAACGAGTCTATGTACAATATTATCCATATGAATTTCCTAACCAAATTAGGAAATGATGAAACCAACTGGATATATGGAGATCTATCATAAAGAGAGGTAAGAATGATTAAATCATGGGTTTGACACTGAAATCCACGTTTCTTAAATCTTATCTAGTATGAAAGATAACCATGAAGCTTTGAGAATGCAATAATATGGAGAATCTAATAGTATAAAGAAAAAGTGAGCTCCACATCATATCCATAGCATAAAGAATAATAAACATAATAAAATTAGAATATGGAGAACACATAATGGAGGATAAACAAAAAATATATTCACTTCATGTTAAAAAAAATTAGAATGCAATATTATGAGCACTCTAAATGTAGTGAATTGATCAAATAAAACTATAACTCTAATTTTTAGGATAGAAACAATGTAGTATAACTAACTCAATATCAAACCCAATTCCTAATTTCATTAATAAGGATATCTTAAACATTAAGAAAAATTATAACGACCACCTTCAAACTGACAGCAGTCCCATGAATCTACAAACATGAAGTCACATGTAACATGCATAGGATGTCACACCTGAGCACTAAAATAAAATGTCATGATAGAAATGGATGTTTGAACTAGTATCTCATCATGGTTGACATTAGCATGAAGAAAATTTGAATCAACATGAAACTAAGTATTTTATTTCCTTATCATCATAGTAAACTCAAATGAACTGGAGTAGTCACGAATTGTCTAGGATATATATTACAAACATGAACCACTTAGAATAATAACCATGATCTTCCTCATAGTATAAATAAACCAAGGAGTAAACTATAAACCATATCAATCCTTTGAACATCAGTGAAGGATAATAAACAAAAACCATAGTCTTTTCCTACAGTGACTCTACTAACTCAATCTAGGTTTGATAGAGCTTTCTATCAAAGCATACACACAAAAATTATATTTATTATCCGTGATTGGTATGGAAACCATGAATACCAATGGCCATTATCATTCAATGGTTGATTCAGTGGGTTAAAATGATATAAGACAACCTATATCATCATGTTCACTGGGCCCCTACCCATCTAGCCCAAATTTTCTTAATGTTCCCACAAATCCCATCATCATATATAATTCATCTCTTAAAAAAATTATTTATGTAATATGAAAAATTAAAATATGTATAAAAATTAAAAATAAAAATTATGATTCAAAAGATATCTAAAATGTAACATCATGACCCTAACCATTCACATGAAAAGATATAGAGTGCCACATACCTTAGGTGACATCCTCCAGACACCAAAGGATGATAATAAATGTTAAGAACTTACTAAATCACGGGGGGATGATTTACCCTTTAAATATAAAAATGATATCCATAAAATAACAAAAACTACGAAATGAATACTTTATGATGCATGAAATTTAAACAATACGACTCAAAATTAAATAACTAAATAATATAAGAGTATTAAAAAAAAGTGGAATAAGATAACCAACCGTAAACTAAAAGACATCCAAATGTAGTAACACTGATGTGGCACCACTCTAACTTCCTCACATGAAAAATAACCTAGCTCTAATAACCATCCTAAGAATTTAGTATCATGATTATACACTAGATAAATAAGTGTATTTTCATTTACCATTTTCATGATAAATAAATTCTATATACACACCAAGGTTAATATGCAAGAAGTGAGTATAAAAACTTAGTAGGAAATCCACCAAAAGTTTCACACACATTCTGCTATGATAGGAACAAGTTATCTCATAGTTAAAAATATAAATAAAATAAACCAGGGGAAATATAAAGTAGTTTACTAAATTAATTCAATGAAACTTGAGAAATAGGAATAGTTAATCCATTTATTCCACTTGGAATACCCATTCTATGTTCTCTCCCTCTCCCTCTTACACATGATTGAAATGATAGTCTCAATACTCATTAATGATAACTCATTCATTCATCAATACAGTCATCAATGATAATCTTCTATGTACCCAAAGAGGCACCAGCCTTTTATTTGAACCCAACTAACATCATCCAGTATAATATTAACTAACACCAACTAAGTATGTTATGTCTCCGTATCAAAATTTCTATAAAAAAACTATCTTTTTACCAATTAATCAAACATATCATGGGCATCAACCACAATTCATAGTCTAAAACAAAACAAAAAAAGGGTTTTCCAATAATAATTTAAGAATTATTTTAAATAGATAAACAGAAGAAAAAGATTTAGAAATTGATTCCTTATAGTTCTATAATGAGTGGAGATAAAAATAGAAACCACCTACCTCATAATAGATCTCATACAAGATGATGAATCAAGTCATGATCTAGATAATCTGGACTACCTTCCTCATTCCATCAACAAATCCCAAAAATAATTTGTCAAAATGTGACTGATCGAATAGATACAACAATATAAACTCCAATATAAGGTTATTTTCAAAGGAAAATGATAAGGTATAGAGATTAAAGAATAATTAGGAGATAATGGGGCTCTTACCATTAGTATCCCAAACCCAACACACTTCTATCCATTGAAATCATGCTTCGATGGTAAGAGAGTAACCTAAATCGCCTAACCGAAAGGTGGGGGTCAAGATCATAGACCAATAAAGAAATAATGAGTGTTTCCAGAGGATTATTAGGGTCAAAATTAAATTTTAAAATTTAATTTATGACGTTTAATGGTTAAGCCACACATTTTACCAATCCATGCACCAATCGTGCATCACCACTATCACAAAACTGACATGTTGTAGGGGTTGGATGCATAGTTTGAAAAACCATGCACCAACCGTGTGAAACTCCCCTGTCTATTTTACATGTTTGAATGGCCTGAATGCCTTCATTTTTATTTATTTTTGATAACCCCCCTTTTAAGGGTTGAAGGGGAACCCTAACATTACATTGCCTGTAGGCTTAGAGACATTATAGGACCCGTAAGTCTTAAGGAAATCATACAAACTATAACTAATTGAAACCACCCCTCCTTGGAATCTACAACATGATCAGCTCTCCACTTTTTCATGGATGTTCGGATAGCTGTCCTGTATAGATATGCACAACTCCAGTATTGATGGAAATTCCATACCCTCTCATTCTTCAAAATTCATTAGCCCTGCTCTGGTGAATGCGCCCTGATCTTGAATCCTCCTCTAGAGTTGGTTCCTTGTAGAATTTGTCTAGGAATATGCACATCAGGTGGCCCAAAGGCCTTGAGTTGGACTTAAACCATGTACCTCCTACTATACTTCCTTATCCTACTGCATGGATTCTTGATGAATCCACACAATTTACCCTAATCATTCTTAAACAATACAACCCTATAAATCTCTCCAAAACATTTCAAAATACCTAAGACTAATCCCAATCAATACATAGCTCAAAAATAGACAATAAAGAAATAATTTCATAAATATAGGTGGTGTTACATTCTTCAAACCTTTGGTATTTCCATCCCTAGAAATCTAGAGATTGGTAGTGCATTTGTAGTGTTTTCTCCGTCATCTCTTTCTCATATTTCCATGTATCCTATTGAAGTTCACTATGATGAAGAAATAGCTGAACCAAAGGAATAAATTTGTTATAAAATATTTTATATAGTTTTTACAAGATATTAATTGGTGTGTAAACAAATGTAGCATCTGTTTCAAGATAAACATGATTCCATTGAATAAAAAAGGTAGGATCCATAACATCCAGACCTGGATCACTATTAATAGTGACTGTACTGATGGAAGCACATTACCTTAGGTGCACCTCCCCATACACAAGAGTCTTCCAAATAGAAGTGAGGTTCTAAGGAGTTACCATGGGGAGAATATACCCCTTATATCATAGTGCACAATCATAAAGAAAATAACCAAGTATCATGCACAAAAAATAACCATTGGAGTACATAAAGAAATAAAACATCTGGACAATAATAATATGAAATGTATAATATACAATCATATAGACTCAATCACCCACTGGATAAATCGCATATAAATAATAGAAAAAATAAATAAAATACCATAAAGGATCTATTGTATCACTAATCCATACCTCATACTAAGCCCCGTATAAATTCCCGATCCATCTTGATAGATCAATCCTAAGCCTGAACCCAACCTTTGATTTCAACCAAGGGAAGGTATGCTTAGGTACCCATGTGAAATGGTGTCCCAAGCAGGGTGTGAGTATAAAACATAGTAGGGAACCACTAATGTGGTCTCATACATATCAGAATTGCAGTGATATATGCATGTGTCATGTTCTGAATAAATAAATCACTATTGTAAGATAAAATAATAACAACTATTGATCCTTAGGTCAATGACGTTGATTGAAAAAACTTACTTTGACTAGTTTTGGAGTGTATTTAAGCACACCATGATTATTATGTCAACCATAATAATTAAATAAGGGTCTTTCACCCCAGTATACATTGATATTGATCCAAGGGATTCATACAACAATATATATAGTATAATGACCTTGGGGGAGCTCTATCCTAGTATCAAAACATGAGGAATGCACCATCTTAGTATGAAATAGTCCTGATAAATGATCCCAAATATCCTAAAAAGGCTCAAAAATACCCTATGAATACCCCATAGGCCCCCAACAACTAGTACATAGCAGGAACTTCATCCTCCAAAAGGCTCGACCACACCCACTAGATACCCCACAAGCCCTCAGTAGCTAGCACATTGCCAAAAATACCTCCTATATAGAATAAAATTAATCATGAATCCAAACCCATGAAAGCTCCCCAATAGAAAAAATGATCTCCCAAATGGAATTTTACTGACCTCCCCATAGGGAGTATTCATGACCTCCCCATAGAAAGCATTATTGACCATCCATAGGGTGATTCATTTTAAACTAAAATAACCACCACCCCATGGGTGTTTTCCATTTAATATAAAAAACTTCTTTAAGAGTGCATACCATCTAAAATGATAAAAAAACCACCCAAGTGTGTTTTAAAAATCACTAATAAGAATAAAGGTAATAATGGTTGGCTAAATTTGTAAACCTATCATCACTATCCATATCCCATTAACTCATAAGTATGGTATGGGTTCTTAAGTGACACTCGTAACCATATTTACCTAGGTCTCAAACACCCTTCCAATGTCAAATATTAGTCAAGGAACCTACTTGTGTCCCATAGATCAATACACTAGTAGTGTCACCCAATTGGGGGTCATCGGTCTCAATAGAGTCACATGGGGCATCACCCATCCCACGTGGGACATCAAACCCCTAAATATCCTCATAAATAGAACAAGGCCTCGTAGGCCGCACAAGATATTCCACTTGGAAGAAGACATGGGAGATGAATCATGGACCATATAAAAGACAAAGGTCTTCCTAGGTCAGACCGCCCACCAAACCTAATCTCATCCTAAATATGGTCTATCCACCTAGGATAGACACATCTCAATAGTCCTCATAAGGCATACTAGATCCTTCTATCTAATTTTAACACACACCCCACTTGGAGGTATCCAAATACTCTTATGTAAGGGCCACCAAGTCATAACCATAATTTAACTTAGGAACATCCTTCAAGGGTATTCGAGAATCAAGGAAATCCATTTGAATCATGGGATCAACCATTAGTGGCTGAGTACAACAAGATGGTACACATAGGCCAACATGGCCTTGTCACTTATACAGTTCACTTAAGGAATGGAATTAAAATCAAAATTCTAATCCAAATTAAAATTTTCAATTAATTAATTAAAATGATCCAACACATTTATTAGAGTAGCTGCATATCACATGCATCATAATAACATGCATTAAAATATAAGGAGAGTTACAAGGACCACCTACCTCATTCAATAATCTTTTTCCTATTTTATTCTTATTTTGAAAACTTTATACTCAAGTTCATCCAAGCCTCATCTTGGCTCAACCAACCATCACCATAAACTTGAGGCTCTAATTCATTCCAATGTTCCAAATTAATCAATTAAATATTTTAAATTAATCAAACAATTAATTCCTCAAGATATATACTTGAAAAGGATCGTTGAATATCCAAAAATTCTCGATTCATCGATCAACAGGGTTTCGGCTACCTATGATACACCCTTGAACCTACACTAAGACAAATCCCTAATACAAAATTCCATTAACATCACTAAATAATTTAATTTTAACAAAAAACCATATAAAAACTCATGGTGAAATGTACCTTAATCGAATCAATAACCGAAGATATACTCACAACATTATGGGATACCCTCATTTTAGGTAGAATGGAATCCCTAACATGCTCAACCAATTCCACCATGATCTAGTGGAATTTGATTCAAAACCATAACTCAAAGAATGGGGAAAATCATAAAAAAGAGTGAAGAAGTATGGGGAAGAAAATATAGGGGGAGATAAACCTTGATTTTTTAAAAACAACTACATAACCATCCAAATATCATGGTGTTTTAAGGAGGATAGGGAGAGGATAGGGGTGATGGTAGCACACAAAAAACATGGAGAAATGAGGTTAATCTATCTAAAAATGATGTGTAAAAAGGGGAATTTTCCCCCTTTAAGGGCCACCGGATAACCGATACATGGCCACCAGCTAGTCAGTGTTCCTAAGAAACAATCAATTCCATTATCATACCCACTGTCTATCCAAAATCTAGTCTACAACTATAGACTATAACCAACTAATAGACCAGCCACCTCAGCCATCTCCTGGTACATCCCAAACTGTAACACCCTAATATTTTTTTTAAAAATAAAACTAAGTTTGATATAATTTACGATATAAAACACCAACTGAAATGAATCATGAAATATTATTATTTAAATATGTCCATTATGACCTAGTCATTTCACTTATTTTATAGTAAATTCATTTTATTCTTTAAAAATAAATTTTCATCAAAAATTGATTTTGTTACTTTTAGTGAGAAAATATAATAATTATTATATTTAAGTTTTATAAATTTAATTTGATAAATAGGATATCATTTTTGAAATTATAATATCAAAATTAAATTATAATGAAATTTTGTATATTTCTGAAAAGTTTCATTTCTTAATGAATGTTGAAAAATACAGATTTTGTTGAAAACAATATTTTATTTTCAAGTATTTACCCAGAAAAATTATATTTTGGATTAGTTTTAAAATAAAATATATTTTTTTTTAAAAAAATAATCTAATTATGGTCTTTTTTAATGAATTTTATACTTACATATTGTATAAAAACATTTAATACTTAAAAATAAATTTTTATGAAACCCCATATTTTGTTGCGTCTCGTGGGCATAATTTTGAATTAAATTATGTAACTTCTAAGAAATAAATCATGAAAATGGAATATATATTTGGAATAAGGAGGTAATTTTTTTAAACATTCCACTTTTATTTTTCTTCATTATAAATAGTAACTATAGTAAATAATTATCACTATGGTATGGGTAAATCATGTAATTAAGGTAAAAAATAATATAATAAGGAAATTTTTTTTACCATAACACATGTATTTATCATATTGGATGAGTTTATTGGACGTTTAAATCCATTAATTCTATATATCCCCACTTGGTTCCATATTTTTTTTTGATTTGGACCTTTATAAAATTTAAGTAAAAGATAAAGATAAAAATGTCACTTTCATGCTTTCAATAAATATTATATTTTGGGAGAGGGATAAAAAACTTATGTTTGGTTATAAATATTAATTTTAGAGATAAATGTTTTTTTTCAAGGAAATTTATTTCTATTTTTTTATTGAAATAATTACCTTAAATTCTTATGAAATGCCAACACAATATTTATTCAAATAATATAAAAATAAAATAATTAATTTTAAAAATATTTAATGTAATATAAATTTAATTAATTATTGTGTTCAATTAATTTTTTAGATAATTATAACATGTTAGTTATTTTTTAGAGGATTATTTTATAATTATGTTGTTTTAAAAGTCAAATTAAAGGAATAGTTCCAAAAATGACATTAATGATCTTTTATAGAAAGTAATATTTTATTAAATGATCTCAAATTCCTAAAAATTCTATATCCAACCATTTTATTGGGATATGGTTGAAAATATCATCCATAGTCCATTTATCTTTCAATTTTCATTTTATAGTAACTATCTTGACCCTTAAAGAGTAAAAACATTGTTATCATGGTAATTTTAAAAAAGGGTTAACATGAGTTAAAAAAATTATAATTTATAGTTATATTTGTTTAGATCCATTTTTTAATTAATATTAATTAATATTAATTTAATATTTTATGAAATTTCAAAAGTACCCCTTCCCTCACTTATAAAAGGGAACCTCCTCTCCAATTTTTTTCACACCTCAATAACCTTTTTTTGTTTATCCAATACCTACCTAAATATCTTACTTAATTATATTCCCATATACTAGAGGCATTTTTTCATTATAAAACCATCCTATAAAGGCTTTTGGTGTAAACCTAAAGAGGTTTTCTGAAGAAGAGGTATCATTCTTAACAGAGTGTTTTTTGTTTTATTTCCTATTCCACCTCCTTAAAATATTATGAAGACATTTTGATATATTTTCATTAGTATATACCATATACTGAGAGGTTATTATTTTAATTTAATAACCTAAATCAATATCCACTTGAATCAAATGGGGAATTGGAAAATCATTCGTGTGTACGGTGGACTACCTCCTCATGAATCGATGAAATTTGTTTTCCATAATTGCCCTTAAAAACTATTTATAATGATGTATTTAATGTAAATATATGATATAAATGAAATATTTGTCATTATTTAAAATTAATCCATCACATATATTCCTACCTTTCTATTCATTGAAATATGATAACATCATTCGTGCTTGTGTGGGGATTGCTGCCTCCACAAAGCGATGTGATTCATTTTTCATTACTGCATCATAGGGATGATATAAATAAGTGTATTTAAATACATTATATTATATTTATTATATATTTATCATTTTTTAAATATAAAATATCAATTACCTTATTTAAATCATGATCATTGAAAAATGGAAATGTTACTCATGCATACGTACTACCTACTGTCTCCATAATTGTAACATAGTTCATTTTTCATAACCATATTTATTAGTTTTTTTAAAGTATAATTGATTTATAAAAATTATAATTATTTCATGATTATTATTCTTTAGATAATAAAATAATTACCTCATTGACTATATTCAACCTTCTGAATTCATTTTGGACTTATGATCCAAATATCATCAAAACATACACCGTGAACTTAAATGATTAAGTAATTGAATATAACATGTTGAAAAATAAAATAAAAGAGATAATAAAATTTAAAAATGTTCTTAGTAAATTAAATAATTAACATAACATAATTATTATAGAATAAATATAAAATATATGACAATTTAAACCCAATGTAAGGGACTTTCTTTAAAAAAAATACTCTCTTAATGTTTCCCTTCTAACTCATTTTCTTCCATGTCCATATTCTTCTAAATGTTTCATGAAATTTTTTATTTATGAATCAATGGATTATAAAGTTAATTTTTTTACCAAATTTAATATTCTTTACAATGTTTTTAAAAATTAATCTCTTTAATGTTTTACGTATGGGTCATATTAAATTAAAAACCTCATCTTAAAGGTTTTAAAGATTGATTTTATAAATCTTTATCTTATATATCCATATTATTAAAATTATTTTATTAATGTATGTATATGGACACAAATTAATTATAAATTAAATTTTATGAATATTTTTAATTTCTTTTAAATATTTCAAAAGTAATTTTTTATGTGTTTTATATGGAACATTTTGAATTTATTTACAAAATACAAAAGAACTGTTTTATTTTAGCATATATGGAATTAAAAAAAATTCACACCGACATGAAACTTATTTGATATTTAGATTTATTTATAAGATGCATTATTTTCTTAAAATTCAAACCCTTTTTCCATTCATTCTATTTATTTTCAAAAAGGGTTTTAAATGGAATGGATATTTTGATATCTAGAAATATTTTTCTTATGGGTGTAAGGGATCTCTCTAAACTACCATTTTTCTTGGGGTTATAACCATCATATCTCTAAATCAATTTATAGTTATCATTAATGTTATGAAATGATTTAAAATTTTATATATTTTTCTATCATATATATATACCCATCTTATTATCCATTCCTTTGATAGGTTAATACATGTCTTTTGTTCATTTCTCAAATTCCTTCATTATGAAATTTCCTTTGTTTATGATATGTGGAAAGATTAGGAAACCCATTTTTTTTAGTGGGTAATTCTTATGATTATGAATTATAATTTATAATCATTTTAGAAAACATAATCATGAACATGTTATGATGGGTGCACCCAGATCATGCTACCATTCATTGGTCAAATATTTTGTCTCATGAGATGTTATTTATGGGATTATGGAGTAACCTAGTCCACTATGGGACTCTATCCACCATGTGATGTTGGATTAGAAGTTATACTTGATTTATGATCATGTAATGTTTTATGTTTCTTCCACATTCCTGATATTTCCATGATCTTATGATACAATGTTCTTTATATTATTCTCCCATGTGATTATTCACGAGATTATGTTTATAGGAAAGTATATGCTACTTCATAATGGTGAAATGTATGACTTTTTTTTTAAAGTTTTCATAAGTTTCTTATGATTAAAATGGAACCATTATGAGTTTTATTTTTCCTTTAATATTTATTATTAAATATGTTATGGAAATATATTAGAAGAAATTTTTATTTCTTGCGTGCTAAAATACTTATTTTAATCCCAAATTTTAATTTTTAGAATACAAATCTTGTATAAGTATTAATGAACTAATAATTTTCTTTCTTTCTTTTTATATGTTCCTTAATAGGCCTTTTTACTCATCCTATTTTTTTAAAAAAATATCATAGGGTTTAAATATGGTTAATAATAATGGAGAATACAAGTTGAAAATAATAAAGATTAGGCATGATAATAAAATGGGTTTCATATTAAAGTTTCACATTATGAGTAAATGGATATAGAGTGTAAGTGTACAATTTTTAATTTATGATTTTTTATGTAATATTTTTTACTAATTTTCTAAAAATATAAACCTAAAAGATATTTGGGAATACAAGAAATAATATTCTAGTTTAAATGCACAAGATTATGTAATGTTTAAGGCTAGATACTTAGGTTTAGTGTGTATTTTAGTGAAAGGTTTATTTGGGAAATAGTGTTTCTTATTTTGGGTAAATAAGTTTTAAGGTATCGATAACCTTTAGGGTTTATATGATCTTTGATTTTGAGTTAATTATGGGTTATTATGATTTTGTAACATATGTTTTATCATATATATTTCTATGGGATTGAAAATTGATTGACTGATAAAGGGTGAATTATATTTTTGAATTATCTTTTTGAATAATATATGATTTTATGTGGATTTATGATTATATAAGTTATTTATGGAAATAATTATCATATTTTGGATATTATATGATTGGGTCATATACATTTTTGGGAATATGGATTTATGAGTAGCTAATGTTGATTGGAGAACAATGTAACATTAACCTTAGAAGAATATGTAATAAATTCCTTTTTATTTTTTGGGTTTTGAACATGTTTGGGATAATTTTAAATAATTTTGAGGTTTTTTATTTATCAAATGATCTATGTTGGACTTTGGGTGTTATTGTTGAGGATCTGGAGGTTAATGTTGTATTTATTCATATAAAGGTTTATTATTTTGGGGAATTATCTTACCTTGTGCAATTAATTTTGGTTTTGGTTAATTTATAAGTATTGGAGGAATAGTTAATTATCCTTTTGTGGATTATTTGTTCCATTAGAAGTTGATTTTAGTGATTTCAGTATGGAAAATTCATCTTTAATACTCATTGTTTGTGGAAAAAGATGAGATTTTGGTGGAAATTGATTAAAAGACAAAATTATACTTGTAAAGTAAGTATATTTCCTTATGTTATTAGTATATATGGTAAATTAATTTCTCTCCAATAGAAAATATATATATATATTTTTATCCTATTACCATTATTTCCGATAAATCGATAGTCCTTTTCACACCTCATTAGTTTATGGTTTTGTTGTCATTAAATTTCTCAAGATCATTCACTTTATTATGATCAATGATCTCTATCACTCTTCATCATTAATTAGACATTAATTTTTTTTTCTCCATGACCATACTTTCACATCACACTATGTTCTCATATTTGGAAACATAGTTATATAATGAACTTTATAATTCAATTTCCCTATTTTTAGGAAGAAGTTTTATCAACCCTTTTTATGATGTGAAATTTCAGAAAAGATTTTTTTGCATATTTTAAACCTTTGTTTACCAAAATTGATTTTAAATTTTGAGGATGAAATTTATTAAATGGGGTCATAATTTAACACCCTGATATTTTTTTAGAATAAAACTATGTTCAGTATCATATACCACACGCAACATC
Source organism: Viscum album (assembly GCA_963277665.1). Classification (NCBI taxonomy): domain Eukaryota; kingdom Viridiplantae; phylum Streptophyta; class Magnoliopsida; order Santalales; family Viscaceae; genus Viscum; species Viscum album. The sequence continues at coordinate 1,892,391 of CAUJRU010000014.1, read as the reverse complement.
TGTCATAAATGAACCATAAAATATTATTATTTAAATATGACCATTATAACATAAACATTAAATTATTTATTATGGATATCTTTAAATAATTTATGAAATATTTATAAATTTCTTACTTAATATAAATTTATTAATAAATTCTTAGTAAATAATCACTAAATTTTTAGTAAGGTCGTTTTATTCTTCAAAAACATGTTTTCTTCAAAAATGGATTTTGTTGCTTTTTAGGATAAAATGTTTTAATAAATTTCTATAACATCTTGAGAAGTTTTTATAAATAGGATATAATTTTTTAAGACTTCATATCAAAATTTTCTTATAATGAATTTTTGTGATTTTTCTGAAAAGTTTGATTTTTTAATAAATAGTGACAAATATTGATTTTTATTGAAAACTATATATTATTTTCAAGTTTTTAAAATGTACAATTATAATTTAGAATAGTTTTAAAATATAATTAGTTAATTTTTATTAAATATAATATAATTATGGTCTTTTAAATGAATTATATACTTTTATATAGTATAAAAATATTTTATTTGTAAAAATGGATTTTTTTTGAAAAATCATATTTTATCATGTCTCATGGGTCTAATTTTAAATTAAATTCAACAATTTTTAAGAATTTAATCTTTAAAAATAGATCCCATATCTATAATCAGGTAGTCTAATTTTTTTGAAGAGTCCCCTTTTATTTTTAGTCACTGTAAATAGTAACTATAGTAAATAATTATCACCATAGTAAGAGTAAATCAGGTAATTAAGGGTAAAATAATATGATAAGGACTACAACATGACCCTAAAACTTTACTTTATTCTATTGGATGAGTGGAGTTCATCCATTTACATCCAAGTCTTAAATATATGGCCACTCTATTCCATATTTCTTTGATTTGGACCTTTTTAATATTTAAGTAAAAGATATAAAAAAATGTCACTTTCTTTCTTTTAATAACTATTATATTTTTCAATAGGGATAAAAACAAAATATATTCAGTTATAAATATTAATTTTAAATATATATTATTTTTATCATAGTAATTTATTTATATTTTTTAGTAATGAAATAATTACCTAAAATGCTTATGGAATGCTGACAGAGTATTTATTCAATTAATAGAAAAATAAAATAAATAATTTTAAAAATATTAAAAGTAATATAAATTGAATTAATTTTTGTGTTAAAATAAATATTTAGATAAATATAACATTTTATTGATGTGTGAGATGATTATATTCTAATTCCATTTCTGTCACATTTTTTTTAAAATTCATATTAAATGAATAGTTCCAAAAATTACATTAATGATATTTTATAATAAAAAATATTTTATTAAATGGTTTAAAATTCCTAAAAATACTATATTAGGAAAATTATTTTTATATGGTTGAAAATGTCAACCTTCACCAATTTATTGGTCAATTTTTCTTTTATAGTAACTATCTTGACCCCGAAAGAGTAAAAACATTGTTATCACAATAATTGACAAGGGTAAAATCATTACCGTCAAAATTTTATTAGATGAGATTATTTCAACCCATAATAATCATAAATTATAATTATATTAGTTGGGATCCTTTTTATCAAAATTAATTTATATTAATTTAATATTTTAAGAAATTAAAAATGTACCCCTCCCTTCACTTATAAAAGGAAACGTTTCCTTCTATTTTCTTCACACTTCATAAAGAATTTTGTTTCAGAAAATCCCTGTATAAATACATTAAATACTTTATTTACCATGTTTTAGAGGATTTTTTTATTATAAAACCCTCCTTTGAAGGTTTTTTGTGTAAACCTAAAGAGGTTTTCTAAATAATAGGTATTGTTCTTAGTTATTTTTTTTGTTTTATTTCTTCTTCCACCTCTTTAAAAAGCTACTCTACCATGATGATATAATAACAAAATTATATCACATATAACGATATTTTGTTATTCTAATTCAATAACCCACACCTATCTCCTCTTTCATCAAATGGAAAATGAAACCATCGTTCATGTGTACGACAGACTATTGCCTCGCAAACAGATGTAATCTGTTTTCCATCATCACCTCTCATGACTGCTTATGATGAAAAATTTTATGTATATATATATATATATTATTAATAAAATATTTATTATTATGTAATATTAATATATCACATATTTTTTTACCATTATATTCATTGAAAGATGATAACATCGTTTTTGCGTACGTGTGGATTACCACCTCCACACAGCGTTGTGTTTCATTTTTCATTAACGCATAACATGGATGGTATATATCAGTTTATTTAAAGAAATTATATGATATTTTATGATATAATTACCATTATATAAATATAAAATAACCTCCACCTTATTTTCATCATGATCATTGAAAAATGTAAATTTTACTCATGCGTATGTACGACCTACCATCTCAATGATTGCAACGTAGTTCATTTTTCATAACTATATTTCATGGTTGGTTTTAATAGTATAATTGATGTATAAAAATTATAATTATAATTATAATTATTATTCTATATGTTATGAAATAAATATCTCAATTACCATAGTGAACCCTCTAAATTCATTTTGGACTTATGAGCTGAATATCATCAAAACGTATGATATGAACTTAAATGATTAAATAATTAAATATAAAATGCTAAAAAATAAAATAAAATGGACAATAAAATTGAAAAATGTTAATAATAAATTAATAATTAACACACTTTTATTATTTAGGAAAAAATAGCATACTTAAAGATTTGTACTCGAGGTAAGGGACTTTATATAAAAAGTCATCTCTTAAAGTTTTCCTTCAAACTTTTTTCTTCTATGTTCATGTTCTTATAAAAGTTTTGAGAAATTTTTTATTTATGATTAAATTGATTATAAAGTCCATTTTTAAACATATTTAACTTTATCTACAATTTTTTTTTAAAATAATATCTTTAATTATTTATGTAAGGCACACTTTACTTTAGCAACTTCATTTTAAAGGTTTTAAATATTTAATTTCTAAATATTCCTCTTCCATGTCCATATTCTTAAAATTATTTTAATAATGTATTTATATGGACATAAATGAGTTATACTGGAAATTTTATGTCTCTTTTGACTTTATTTTTGTGGTTTTCAAAAGAATTATTATTTTTTATATTTTATACAGAACGTTTTGATTTTATTTACTAAAGATAAAAGGAATGTTTTATTTTAATATATATGGTGTGAATGAATTTTCCTTCCATAATTAACATGATTTTATATCTTTATTTCATTATAAACTTACATATTTTACTCAAATAAAAACATAATTTCCCTTTTTTTAAGTATTCTCAAAAAGGGTTTTAAAAGTAATTGATATTTTTATATTTGTAAATAATTTTATTTTGGGTTTAAGGGATCTATCGATGCCACACTTTTTCTTCATGTTATGCCTATTATCTCACCAAATCACTTTCTATCTCTCTTTAATATTATTTAATTCTTTAAATTTTATATATATGTCTCTCACATATATACATTTTTTATTCTACCTTCCTTTTATGGGTTAATCCATTCCTTATATTCATTTTTCAAATGCCTTAATTATGAAATTTCCTTTGATTATGATATGAGGAAAGATTATGAAACCCATTTCTTTCCTTGGGTAATTCCTGTTATTATTCCTTATAATTGATTCCATTTTATGGCACACATAATCAGGAAAATGCTATGATGGGTTCTCCTAGATAGTTCCCTAATGCAATATTTAAGGATTTAGTCTCATGAGACATTATTTATGGGATTAGGTAGTAAACCTAATCCACTATGGGGATTTATCTACAATATGTTTATGTATTGGTAATTATCCTTGAATTAATTTATATAAAGTTCTATATTGCAACCACATTTCCTATGTTTCCATGATCTTATGATACCTTGTTATTTATGTTATGCCTCCATGTGATTACTCTTGAGTTTATGTTTAAAGGAAGATATTTCTACTTTATAAGGGAAAAATATAAAACTTTTTTGAAAAAGTTTTTACAAGTTTTTCATAATTGTAATGGAACCTTTATTAGTTTTATTTTTTCCTTTATGATTTCTTCTGAAATGTTTTATTAATATATTTGGGTACAAAATTTAACTTTTTGGGTGATAAAATGTTTATTTTCAACAGAAATTTCAATTTTGAGAAGACTAATATTTTATAAGTATTCATGAAAAAATACATTTCTTTCTTTATTTTTATATGTTCCTTAATAATCTTTTGTGCTCATCCCACATTTTTTAAAAAAATTATAGGGTTTAAGGATAGTTAATAAAAAATAATTAGTCTAGTTTAAAGTCACGAATATTAGTCGTGATAAGAAAACATGTTTCATTTTAAAAGTTTATATTGTATAAAAAATAGAAACTGAGTAGAAGTTTCTGCTTTGAAATTTATGATTTTTTATGTAAGAGTTTTTCCTGATTCTTTAAAACTACAACCTAAAAGATATTTTGGAATTAAATAAAATGAATTATAGTCTAAAAACACTAAATTATGTAATGTTTACAGTTTTATCCTTCCATGAACCCTATGAATTAGCTGTTGGAACCACTTTGTGTATAGGATTGTATTTGTTGTCAATAGTTGTCAATGTAATACCAAAATGAAAGAGATCAAGAAGTAATCTAATAAAATGGAGGAATGGAAGCTCACAATGTTGGAGATCATGAAGTACTCCAATGAAGTAGAGGAGTAGTGATTCAGACGATTGTTGTGCTAATCGTAAGTTCCAAGAACATGTGTCAAAGGTGATACATTGTTTACAACAATGAAGAATGTGAGGAGTAATCCATCCAAGGATGATTAAATAAGGATGGTGTTTTTGGATGAAGACCATGCAATTCCTCCTTATTGCATAAGGACCATGGGCTTTGATGAAGACCATGCAATTCCTCATTATTGCATGAGAACCATGGGTTTTGATGAAGACCATGTAATTACTGATGATTGCGTGAGAACCATGCTAGAGACTTCTTGATGGATTGAATCACATGGTTTGCATGAAGTTGATCATGATGGTTGATGAAGGAGGCAATGTGCCAATGAGTTGACTTATGAAATGGCCATGCACATCACACTATCATAGAAGATGATGGTACTAAAGTTGTTCCTTCAAAGAATACATATCACAATGGTGGAGTTTGTGATAAAAGCAAAAGAGTTGCTGAAGGATACAGATCACCAAGAAGAAGTGTTGTTGAGGTGATCGTGCTTGTCGACAAAGCAAACAAACGACATACAAATTTGTTGACAAAGGAGATTCCATGGTGACATGTCGAGTTCAAGAGTTGTGGTCAACGATATATGTTTGATTCAAGAACATCGACAGAGGAATGGATGATCTGGAGGCGGTACAAAAAGAGCAGATACAAGGTGGCGCCGTTTTCCAGTGTTTGCCAAATTTCAGGGCCTCAAAATCAACAAATGAAGAATAGTGATTTTGGAAAAGCGACTTGCGCGCCATAATCTTGGAGGATAGGAAACTTGTGCGCCTATGGTTTTTCGAGATCAGAAGATCCAAATTTGGCAAAGGCAAGATGTTCGTGCAAGTTTGGATGTTGATCGCGCAAGTGCCTAGCAGGGGCCGAGACTTGCGCACCGATGGATGACTTGCGCGCCGCCACGCAGGGGGTCCAGTTTGCCTATAAATACTGGACCACCCCTCCTCATTTCTCATAGAGCTCAAGGCTTTGAGATTGTTCGAGCTCTCGTCGCGCAGGTGGTTGAACCGCGCAAGTGGTAGTTGGGTCGCGCAAGTAGAGGTTGCGCGCCGAATGATGGTTGAGTACCCCAAGTGATTTGGGAAAGGAAGGAAGTGAGTCGCGCAGGTTTGAATTTCAAGAAGGCAGAGTCACTCAGGTGCTTTGGAGACACTTGCGCGCCAGGTTATACTTGCGCGCCTAAGACTTGCGCGCCAGATAGAGACTTGCGCACCGGGCTTGAAAAGGAGAGCCAAATATTGTTGAAGCACGCCCGCCTTTCTGGAGCTGCACAAGAGCTAAAGATTTCCTGATACTTCTGGTGCAAAGTGAAATTGAAGAAGAAATCTAAATGATACATACATGATCTCATGCATAAATGGAGAACTGATTCTGACAACGTCGAGGAAGCTGAGATTCATTAAGTAAGCAATCACATCAGTGATTGTGATTCAGGCAAACGAAGACAAGGGGATCTAGTGCATTCAGTCATTGCACTAAAGAAGAAAGATTGAACTATAAAGAGCATCAACTCTGAACCCTGATTCAAGCAAAGTCTCATGCTGAACAGGAGACAAAGAACATCAATGAACATTTATTGAAGATACCTTCACGTCTATAAACTGAGTGGGACTTCACCAACGGCAGTGATCCAGGGGGAGTCAACGGGAGTGACCTGAGGGACGCAGAGAGCTATCCCTGAACAATTGTAAAGGCAGTGAGCCTGGGACAGAGTGTCTGTACCCGAACATTTGTAATCTACAGCTAGTGAAGCATAGTGGATTTAGGTACGACCGACAACCTGTCGGCGTATGCTTCTTGGACATAGCCCTTAGTGGTGAACCAAGTAAAAATAGCTGTGTCATCTCTCTGCATGTGAATGTTTAATTGTTGATCATATCTATCATACAGGTTTAAGTAGTTCCTACCAACGTGGGAACAAGATCCACAATTAAAAGAAGAAAAATTTGCCACCCTGATTCACCCCTCCCCTATCAGGGTGTCCCGGGGTCCTACAAGTGGTATCAAAGGGAAAGGTTAATGTATGTTGGATATTCTCCAGTAATTCTATTGAGAAGAGGATTTGAGTTTCTTTCCTAGAGTCAACAATGAAGAGCAGTCTTGATAATGACGCAGTAATTTCTGAGCAGAAATATATATCCACCAAGACTTTGACAAATAGGAAAAAGAAAGAGAAGAAGATTATGAAGAAGTCCCCCACATCCAAAGAAGATGCAGTGTCTTGTTCTCCATGCCATTCCAATAATGAAGAAACATTAGGCTTGGAAAGTATCAATAAGGTGGCTCAGAACTCATCCAGAGGAAAGGATGATACCCCTAATTCAAGCTTTCAGGAAAAACTTAGAACATATCTGCATGATATTCTAGAAGAAATGGTTGCTATTATTTGTAGCCTATTCCAATCTATGCAGGTTGAGATCAATCGATTAGAAAGGGAAGCTGACAATATGGAAAAGGGGTTGGAAAGAAAAGTTATGGAAAGTATGAAGCTCATCAAATGGGTGAAAGTCTTTTAAGACGAAGAGGAAGTCAATAAGACTTTAAAAGAAAGGATCCATGCACTTGAAGCTGAGCTGAAGAAGAGCAATGAAGTCAAGAATTTTTGTTTGGAAGAAACTTCCATTAAATTCAGGGAACTTGACTCTTTGTTACAAAACAAAGTTAAGATGCATGAAGATGAGGTTGAAAGGTTGAAGAAGACTTGTGAAGAGAAGATGATCACGATTGAAGATCAGAAGATCATCCTCAATATTGTGGGTCAAAGATTGGATGTTCAATTGACCAAGATTGAGAACACACATATTGAGACTTCACAAAAGAATGAAATGAGTGATGCTTGCACTCAATGTTTGTTGGAGGAGTCTAAAGCTGAAATGCCTCCAACATGTGATAAGAAGATTATGACAACTCTTGATTATCCACATCAAGAATCAGTTGCTGTTGGTACTCAATGCTCACTGGAGGATTCTATTGTCAAAAGACCTCCAACATGTGATACGAAGATCATGACATCACTCTTTGATCTATCACAAGAAACTGAGAAAGTGAAGGTACCATCCAAACCATCTTGTACTCATATTTCTAAATACACTCCTATAATCAGTGCAGGTGGGAAGAAAAGTTATAAAGAAGTATGGATGAGGAAAGGTGAGAGAAAGAAACCTACCACCATGGCTAGGGTGGATGAGAAGAAAAAGGAGGAAGTGGGTTCCTCAAATAGAGCACAAAAGATTAAGCAGATGGCCCAAAAACTTAATACAGAAGACACAAAGAAGAAAAGATTTGTGGGTCAATGTTGGTGCTGCAACAGATTTGGGCACTATGCACTGGATTGTCTTTATAATCCCTTACATGGAAAAGCACAGAGAATGCCAATATCAAAGAGAAGGAAGCCAGAGAAAAAGAAGCAACATCAGCAGGTCCAGAAGCATCTGTTTACTGCAAACAGATTTGGAATTCTTGATAACATCTGTGATGTATGCAATGGCAGCGGTCACAATGCAGGAACATGTCCATATCAACATGCTTTCACTGTTGAAAAGAAAAGAAGACCTCTGATGCCGTCAAAGAATGAAGCAGCTACCTTGGGGAGAAATCAGAAGAATGTTGTGAACACACATTTCCCCAAGAAGACCTCAAGTAGGGAAGCTGAGAAGACCCAGGATTTTAGATCCATGAAATTGAAGGGTCATTCATCCAAAAGAAACACTAAGTGGGATTAATCTCGGATGAACCCATGTGGAAGACCTAAACCAGCTGCAAAAGTTCCAAATGACATATTGGTCATCTGGCCAGAAGATTTGAAAAGAATAAGGATACTTGAAGATGAGAAGGCCAAGGCTGGTGACAAAGGAAAAGGAAAAATTTCACATGATAAAGACACAGTGCATGCGAGTTTGCAAACAAAGAGAAACACACGTTTCAAAGAAGTTCTGTGTGAGAGATGCAAGAAATCTGGTCACATTGCAAAAGGTTGCCTAACCTTAATACCAGAGCAAGAAGAAGTCCTTAAGAGGAGTAAGAATGTATCATTCATGATGGCTGCTAAGCAGAACAATTCTCTACACACAGCAGAAGAGAATGTGAACAGAGCCATGCCACACCGACAGATGTCAGAACATATGTTCAAATGTGCAGACACGAAGACTGGAGTGAACATAGGAACTTGGTTGAGAAAAGAACCTCAACCAAGAAAGTCTTCTTGATGAAGCAAGAATGAACCACCTTATTCCCATAATCATTTGTGTATTGTATTTGTGCTAATAATGCAGGGAATTGAAGGTGAAGCATGCTATCAGGGGGAGAACCTGAGAAGTAGTGAATGCTGTCAACTCTTGATAGCCAAGCTGAAGAAGTTTCCATCCTTAGTAGATTCTTCAATTGATATTCAAAGATTATGATGATGAAGGATCACTCTTGATGAAGATGATGAGGAGTGTTTCCCTTGAGGGGGAGAAGAATGAAGAAGCTTCCATAATCACTGTTTCAATCAATATCAACTCCAGCTGGACTCAAAAGCAGTAACTCTATGAATTTCTTGAAGAACACGCCAATGAAGAAGGTATGTCATTTCTCAATCTCTATCCACTGGTTACTCAGATAAAAGATTATTCTACAAAGGGGGAGTAACTGAATTGATCAGTGACATAAAGAGAATGGAAGTGCCCCAAGGTCACTTATCCTGCCGATTGCACTTGAATGTTTTTGATCTATTCGCTGATGTGAGTGCAGGAGTTTCAGGTTGATTATTCCCTATCATAGTTGATCTTCTTCTACCTGGAATTAAAGTGGTAAACCCTTGAAGACAAGATACATGAGTTATCATCTCATGTTGGTATCATGATCTGTGGATAATGGACAACCTTGTTGACTTAATCAAATCCTCTTGTTTTCTACATCGAGCATTGCTCAAGTAGACTTAGAGTGAAATGGTTAATGAAACATTGCTTAAGTGTGGATTGATACCCTCCCTACCATGTGCTTTGTATTTCTTGTAAATAAGGGGGAGAGAAATTGAAATGAACGTTTGAAAAGAAAAGTTGATTGAATAGAAGATTCTCATTTTGACATTGAAAAATTCATTTCAGAAGATGTATACGGTATTGACAACAAAATACAAAGGGGGAGATTGTTGGAACCACTTTGTGTATAGGATTGTATTTGTTGTCAATAGTTGTCAATGGAATACCAAAATGAAAGAGATCAAGAAGTACTCTAATAAAATGGAGGAATGGAAGCTCACAATGTTGGAGATCATGAAGTACTCCGATGAAGTAGAGGAGTAGTGATTCAGACGATTGTTGTGCTGATCGTAAGTTCAAAGAACATGTGTCAAAGGTGATACATTGTTTACAACAATGAAGAATGTGAGGAGTAATCCATCCAAGGATGATTAAATAAGGATGGTGTTTTTGGATGAAGACCATGCAATTCCTCCTTATTGCATAAGGACCATGGGCTTTGATGAAGACCATGCAGTTCCTCATTATTGCATGAGAACCATGGGTTTTGATGAAGACCATGCAATTACTCATGATTGCGTGAGAACCATGCTAGAGACTTATTGATGGATTGAATCACATGGTCTGCATGAAGTTGATCATGACGGTTGATGAAGGAGGCAATGTGCCAATGAGTTGACTTATGAAATGGCCATGCACATCACACTATCATAGAAGATGATGGTACTAAAGCTGTTCCTTCAAAGAATACATATCACAATGGTGGAGTTTGTGATAAAAGCAAAAGAGTTGCTAAAGGATACAGATCACCAAGAAGAAGTGTTGTTGAGGTGATCGTGCTTGTCAACAAAGCAAACAAACGACATACAAATTTGTTGACAAAGAAGATTCCATGGTGACATGTCGAGTTCAAGAGTTGTGGTCAACAATCTATGTTTGATTCAAGAACATCGACAGAGGAATGGATGATCTGGAGGTGGTAGAAAAAGAGCAGATACAAGGTGGCGCCGTTTTCCAGTGTTTTCCAAATTTCAGGGCCTCAAAATCAACAAATGAAGAAGAGTGATTTTGGCAAAGGGACTTGCGCGCCATACTCTTGGAGGATAGGAAACTTGCACGCCTATGGTTTTTCGAGATCAGAAGATCCAAATTTGGCAAAGGCAAGATGTTCGCGCAAGTTTGGATGTTGATTGTGCAAGTGCCTAGCAGGGGCCGAGACTTGCGCGCCGATGGATGACTTGTGTGCCGCCGCGCAGGGGGTCCAATTTGCCTATAAATACTGGACCACCCCTCCTCATTTCTCACGAAGCTCAAGACTTTGAGATTGTTCGAGCTCTCGTCGCGCAGGTGGTTGAACCGCGCAAGTGGTAGTTGGGTCGCGCAAGTAGAGGTTGCGCGCCGAATGATGGTTGAGCACCCCAGGTGATTTGGGAAAGGAAGGAAGTGAGTCGCGCAGGTTTGAAGTTCAAGAAGGTAGAGTCGCGCAGGTGCTTTGGGGACACTTGCGCGCCAAGTTATACTTGCGCGCCTAAGACTTTTGCGCCAGATAGAGACTTGCGCGCCGGGCTTGAAAAGGAGAGCCAAATATTGTTGAAGCACGCCCGCCTTTCTGGAGCTACACAAGAGCTAAAGATTGCCTGATACTTCTGGTGCAAAGTGAAATTGAAGAAGAAATCTAAATGATACATACATGATCTCATGCATACATGGAGAACTGATTCTGAAAACGTCGAGGAAGCTGAGATTCATTAAGTAAGCAATCACATCAGTGATTGTGATTCAGGAAAACGAAGACAAGGGGATCTAGTGCATTTAGTCATTGAACTAAAGAAGAAAGATTGAACTATAAAGAGAATCAACTCTAAACCCTGATGCAAGAAAAGTCTCATGCTGAACAGGAGACAAAGAACATCAATGAACATTTATTGAAGAGACCTTCACGTCTATAAACTAAGTGGGACTTCACCAACGGCAGTGAGCCAGGGGGATTCAACGGGAGTGACCCGAGGGACGCAGTGAGCTATCCCTGAACAATTGTAAAGGCAGTGAGCCTGGGACAGAGTGTCTGTACCCGGACATTTGTAATCTACAGCTAGTGAAGCATAGTGTATTTAGGTACGACCGACAACCTGTCGGCGTATGCTCCTTGGACGTAGCCCTTAGTGGTGAACCAAGTAAAAATAGCTGTGTCATCTCTCTGCATGTGAATGTTTAATTGTTGATCATATCCATCATACAGGTTTAAGTAGTTCCTACCAACGTGGGAACAAGATCCACAATTAAAAGAAGAAAAAGTTGCCACCCTGATTCACCCCTCACCTCTCAGGGTGTCCCGGGGTCCTACATTAGCCTCAAATATAAACTCCACAACCAAAATCCATATTTTATGATTTCCAAAATACCAAAGATCAAAGTTAAAAAAAGATTCTTAAAACAACCCATCTATTAGATGAATTTTAAAATTTCCTCCAAAATTTAAAACCCATCTATACACACAGGGTAATAAAAACACCCAACTATAAAACTTCTCATACTCAAAATGTCCTAATGGTTATCAAATTATATATATCGACCTACCCTGGTTATAAATTCCCATTCAAATGGCCATGTTCTACCTCCAAATTCCAAATGCACTATAGAAACCCAAACTTACTCATATTTCACTTCAACTGCCAAAGAATGAGCCACCACCCATTTCCATCACTAAATTACCAAGACAAAGCTTACTCATGCCTGTTATCTAATGTATCCCATGGTGTCTTCATCTGATTGATCATCTATATCATGGTGCTACCCACCATAAGGCTTAGCTCAAGAAAGGAAATTTAGAACCATGGATCCTACCCATCATTGGAGTTTCCTTCAAAAACACTATCCTTATAGTTTTCTAACATGCTTGGTACAATTACCATTATTCCACACCTCAAAACACATGATAGTACTGGTCCAATGTTGATACAAACCCTTACATTCAATTTTACATACTAAAATTCATGAGCCTCCAACATCCAAGCATAACATGAATACACCAAATTTTCCTTGAAAATATCCATCCAAAACTTAAAGCCCATCCATCATACCCAAAGAAATATGCCTGATGTGGTTTCAAGCTCACTATATCAAATTACACATGAGAACGTATGTCTAACATATTATAGACAAGATTCATCGAAACGCCTAGCTTCCCCCACCAATGAATCACCTGAAACACCCAATCACAATGCCTATAATCCCTAAGGATACCCGTGATAATCTAATCTTGATATCTGAAGACCACACCTGACTCTCAATGAAATACCCCCACTGAAACACTAGCTATCCCAAACCATCATCACACTCCCAATAAAGTAGCAATAAATCCATGATCCGAACATCCTCAGATCAGTATAAATTCATGCCAAAACCAATTCCAAAATTTGAACATAATCGAGCCTCAAATCCGATGTTCTCCAAGAATTTTTTATCAATTTGGTTCCACCCTATCTTTAACATCTCAATGCTAACACGATCATATAATGATCAATTTCATGTAACTATGACCATTTAATCATAGGGGATCAGAAGTCTCCTACTAAAAAAACTCTTCTCACCAAAGTCATGTCCCGGTCATTGGTCTAAAAGATCAATTTCTAGATGACCATGACCCATGATCCATCTGTCATTGAACATAATAGCCTGACGTTACTTCCCAGCTCAATCCTATGTGCCAACATGAAACATGAGTTAGATACCCATTACTAGTTCATGGGAACATCACCCATGAAAACCTATAAAACATCAAGCTTAACAAGGGTTAAAAACTCAAACATCTCTATAGATTAACCTGTCTAGGTTTGATTAGAATCAGATTCATGTCACCCATCCTGAGCCACACTGAACTATTTCTAGAATTTGGAACCATGCCTCTATAACAATATATCTCATGGTCCACTCCTAGATTATCCATAACACAATATCCAATCCATTTCTAGTGTCTCCACTACCATGGAGGGAAATTGATCACCACCACTAATACTCGATCACCCAATCCCAGCAACATCTTTTCAAATTTCATCGGTCCTCAACTCACACACAACCATTCTTGATCCACAACTCATTAGGAATTATGTATAATCATGTGTAATGACACAATTTGATCGAAACATAGGCGTTAAATTCATCCACTATGAATGATTATAATTAACAAATCATGACTTTTTGAGGATCTTGTTACTAGAACCAGGATCACACACCAAATCAACTGATCATTCCTTTCATGCATGTCAGTTTCATCTAAACTGAGCTCCTTAGACAATCATCTTCAAAATCGGGAATATATCTTATGAAAACTTAAAAAAATGATTATACACCATCCACTTCCATACTAAAAACCAAATCATATTTACATTCTTGCACCATGTATAGAAACACATCCCAAAAGGTCTAGGAATATGAAATATATTTCCCTTCAAAACAGACCTTAAACCATAGCTCTAGAACTCATGGTGCACAATCCCATAAAAAACCATAAAATCATAACCATGCCCATCCGAAGACCCTCCTATGGTATTCCCATCCCCTAGGATGCTCATTCCTAATCTAAGAATATCTCCCTAGAACACCATGCATGTATCAATATTCTTAAGGCATCTTTAGGCCTGAACCAAAAAACCTATAGCACCTCCCATACGTTGATTCTAGAAGATGAGGCTTCAGACATAGTTCACATGTCTAATGAAACTAATAATATTTGGATAACCCCTATCATGGGTTACCCTCACATATCACTAGGTTTTGATTCACTAAATCCAAAGGAATGTCTCAAAGGTTTACTAGGTCCTCCCAACTAGCTTATAAATTGCAGGTCATAACTCATGATAAATATACCATGTTCCCATCTTAGATATCATGGCATCTACAATTACTAAAACCAATTTAGTGTATCATGTATACAAATAAAAAAAACATACCCTGCCAAAACAACTGCCCATAAGAGGCATTAATTCTAATGATCTCCCACAGACAAAAATACCCCCTCAAGAATCACACATTCTAACTATTCCTCTCAATTCCTCCTTGGACCAAAGTCACCCCATTTAGGACCATATTCTCATCATTCATGGTATACATATATATATTTGTTTTTTCATAGCTGATCCATGTTAGAGGTCCAAAATCATAAGGTTTATTAGATAAAACGTCTTCCTAGATGATAATAAAAAAGTGATTTTCAGTCAGTCAGAATTAGATAAAATTCCATTACAAGGTATATAGAAAAAAACCATGTGGGTTGTTACTAGCACTTTAAGTATTTGTGATTTAATGAAAGACACGAATAAGGGGTCTAGTACTAAGGAATGATGTGAATGTTCTGATCTAATAGGTCCAACATGTTTCCCTATATCAAGGGACTCTATCATTTCCTACATCATCAATCATCTCACCATAGATCCACATGACCTTCCATCAGAAGGAAATGAATATATAAAGTCATCCAACTGAGTGGAATTAGACTAAGAACTTATATGAAAAAATTATATATAATCTATTGTTGAAACTTTAAATACTTGAACCTCAATTGTTAGTGATAATAATCTCACTAGTAGACCTATACATGTCATGT
This sequence comes from Viscum album, assembly GCA_963277665.1. Taxonomy (NCBI): domain Eukaryota; kingdom Viridiplantae; phylum Streptophyta; class Magnoliopsida; order Santalales; family Viscaceae; genus Viscum; species Viscum album. Next base: position 1,877,099 of record CAUJRU010000014.1, on the reverse strand, counting down.
GAATTCTATGTATATAATCATGATGCACAATACACCACTTTCATCTAGGGACCAAGATCCAAAAACTAATATAAGTAAGAAATTTGAACAACATGTTCATCACATGAGGTGAAAATCATATAGATGTAACAACGTAATCCAACAATAATAATTAAAATCCCCTAGTAACCTAGAATAATTACCAAAAAAATAGTTCATGACACACCAACCTGATATCCATAATAGGTTTCAACACAATGCTATACCTCCAGGATAACTTATCCCAAATAGTAATAGAAAATAAAAACACCCCTTTAATACCACTTTGTAACATCTCGATCCAGCTCACTATGAACAATAACTATATCAGTGGTGCCACATGACCTCAAGTATGCTTCCTCATATTCTAGAGGCTACCTAATAGTATAAGGGGTCTAAAGGGAAACTATGGGTAGACTATTCCCCTGTATTACAGTTAAAAATAAAAGTGATGACTATTAGAGTATTTAGATAAATGAAACATCTAAAAAATGATTATATGAAATGTAGAACACACAATCATACAAACTCGATCATACAATAGGTTTAAAACATTTAAAAAATAGAAATATATATAAAATACCATAAAATATCTACTGCATCACTGACCCATACCTCATCCCAAGATCTATGTACATGCTCGAGCTTTCTTACTCAATCAATCCCAGGACTCAACCCAACTTGTGCCTATAACCAAGTGAGAGCTAGGTCGAGTAAAAAATTGTAATGGAAACTTGACCGGGGTATTTGTACAAAACACAATTGGGGACCACCAATGGGTTCCCATTGATACCAACAATGTAGTGATATGGGTATATGACATTCTCTAAATAAATAAATAACTTCTAAAAAATAAAATAATAACCACCACTGATCCTTAGGTCCGTGACCCCAATCAACCATAATTTATTTAGTTAGTTCCAAAGTATCTTTGAGAATGTCTCAAAAACCATTACAACTATAATAATGATTCCATGGTCTTTTACCCTATTATATAGTGATAATGACCTAAAGGCCTTATCCACCTTGGTATATAGTATAATGAACTGGGGTGAAATACATCTTTGCATCATGATCCAGAGATTTCTCTATCCTACTATGAAATGGTCTTAAAAGATAAGCCTCGTCAGGATAAAAAGTCCAAACCACACCTTCTAAAGTCCCTAAAAGCCCCAGAAAGAAAGAACATGTCAGAAATTCCATCCCCAAGAAGGCTTGACCACACCCACCAAAGACACCACAAGCCCCTAAAAGCTAATATGTGGCATAAGAAGCTTCATTTACTTGAAGAAAAAGTAATAAAACTCCAAATATATGGAATCCCAAATTACACTAACACAAACCTCCCCAAAGGGAGTTTTAATGACCTTACTATAAGTAGTATTCATGAACTCTCCATAGGGAGTATTCAAAACCACCCATAGGGTGTTTTCTTTCCAAAAAAACCAACCACCTCCACATGGGGATTCTCTATTTTATATAAAAACCTCTGCAAGGGTGTATACCACCTTAAATGATAAGAATACCACCCCAATGGATTTTTCAAAATTACTCATAAAAATAAATGAAACAAGGGTTTTTTGAACACCTAAATCTGTCATCACCATCTATAGCCCATCGATTCAAATTTATGGTATGGGATCTAAGGTGACACCCGTAACTATCACTAAGCATGTACCACACACTCAACCAGGGTAAAATATTAGATAGGGCACCTAATCAGGTCCCTTAGATTAATACATTGGTGGTGGAACCCTAATAGGGGTCCTCAATCTAAAGTAAGTCACTTGGAAAAAAACATGTCCCATGGGGGTTGTTTCACCCCTTAGCAACATCATAAATTACACATGACCTAACATGCTATATAGGTAATTCCACATGGTAGAATACAAGGGAGATAAATCATGGACCATCTAAAATCCAATGGCCATCCTATGTCGGCCCACTCACCAATCCCAATCCCATAACACCTATGGTCTATCCACCTAGGATAAATACATCTCAAGGATATTCACAGGGCCCACTAGGTCTGTCTATCTCAAGTCAACACACACACGACCCTCATATGTATCCAAAGATTCCTAGGTAAGGTAAACTAAGTTATAAATATTTCCATTTATATCAACAACACTCCTTAATGGGATCTGAGCATTAAGGTAACCATTTTGAATCAATGGATCAACCATCGGTAGCCAAGCCTAACAAACTAGTAAACATAGGCCAACATAGCCTTAGAGCATGTCTAGTTTACTTAATGCATGGCATTTAAATCAAAAATATAATCCAAATTACACATTTTCATTAATTAACTATAATTGTTTGATGCCTTTAATGTCATGGTTTCACATCACATGAATCACAATAACCTGCATTATACCATAGGTTGAGTACCAAGGACCACTTACCTCATTCAATAATATTTTATCCATTTTATTATTATCCTAATAACTTGTTTCCCAAGATCTTCCAAGCCTCATCTCATATTAACCGAACATATCCATAAACCAAAGGCTCTAATTCATTCCAATATTCCAAATTAATTAACTACAATAGTTTAAATTAATTAAATAATTAATTTCTCAACAGACATATATTCTGAAGGATAACTAAGTGTCTGATAGTTTTTTATTATTTTAGAAAAGAGGGGAGGGATACCCAAGTCACACCCTATAACCTACACTAAGCAAAATCCCTAACACATTATACCAATTAAATCACTAAATTAATTTAATTTTAATGAAAAATCATATAAAAACTCATGGAATGATGTACATTCATTGAATCAACAAGAGGAAGTGTACACACAACATTATAGGACACCCCCTTCATAGGTTGAATAGAATCCCTATCATTCTCATCCAATTCCACCATGATTTATTATAATTGGATTCAAAAACCTAGATTGAAGAATGGGAAAAATTATAATGATGAAAAAAAAGACAAGGGAAGGAAAAAGATGGGGAGATGTACCTTGAACCAAAAACCCACCACAAGATCAAAGTATTTGATAGAGGAGAAGAGGGGGGTCCTTTCACATCAAAAGAGGAGAAAATAGGGGATACCCATTCTAAAAACTCTATGGGGGGAAATAGATTTTCCCCCTTTAAAGGACACCACCAAGATAGTGTGCCTAGGAAACAACCCAACCCACCGAATAGTCGATGGCTAGCCTGCAGCTAGCTGGTGGATATTGGCTACACCCACACTATAGCTTAGCTACCCTATAAATATATTGATAGTTCCCGAACCCCCTCAGTATAGCCACTGAGCTCCACTCCATGAATTTTTTTTTACGATTCTCAAAATCCCAAATATCTCATTTTAACCATGATTCTTAAAATGAATCATCCACTACACGGGAGTTCAAAATTCCTCTGAACATTAAGACTCATCCGTACACATGGGGGTATTGTAGGATCAAGAGGTCATTTCATTAGTTGATATATATAAAATACTTATGATCCAAACTAAAATAGTCTAACAAATTAACTTGATAAGAAACATCACCAATTCATTCATATATTAAAATAGGTTCAACATAACAAGGATAAAATTTTCCTTTCTTAACCAATCCATGACTCCCTAGCCTAACAAAGACATTCAATATTACATAATCTCCCATGAAAAATGATAATGTTCAATGAAATCGATCCACATAATATTTTTTATAGCTTTATGCTAGAGCCATCTATTTCCTGGTCTTCTAAATCTCCTTAGACATTTTATAAATAATGATTTTTCCAATAAGTAAAATTTCAATAGTTTCAACCCAACAAAGTAGATATTGAAGAGTGACCTGAATGGTTCCATATATATATATATATATATATCATGGACTAGTAACTATTATTATTTGAAAATTATATTAAGGTAAAATGATCCTTCAATGAGACACTGAAATCCCTAACAAAATATTTGAGCGAGTCTTCAAGTATATGAATCATTTTTTCTAACTTTTACCCATTTGAGGATGATAAGATGTTATCATGATCAAATAAGTACCCAAATATTGTGTAAAATGTCACCAAAACTGGGTTATAAATCAATGGTCTTTGTCACAGAGGATCAAAATGGGTTCACCATGAAATTTTATCACTTCTTGAATGTAAATATTTTCCGTTTCATCTACTATATTAGATTTATGGATCATAATAACGTGGGATGACTTTGCGAGTTGGTCCATAATCAACAATTGATTAGATGTTGAAAGTGGCTAATATTCATTGTCAATATCTTAATAATAATGTGTTTCAAAGTCCATAAACATCATTTTTAGTGCATTATAGAAATTGAACTTCATTTCTCAACTTAAATGAAATTCAAGTTTAAAATGAAAATTTGGGCCCAATCATTCATCTGTTTGTGGAAACAACATTGTATTCATTTTTTGAATTGATATTTTGGTATATGATTGGTCACTTTGTTTGGAACATTTTTTCTTTTAGGATCGATGGATGAATCCCAATAGAAGATGGAGATATTTGGGGATAAATACAGAACTTTTTTGGAGAAATCATAATGGGCCGACCCCTCTGGATTCGGCCATATTCAGTTAAAAATTTACACGTCAAAATGGAGGATGAATCTGAACGAATTTTCTGGAAAACTTTGAAACATCCTATTCCCTTGATTTTCTCACCCTTATTTTGACTCTCTAAAATAATGGGGATGGAATTTATTATGTTGGGGTGTCTCTAAGGCTCTTGAGATGCCTATATAAGAAGCAAGTGGTGAAGGGAATGATAATGGAAGTTTTTATTTTCTTTCAATTGTATTTTCATGATTTCATTTTTTAATCGCTTTGTCAATTTCTCCCATGTAATTTTTCGTTCAAATTCATTTAATTAATAAAAGATCATTATATTCTTCTTCTTAATTTATTATTTCATTTTTCCATATCATGTTGATACTGTTGCCTTAGGGAGTGAGGTTATTCACATAATCTTTTGTGAAACTCTTCACACAACGGTGGAGTGATTGTAATTTATTTTTCTTCTTCTCTAATTATACCATCATAAGTCTACTACCCACTTTAATTGACAGAATAGAATCAATGGAGGGATAATCCTATAACTGTTTGATCCAAGGGAGTATCAAGGGGTTGAATTAGATGTTATTTCTTAATTTAATAATCCTTAATCAATTCTATTTTTTAGATTTTTATTCAATGATGTACGTTCTCCTTTAAACTCACCAATTTTAAGGATACACACCCTGATTGCTAAAACGATCCTCTACCTTGGAGTGCTCATCAATATGATCCTCCAAGTGTATAGGTTATTAGCCTTAGGATAGTGAAAACTCAAAATTTGTGAGTGATTTGGGATGTTTGTATTTCATTAAATGAAACACTCAAATTTAAGACATTGAAATAATTTAAAAATAAATTCATCCAATCCAATCCATGCGATAACCAAGGATTAAATCATACTTTTAAATTGAATTAACTTAAGTCTTTAAAATATCAAATAATACAATCAATTAAATCCCAATTTGTCCACTTCATAGCCAAATAAACACCATCAATTCATCTTCTTAGAATGCATGTTTCTTAGGTTTCTTCTTAGGTCTTTGAGGATCGATAACCTAAGTTGTATTACAATGACCGCTTACACCATAAAATTTGGGTAAATTTGGGCGCAACCAAATTTTGGCGCCATTGTCGGGGACCAAGTAAGTCACTTTAGAACATCTTTCTATTCTCCCTCATTTCTCTTTTCTCATCCCTGTTTCTCTTCTCTTTTCCCCTTTCTATTTTTTTTGGCTCCTAAAAATCATGATTCCAAATTTCAAAATACATCCAATGGAGTATAATCAACAATACCCCTTCACAAAATCTGGATGGAATCAATTATCAAATTCACATTGGGAATCACCAATCTTTTTTAATTACTTTGATCAACCTTCAAATGAATACCCCACACCCGATAACATGAACAATCTTTGTGATGATGAGTGTTTAAAAGATCAATTTCCAGACCTATCAAGAATGATTGAAAAGATAGATATTGAAGAAGTCCATGTTGTCAAAAAATCTATCAATCCTAATCCAAAAAAAATTATTGAACAGTTGTGTAAAAAATGGTTAAAATAAATTCAGAAGTTTCATCACTGAGATTAAAAATACAATGCATTGAGACTTTTGAAGAACCCATTCCCACTCAGGATGTCCTTTCCTCATCACCGATAGAAGAATAATTTATCCAAAAAACCACACATGAATTTAAAAAAGAACTAACATTTGGATATGTAATAACTAAAGAAGATGAATTAAATGTTAAAGGGTCTTTAAATCAAAAGGAAATTGATTTTTTGGACTCAAAAGCAGAAAATTTCACATCATGGATTGAGTATCCAGAATATTGCTCCAATAATGATTTGTTAGAATCACTGATCATTGAAACATTAGAAGAGATAACAAATATTTAGTCTATACCCACTCCTGACATTCAAATAAACAATTTTGTGGATGAATCATCTTTTAAAAAATTACCAATTCTTTCAAAAAAAATTGGAGAAGAAACAAGTTTTTATTCAAATTTTGATTCTTCTTTAGGAAAATTCAATCAAACTGTACTCAAAGTTATGATACTTCCTTACCAACTCAATAATAACTCCATTTATGATAACCAAGAACATCCAACTATCATAAATTTTCATCAAGAATCCCAAAAATGTGGAATGACCCTTGAAATATTAGGAAGGACTCCAGATGAAACTCAATCAACCATTACAAAATTTCCTTGGACTTTCACACTCATTATTGACCATGGGATTTCACATGAATCAAATTATAAAAAAATAATCAGTCTAAATCAAGTTGAAGTGGAAAATAATGGGGTCCTAAAAAGGTTGAAAGTTGGAATTGGAAAATTTTGGGGGTTTAAGTCGAGATAATGACAATAAATTAAGCGCTTTTCGAGATGCAACCCGACTTCTGCATTTTTTTATTTTATTTTGTGTGTTTTTGTTTTGTTTTGTTTATTTAAGGGACCCCCTTGGGGTTTTCAATATGATATAATGTCTCTTGTGTTTAATATTTAGGTGTTGATCCATTTTTGTGTTTTAAAATAAATCTCATTCCATCCAGAGTTCAAACCCAACCTTCAATCACCCCAAATGAGTATACATGTTACGTGAAGCTGAATTGATCAATTTTTTTGATAGGTCATCAATAGAAAACCATGTGGTTTTATTCCATGATTTAATTTAAAATCACATACCCCCTCTTTATTCCCAATTCCAATATCTATTTTCTCTTCTCTTTCAAAACTGAGGGTAGTTTCATTCTAAGTTGGGGGGAATGAAAATCTGGGATTTCAAAAAAAATTGTAATTTTATGATAAAAAAATCAAAAAACAATTTCAATTCAATATCCTTGAATTCATTAATGTAAATTGTGAAACATGAAAAATTATTTTCAAATGATTTTGAATGCCTTTATTATGATTTTATTTCATGTTTAAGTTCATAAGCATTGTTTTTGGAAAGTGCGGTTGTCCTATGTGATTTTTCAAAGTTTACATTTTTCATCCTCTTAATTAAAATTCCACAATGCATGTCCATTTGATCTTGGGTGTAAGTTTGAGTTCTTGGGTCCCTTTCATAATAGCATAGGGTTTGGGGTCACTTTTAGTTTTATTTGAGTATTAAAAAAACATAAAATGGATTGAAAAAAATAATGGCCACATAAAGCAATTTTTTGTCCAAATGTGTGACGTCCGACACTTGGGGTTCGTGACTCCATAATTGTCTTGCCCAGAGTTAGGCTTTATATCTCTATTTTAGAACATGTAATTGACAATATGTGTGGCATCCGACACTTGGGGATCGTGACTCCATAGTTGTCTTTCCCAGAGCTGGTCTTTTCATATCTATTGTGGTTAAAAAATAGTAAAAAAAGCAACAAAAAAAGAAATTGGATACTCATTTTAAGATTTAATGTGATTTCCACCTAGCGCTTCCATTTTTCCACCTTGAATAATAAAATGGGCCTCATATCTTTTGTGATGGACAACACATCATCATGCTTAATTGAAATTGGATGAAATGTGACAATGCATTTTAACAAAGGAATGGGCTTGGGCTTGGTCTTGGGATATGATTATGGACATAGCTTGTTTTAAATGATTTTGATGGGTTTCACAATTTTTTTTTGATATGAGGTCTTTGGGTGAGCAATGTGTATAAAAATGTTTTTGGAAAAGGGAATTCGAATTTCATATTTGAGATATATTTTTCTTGGGACTAGAAAAACTCCAGTTGGGGGGTGTGATTAGCCACTGAAAGTGGATAATATTCATTTTAAATATCTTAATAATAACGTGTTCTAAATTCCATAAACATAATTTTTAGCGCATTATAGAAATTGAACTTCATTTCTCATCTTAAATGAAATTCAAGTTTAAAATGAAAATTTGGGCCCAATCATTCATCTGTTTGTGGACAACATTATATTAATTTTTTGAATTTGATATTTTGGGATATGATTGATCACTTTGTTTAGAATATTTTTTCTTTTAGTATCTCTGAATGAATCCCAATGGAAGGTGGATATATTTGGGGATGAATTCAGAACTTTTCTGGAGAAAGCATAATGGGCCTAAGGCCCATCAAACAAAAGTTGGGCCCACAAAAAAAACCAATGTGAATAAAATTTTTAAATTAGAAAGAGAAAAATATGGGGATCATTTTATGCAACAGTGGACAGAGCTAATTCCGAAGTTTTCATGGAGATATATGGATCCTAAGTTTACATTTAAATGGTGGGCCCGACCTGAACGCCCATAATGTCTTCCCACCATTTCGATCTCAACCTCCAAACTAATGCACCAAATGAACGTAAATTATTACAGATAATAGAGGAAATATGGAAGAGAAATTTTATCTTCTACGACCCCTCCGGATTCGGCCATATTCAGTTACAAATTTACATGTCAAAATAGAGGATGAATCTGGACGAATTTTCTGGACAACTTTGAAACGTCCAATTCCCTTGATTTTCTCACCATCCTTTTGACTCTATAAATTAATGGGGATGGAATTTATTATGGTGGGGTATCTCTAAGGCTCATAATATTCCTATATAAGGAGCTGTTGGTGAAGGGAATGAGAATGGGACTTTTTATTTTCTTTCAATTGCATTGTCATGCTTTCATTTTGTAATTGATTTGTCAATTTCTCCCATGTAAGTTTTTCGTTCACCTTTATTTAATTAATAAAAGATCATCATATTCTTCTTCTTAATTTATTATTTCTTTTTCCATATTTTTTTATACTATTTTCTTAGGGAGTGAGGTTATTCACATAATCGTTTGTGAAACTCTTCACACAACGGTGGAGTGATTGTTATTTATTTTTCTTCTTCTCAAATTCTATCATCATAAGTCTAATAACCGCTTTAATTGATATAATAGAATCAATGGAGGGATAATATTATAATTTTTTGATCCAAGGGAGTATCAAGGGGGTGAATTGGATGTTATTTCTTAATTTAATAATTCTTAATCAATTCTATTTTTGATATTTTAATTCAATGATGTACGTTCTCCTTTAAACTCACCTATTTTAAGGATACACATCCCAAGTGCTGAAACAATCCTCTACCTTGGAGTGCTCATCGATATGATCCTCCAAGTGTATAGGTGATTAGCCTTAGGATAGTGAAAACTCAAAATTTTTGAGTGATTTGGGATGTTTGTATTTCATTAAAGGATACATCCAAATTTAAGACATTGAAATAATTTAAAAAGAAATTCATCCAATACACCCCATGTGATAACCAAGGATCAACTCCTAATTTTAAATTGAATTCACTTAAGTCTTTAAAATATCAAATAATCCAATCAATTCAATCCCAAGTTGTCCACTTCATAGCCAAATCAACACCATTAATTCATCTTCTTAGAATGCATGTTTCTCTGGTTTCTTCTTAGGTATCTGAGGATCGATAACCCAAGATATACTACAATGACTGCTTACACCATAAAATTTGGGTAAATTTGGGTGTAACCAACCATATTGAATCATGCTTATGAATAGTTCTTGGTAATCACATGGTAAACTTTATAGTGATATGTTCCCATTTCTATATGGGTATAGATAAATATTACAATATACCATATGATCCTTGATGTTAAACCTTGTCCCACTAATAGGTAAGAAATTTTCTAACATAATTAAACAATTTTCATTTAATACATGACCACCAAAAATTTCCCTGAGATGTATGTACATATTTCAGATTCTTGTGAGAATCACCCACTTTGAATGGTGATAATAAGAAAGTAGTTTTTCCTAAAAAAATGGTGGAATGACTATCCAATCTAAAAAATGAAACACAAAATTCTAATATTGTTTCCATACATCAATTTTCCCTCCACTATTTATTTTTTACATAATAGTAAATAAATTTAGATTTTATCTTTAAGAATCCATGAATTTACTTACCTAAGAATCCTTTGGGTTGTTTCTTCAATGATTTTTTTTTATTTTTTTAAACATTTTGTTTATGAATAATTTTATGTTTCAGGAGAAACAAAGTTACTAATGATGTTTATAAAACATTATTTATGTGTTTATACTAAATTTGTTTAATAAACATTCCTTACCGAGTTAAGAAAGTTACCTTACAATGGCAGATGATTATTTAATGATCATTAAGTTCTTAACATCATGAAGACACTCTTGATTCTAGCTGATTTTGTATGAGTTTGAATAAATGGGGAGAATTAAAAGTATATGTTGAAATCTATACAAAGTTAAAGATCTAATATGATGAAAATAAAATGGATGATCAGATATATAAGAATGAAGGCCAAAGGGATGAGTCTACCAGAAGGAGGCGCATAGAGTATCCAAACATATAGTTTATACCGACACGAAGTCAAGAAGTTTCCTACTATATGAATCTCACTATATAAAGTCCATCAAACACGGTATGACTAGACCAAGAATGATTAGGAAATGAATTATATATATATATATATATTAAATGAATAATTCTTTGAAAGTTACTAGATGAACATGTACAATGTTACATTGGGAAGAGATGTTTGAATTTGACCAGACATAGTAAAGTTTTGAATGTTGGAATAATGAGTTCCATTAGACATATGATTGTAAAGTACTTTAGACTAGGAATTTAGAGGAATGGAGATAAAGGTGATTAGATAGAGAAATATGATAAGTTTTATTAAACAAGGAAGAAGTAATTATATCAAAAAATAGATACGTATGATAGTTAATGAAGCCACACATGTGAGTTTTGTAAGTCAAGTTGATCAGTTAATGATCTATCATATGAATGATTCTATGAAGATTTACCAAAATAAGTTTTTTTATTTAATCTCTGTATGAAGTATGATTGGATTTATTATGGTCGGTCATAGTCATGCCAAATAATAGGATAGATCATGTTATATGGACATATGTGACAACCATCAGACAAATGAGGCATGTGAATAGATACAGATAGAGAAGCCTAAATGTACTAGACAGTGTCAATATGATATTGTTGACCAGATAGAGGGGGGGAAAATAGAACAAATCCAAGCATATTATTTCTTAATAAATTCATTGGAAAAAATATATCTGGATAGAGGTATTAATGTGAAGGCACTGGATATAATTTTTTATATGAATTTTTAAGAGGATTTATAAAACTCTGTAAATTACTTAACGATGAAAATGATATGATATTATTAAATGGTCTTCTATATTTATGAGTTTTAAGGAATTTTAATAATGTATGAGTTTTAATTATATTTAAATAAATACAGAGTTTTATGAAAATTTTAAAAAAGGAGGAGTCTTAAGGATGTTTGAAAAAAGGAATTTTTTATGAAATTTCAAGAATGTTCTTAAAGGTTTGAGAGGCATCTATTAAAGTTGAGTTGTGTGGAAAAATGTGAAATTCAATTTTTGGTTTCCTGTATTTTCTTCTAGAAGAATACCTATATAAAGGGGTGGAAGTACAGTTTAAAAAACATTGTTCATGCATGAAAGAGAGATCAGAAGTGATGAATGTTTTGTAAAATGAGTAGTGTGGGTTTCTAACTAAAGGATATTTTTTGAAGAAAATGTATCATATTGAGGTGTACTAAGTATAGGTACCAAATAGAAGTGTACCTAATAGAGGTACCATAGAGAGTGTGAGGTTCACTTGATAGATTTGTATGAGACAAAGGATAAGGAACACTAGACAGAGTCACACTGGATAGAGTGTACTAGATAGAGAATCTTTGGAAAAAGTTATATTAGATATTTATAAATGTATCTTATTTTTTGGATCAAAAGATAATCAAACTTTATAATTAATAGTAATCAGTATAATTATATATCGGTGATAGAAGGATCTTAATAGGATTTGTCTCATTGTGTAGAGACCCCGACCCCAGTAACCTAGAGATGGTGTCTAATTTATTACATTTTCATAAGATACAAGGAATCATATACTGAAGGACCAAATAATTTAGCAGTATTGTTAAACTAGATTCATACATGATTCCCATATTACATTTGAAAATAAAATATACAAGGCATTTTTTTTTCTGAGAATAACATTATTCCCTTTATCATATCCTTTTATATCAATCATCGTACACTTTAAGGATTCCTAGAAAAAAACAATATAAGGGTGGGATCAAATGATCAATAAGGGTCAAGTATATAAGAATCTATCATGAATGGATAAGCATAATAAAAATGTAAAGGTAAATAATCGAGCACATATTCCATTTAAATAAACTATCATAATTAATATAGAAAGATAAATGAATAAAAAACATTTTATTTAATCAATAAACTGATAATTAAATTAATCTATAGATAATATAATTTTTAAAATATCATGTATAATAAGATAAGAAATTATCAATATGGAATGGTAAATAACTGAAAACACATTCCATTTAATCAATAAACTTAGAATGAAATGTATCTATAGATAATATCATTAAGAGAATTCCTAGGATAATAATAACTAAATTTTCAATGAAGTAAATTACTAATTATTAGACATCATGATATCAGGAATCATGAAAAACTCTATTGTTAAGATCTTTCCTCAAGATAGTTTAAAAATGATGGGTATAAAACCATTTAACTAAGTCTAGACAACTGATCCATCTCATGAGACTACCAATGCATCAAGGGGATATCTATAATTGAGCCCCACTCATATCTTCATGTCCAAATCAATCCTCATATATTGAATAATCGATTTAATTCATGAACAATGTTACTTAAAAAGAATATAGATTATAAATATTTCCCCATTAAATCAAATAGCCTTAAAAGTAATACACCGTATGTAGAAATAAGACATGGTTCAAGAAATAATCATATCAATGATAAATAATATGGATATTTATGGTAAATTTAATGTATAATGATCACATTAAAGTGACTAATTCAAGGTAAAGTTAATGACTAAAAAAATGAATCAAGGAAGCTAATATCAATGCTATCCTTGGTCAAAATAATCAAAAAACATATATTGGAATAATAAGGATGGTATCAATGCAATATATCAACAGTGGAGTATAAGTAAAATAAAGGGTTTTTATCATTAATGAATAGAAATACCATAAAATGATCTTTAAAAACATTCTTGAGGAAATTATTCTTTTCATTTTGAAAATATTTTTTTCAAAACTAAAATTCCACAAAATTATTTGAAAATAATTTTATTTGAAAACAACCTTTTAAAATCATAAAATAATTTTTAAACCATTGAGTGGTCAAGATGACAGGATATTCCATACATGATGAGTATGTTAAAGTGAAGATTCCTTTCACATTTTTAGTAAAATCCAAACATGCCTTGTTTTGAAAATGACATTAAGATTGCTTTAATTTTTTTTATAAAGAAAAAATGGATAAATATTTATTTAATAAATCATTTTTAAATTGCCAAAAATATTTTTGAAAACATTTTTAGAAATAATGGTTTTGGAAGAAAATGGTTTTTTGGCCAAAGAGATAAATGGAGTCAAATTATCTTAAAAATATTTCCTCAACCATTTTAAGTACCAAAGATTGGAAAATGGTACTATTAATTTAAAAATTCATGAATGAAAAAAATAATAAAATTGAAGGGGTTTTTTATAAAATGATCAAATAATTTTCTTTAATTAAAATTCAATCATAAACAATCCCGATTAAAATGATATTCTGAAATAAACCCTTAAAAATATCATAACATTGAATTGAGAATTGAACAATGATTTTATATGTGTATCGAATAAAAATAAAAATAAAACAAGTGTAAATAAAACATAATATATTCAAAATTAAATACAAACATAATCATAGAATATCAATGACAATGAATAAGTGATATAACCAAATGAAAATAAATTGATTTATGAAATTATTTACCACTTGATAAATTTCAAATAAAATATCCCTATATAAAATAATTAAAATTAAAACTTAAAATACCATGAATTATTAATGAATCATGATTTTACATGTCAAAGGGGAATTTTGTACACCATATAAAATAAATTAGGTGCATAACATTAAAATATTCCCCAATAAAGAGAAATTTATACAAAGTCCCTTACCTCACACTTCCTGTCTGTTAAATGTAATTTAACCTCCTATATAGTGGTTTTAAACATGATATTGAATTTTTAAAAATCATTGTTAATTTTTTTTTATATCATATATGATCCTTTTATAACATCTTTTCACCTATTAATTAAAAATCATTCATTATTTTCATTATTTCAGGTGTTAATTGCCTTGTTTTCTCATGAGTGTTTTGTCATGAAAGATCTGGTTTTTGTGCATATCCTATACTTACATAATCTCTAGAATAATAATTATATAATTATCATATTTATAAATAAATTATACTTTTAATACCAATCATAAAATATTGTTTTTAGAAATGAAGTATGTTATGATCATGGAGACGGTATGTCGTACGTACACATGAGTAACATTTTCATTTTTTAACTATCATTATGAAAAAGAGTTAAGTAAAATATTATATTTATATAATGAAAATAAAATCATAAATACCTTATTATTTATTTAAATAAACTTATATATATTTATATCATTCATGTGGTGTGGTGATGGAAATAGTGTTGCATTATTTCATGAAGGTGGTAGTCTACACATACACGAATGATGGTACCGTCATTAAGTGAGTGAAAAGGTAAGAAAAAAAAAGATATATTATCTTTTAAAATGATAAATATTTCATTACTGTCGTAATTATTTTATTTATATCACATATATTCATTAAAATTATCCTTATTACATTCCATGTAAAGCGTTAGTGAAAAACGAATCACATCACTTTTCGAAGTTATAGTCCATCGTACACACGAGAAACGTTATCGTATCCACTGCAAAATGAAAATTAAAAAGGTATATATGATATAATGAATCCATGGGAATAATTATGTGATAAATATCATATATATGTATTATATTTATCATCATACTCAACCATGATAGGTGGAAATGAAAAAATTAATGACATCGGTTCGTAAGGCGGTTGTCCTCATTACACATGAATGATGATTTCCTAACCCATTTGATCAAAGTGGGGATGACTGTAGGTTGTAATATTAACATTAAAACCTCTGATTATATCTAATACAATGAGTTTATTATATCATCATGGTTTAATAATAATTGAAGTAGGTGGAGGAATAAATAAAATAAAATAGGTCGTTGAAGAACATTACCTCTTCTTCGGGTATCGTCCAAAGGTTCGCATGAAAAACCTTCCTAGTTTGGGATTATGAAAAAAATATGTATTCTTGGATTAGATTAGGGAGTTTTGGAAGATATTTTCATTTGTATTTTCTGAACCAAAAGGGTTTTAAGGTATGAACAATAAAGGAAAGCTGGTGGTCTTTTATAGGTGAGGTGAGTGGCACACTTGTAATTTTTGAAAAGAAAAAGGTGTACCAACATTTTTCACATGAAAAATGATAAAAAATGGATTATAATAGATAATTAGACATTATATATTTGAAATATTTCCATAAAATAGATTTTAGGAACATTTTTATATCATTTTAAACATTATATTTTTAGCTTAACCCTTGCTAAATCCAATTTTACCTTAACTGTAGTAAACAATTTTTAATATTTAAAATATTTATAATGTTCAAAAAATAAGTTGAACTTATTAGATTATATAAATTATTATTATTACAAATATGGAATCCTTTTTTCAAAATTCCATTCACATAAGTGAAAAATTTTAATTTAAAATTAATCCCATGGATGCGATAAGAAAATAGGTTTTCAAAGAGAAAATGTTCAAAAGTTTAAGAAGTTTTTAGATCAGAATTAAATATTAAAATGATTCCAATGATTAAAATTGGATTAATAGATATAAAATTTAACTAATTTTACTTTAAAACCAATTTAAAATATAATTTAATATTATAAATTATTTAAACAAAAATGTGATTTTCAATTAAAATTCACTGTTATTCACTATTCATCAAAAAAAGAAAATTTTCATGAAAATCCCAAAAATTCACCTTAAGATAATTTTTTTATGATTATTTAAAAAATTATGTTTATTTTTTTAAATAAAGTTTCTAAAATTGGTAAAAAAATAATTATAAATTATGTTCCCAATGCGGGACTAAACCGTCTTTCAGAAGAAAAAAATACTATTTTTCAAAAGACATTTCTTTTTATTCCAAATAATTATTATTTTATTTATAATTAATAGATAACCATAATTTTCATTATTTAATTACTATTATTCATACCCACCAATTTAACGTCTAGTTTACAACTGTATTCTATGTTACAATTCATTTAGACTCGATGTTCCATGTTCCATAAGATATTGAAGAGATTAAATATAAAGAAATATATTTTGGGTGTTATTTATTCTTAGTGATACATGTTACAAAAACCATCGAATACAGTTTTATCCTTTTATAATTTCAAGGTGTTACATTTTTCCCACCTTAAATAAATTATGTCTTAATAATTTGATGTTAATCTTAGTAATCAAGGGTTTGATGTTTGAGAGTATCATTGTTAAAAATCTCATATCTTAAAAAAGGGTTAATAAAACATCCTCTTAAAAATAAAGAAACAAAAGTAAAAAAAGGTTATATGGGATAATCACATAACTAGGTTTCCATTTAAGAGAACATAGGTTAGAATTGAAATCATGGAAATGAAATAGAATACTAATGTCAAAGTATTAATAGAGAGTTATAGAGTTCATTGATCACAAGAAAGTTGGTAATTCAGAGAAGGTTAACAACTAAAAAACCATAAATCTATGATGATTTAAGGGACTATTTTATTAATTTAAAATGAATTCACACAGATAAATTTTTTGTTTCAATATCCTTTTCCCTAAGTTGAGTATTTTTTTAATATTTAATAATATAAGGAAATATACTTACTCTATATGTTTCCATTTTATAAGAAAAATTTAATCATTTGGTTGTTCTTTGATCAATTTCCAATTCATCACTTAATCTAAGGTATAAATATCCAAAAAATGAATTTTTTATTCCTAAAGCACTAAAATTCGCTTTTAACGAATCCTAAGATCCATAAAAGAGTGAAGAGTCTTTCCACATGTCTTTAACTATTTTCCAAATGAAATATGGTTAACATATGTTATCCAATATAATACATTAATATGTAAACCTCAATAGTAACACCACTGGTTCATCATTAATATTTATTCATCCAAACTTTTAACTAAAAAATTGACATATTAACCAGTAAATCACGTAGGATAGTTGTAGGCATTAAACCCTTATCATCCTACAGTTGTGGGTTCAATCCTTATAGACTTTATGAACACGATTGGTTGTCACCCAACATGTGAGTTGAATTTTTCCTAAAATTATATTAATATAATTCTTATAACATTCCCAAAAAAATATTATATACATCTTTGAAATAATATTAATCATTAAATAACCTTTTTACTAAGGTTTTCAATACAGCTTATTTTGTTTTGTAGAAAGTATATTAATATTATTTGACTATTATTACAATGTCATTAATGATCATAATAACTATAAATGTTATTAATACCTTCAAAATTATTTCTATAAAATTTAAATGAATTTTTCCTCAAGTAAATTTTTTTCTCTCACTAAAACATATACTAAACCAATGGGTTTTATTTCCATAAATTTCACCAAAAATATCCTTAATCTTGGTAGAATCCCATCACATAAAACCTAAAAAGGAATTTTAAGACTTTCAACTTATGATCCATCTTAAACTCATAAACCCATGATGGTATCTATAACTCTTAATTTAATGAATACACATATGCTTCAAAAATTTAACACAACCCTTAGATGTTTCATGATTATTATAACCAAAATACCATTAGTAAAATTATTCTACACAAATACTTCATCCATTTCATTTCCATATAGGTCCTTCCTTGGTCTATGGGTTATCCTTTTGAAAAGGTAGTTGACTTGGATAATTCCTTGGTTCCCCACATTTAATACAATGAACTATAAATAGATCCTTATAATGAGATTGATTTCCTTTTATCATACTCTTCATTTTTCCTCTGCAATTGTTTTCTTTTTTACATTATTTTACAAAAAAAATAATTTTCCATTCCATTGACACATTTTACTTAGTGTATCTTTCCATATTTTTGACATGAATGAAATCAATCCTTCTTTCCTCCATGGTCTCCACCACTCGATCTCTTAGAGAACTCCATCATTCTCTTATTTGGCGACTCTGAGAGTTGGTTAATGTATAGATTGTTAGTCATATTTTTGGATAACTCATTAGGAATAATCAAGATATATGTCACTCCTATAATCATCCCATTTTGTTTCTCACAGTCACCACATTGTCCTTTATATTCAATTTAACAAGATTCCTTTGTATTATAACCATTGACTAAAACAAAAAAAAATCATAATATGAGAAACAATAATCATAATGAGAAAACCATATAATCATTTATTAGATGTTCAAATTATAAAACCTATTTTTATTAATATAATACACCATAGTTTTAACCAAGATCATTCCTTATCATCATCTATTAAACCCATCATAATATTTTTTAAATAAAATGTGAATTATCCTAATAATATCCCCCTGGATTTTCAAACTATATGTATAGTAAGACCTGTTTTCATAGACTAGGTGAAGATCAGGTCAATTACAATGCATTATTTTCAAAGTTATTTCCCCCAAGTACAACTATTCTAGAACAACATCCACTTGTAGTATCCAGACAGGGATTCATTTCTAGAAAAAACCACATAATCTCCTCCTTACAAAAACTTTAGGATGTTCTTATACTTATCCATAAAGTTTATAATAGGTTAATTTTCCCTAATCTATGTTGTTCTAAATCTCATTTCAAAGGTTTATACTAAAATTTATTTGATACCAACTAAACCGACCCTAACCCCAATAACCCAGAGCTAATGTCTGACTTATTACATTTTCATAATATACAAGGAATCACATCTCAAAGGACTGAATAGTTTAGTAGTCTTGATAAATTAGATACATATATGATTCCCACATTACATTTGAAAACAAAAATTACAACACATTTTTTGTAGAATAAAATTATTCTCACTAGTATATTCTTAATATCAACCATAGTACGATTCATGTATTCCTAGGAAAGTAAAAAAAGTAAGGGTGAGCCTAAATATTCATTAAGGGTTAAGTAAAGTGGAATCTATCATGAATCAATAATCATAATCATCATGTAAAGGTAAATAACTGAACACCCATTCCATTTAAATAACTTGACTATCATAATAAATTTGTAAAGGTAAATAATTAAAAACACATACCATTTAATTAATAAACTGATAATGAAATGAATCCATAGATAATAACATTGTGGAAATATCATGGATAATAAGATAAGTCATAATCAATATGGTAAGGTAAATAATTTAAAATACATGCCATTTAATCAATAAATTGATAATTAAATGAATCGAGACACAATATCGTTGAAAAAATATCATGGATAATAATAACTGAAGTATCAATGATGTAAACGATTAATTATTGGACATCATGATATCAGGAATCATAAAAACCTCTATTGTCAAGATATTTCCTCAAGATATTTTCAAACTGATGGGTAGAAATCCATTTAACTAAGGATAACAAACTGATTCATCTCATGAGACTACTGATACATTGAGGGGCTATCTATAATCAGGACCAACCCATATCTACATGTCCAAAGCAATAACACCCTGAAATTATAAAGTAAGAACATTGTATTTGATAACGGGTTTGACATGAAAAACTAAGCATATAAATGAATAAAACATCTTAAGAATTTAATATATACATACTTTTTTAAATAAATTTAATCTATTCTATAACTTGAAATACATTCAACATTGAGTTTAGCTTGTGTTACACAAAAAAATAATCTTAGCATTCTCTACATGGAATAATGAGTTTTTCTTACATTACATAGATCCAAAAGTTTATCTTTCTCTAAAAAAACATTGATTTTATCTTTCATTACACACAAAGATGAGTTTTACCAAATACTTTTAATGTTATTATTTAAAATTAAAATTATATCTTAGTAATTAAATATACTATTATGAATAGGATTAACTAAAATTTTAAAATATATGATTGAATTAATTGATTAACAATTAATTATAAATGAATATAAAAAACAAATGACACTACTTGAAAAGGGGGATATCCCCATACACCTATACCCACAGTTTAGAGAAACCATGGAGATAGGTATCCTAGCTAAAGTTATTCCCACACTTTTGTTAAAACTGTGGGTATACCTCCAGGCTAAACCTATTCTCCCCCGATTTCTCAATATTCCTCCATGCTTATCCCCTAAGTGAACCCTATCTTATCCCTCACCAGCCCTCTTCTCCCCCAAATAATCTATCATCCATAATGATCATCCCCCAATTCCTCAATCTTCCATCATGCTCACCCCCACGTGAACCCTATCTTCTCCCCCACCAACCCTCTTCTCCCCCAATTCCTCTATCATCCATCACACTCATCCCAATCAAAGTAAAATATATAGATACTCTGATTCCTTTCGATTCTGTCATTCCATATTTGTATTTCATCCTCCTCGTTAACACTAAAAGCCTTAACATCATGCCTGATCAACCTTTGTTGCATCCTCCCCTACCTCCTCCTCCACATTAACCTATGCCTCCCATTTCATCTCTATATCCAATCTCTGCCTATCATGTTCCATCCTATTCTATCTTGGACTCCACCCAACACTTCCAAATGGTATTAAATCTATGTGTTTCTAGGTATTATATATACCTGTATTTTATTTCATTTTTTGATGCAATTGATTTCATCTGTAACTTTTAATTTTGACTAAAATTGAAATTTTAGGATGCACTACTTGATACAAATTATCTTGTATGAATTGATTGATTATGATTTCCATATATTTCCATGATAGTTATACATATGATGAGATAACCAGGGTTTTATCTTTAATTAGCTAATTGGTGTCTCTAACCACAAGCAGTTGTTGAGTTTTGACTATTTCTATTTATTAATACTGTAATTTCAAACGTTATGCATATTTCTAATTTGAAATGTTTTTTATTGTATATTAATTTATATAAATTTTCTTATTTTCTCTGATCTGTGATATTCTGTTTCATCACATATTTCACAATAATTTATGTCTTCCTAATTCAAACAGAATCAATATCAGCATCATTGAGGGACTCTTTTAACAAAAATAAAATCTTCTAATATATTTTTCATAACTACTCTTTTCGTGACCCGTTCCCTGGGGCCCATTCCATGGCTACCCCAAGCCCGCCTTCCATAGTCCAGGGGATGGCGACTAGCACTAAAGACGTAATTCCCTAAAACTGGGAAGGAATTTACTTTAACTATAAACACACACAACAAAGCACACAGCTGGGTACAAAGCAATAAGTAAAACTGTATACAAAAGAGTGATGAAAAGTGAAAGGGGCCAGAAATACAATCCCAACTGTAAAGTACAAGGAACTGGAAATAAAAGTACAACTGAAGAAAGGAAAAATAGCTTCTGGGTTTTCCTCTGGGACTCCTACCTGAAGGGTAGGTACAGATAGCCTCCTCAACACTCTACGTCTGTATGTCTCCTCCGTGTACTGATTCTTTGTAAGGTCCACCTCCAGGTACCGTCCGATCCTGGTACTCTCAGCCTCATTCAGCATTTTCCGTCGTCTGCATCCAACACAATGAGGTGTGGGCATAGCCTATGCAGGTGTGAGTATAATGATACTCAGCAGGGACCCCGAGAACCTCAAGGTCTCTCAAAATCCACCAAGGATAAACCACATAGTATGAAATCAATAGATAACCCCACTTAGGTGCATGCCCATACATACACCTAAGTTATCAAGTAATCCAACTCAATCATGAGGAAACTAAAAAATTCACTGACTCATCTCACACAGGTATACAACTTGTGTAGAGAGATATAAATGATCATATATAGCCACTGAATCATCTATTCTGCCGAACCCTTGTAGTATCCTGGAACAGAAAACGGAGTTGTCGAACCCATGTAGGATTTTGGAATAGTAGTTAGAGCTATCGAACCCACATAGGATCCTGGAACAGTAGTCAGACCTGTCGAACCCACGCAGGATACTAGAACAGTAGTCGGAGCTGTCGAACCCATGTAGGATCCTTTTTATCACAAAGCAGCCAACCACATGGTTCTCGCACAAATCACGCTTGATTCCAGGAGGGTCCGCTCCTCAAGCCAAGTTTTGATAAAAAAAACTTCCATGAAGTTCCATGAAGAAGTATCCCAAAGGTCTGCCACATCATAGGGGTCTCAATGAAATAGACGGCGCGTCAATCAGACGCACGATCTGTGATTTATTAGCCTTTTAGTCCCAGGGGCCCGGTTAGATTCGTGCACGATCCAACCTGACCGTAACTCAACTATACCCCAAACTCCAGTGGGGTATACTCTAAGGGACCTTCATGCTCCATGATTACCAATGCCGCTGACAGTTTGTCAAACGGACGTACGGTGCCAAAGATATGGCCAAAATGAAGTAGAGTGTCGTGGTGAGCCCGGGTCCGGTCCGACCCGGTCGGACCAACCTGGCATGACCCAGTCTGGGCCGACCCGGTCTGGGTCGACCTGGTCAGACATGTTGGGTTTGGCCTGGCCCATTGGGCAGGCCAGCCTGTTAGGTTCGGCCCAGCCTGCTCGGCCCAGCCCAGCAGGCCACGTGGGCGGTTCGGCCCGGAGGGCGCTGCAATGGTGGTTCGGCCCGAAGCGCTGCGAGGGTGTGGCTGGTTCGGCCAGGGCGCCGCGAGGGGACCGGGTGGCTGGCTCAGCCGGGATTCCATGAGGGGCGCGATTCGGGCGGTTCGGCTCAGGAGGCCGGGAGGTCGGCAGGAAGGCTGTGAGGCTGGTGGGCGGCCGGGAGGCAGCCGGGTAGGCCGGCGGGTGGCTAGGAGGCACCCGGGCAGGCTGGGAAGTGAACGAGTAGGCTGGTGGTGTGTGGATATGAGGTGGATAGGCAGGCCGGTGGGGCACGAGCAGGATGGCAGGCAGGCCGGCGGGTGGCCAGTGGCCGTGTAGGATGCAGTAGGGGCGGCGCAGATCACAAAGGCCATGGGTAGCGCGACCTTTGTCTTCACCGCCTTCGTTGCCTCTCCGTTTCGTCTCCATGCCGAAAGACATCACAAAAGAGATCAATGGAGGGTGTCAGGACATGTTAGTTTGGCCCACACCCTCCGCGTTTAGGGTGATAGCAATCGGTCCTTTAGAATGAACCACAACAATCCACCCGCAAAAAGAAAGCATCCTCGTTCTTCGTTTTGAAAGAAAGAAAGAACATGGAACTTAAATGAAATTAAACCCCTACCTTTGTTTGTTGTTCGATGATAAAGTCGCGGTAAGAAGACAGAAGATATCATCGTTCATCATGTTTGCCTCACACTTCCAATCCCAAGCTTGTGCATCGGCTCGTTGACGACGATGTGGAGGGAAGGTCGGTTGAAGACGCCCCACGTTGGTAGGATTCGAGGATGAAGGTCGAAGGAGATCATTGCTGGCGTTCTTCGTTGGAAGAACGCATTCTTTGTTCTTCGTTGGCGAGATCTTTTCTCCCTAATCTTTCTCTATTCTACCCAATATTCCACCCAAAATCCAAAAGTGATATGATATCACCAATTTAATTGTTGGAACAATATTCAAATTGGGGAAATTAATTGCGTAGGTTGGCGTATTAAGGGTGGTGCGTTGGCAACATTAAAGTTAGAGGAGTTCAAGAGGCTCTCCCTCATTAATGAGGGGAGTTGAGAGGTTTTCCTCTCCTCCCATTAATAGGGGTTGGGTGGTCCCCGCCCCTATTATTCAAAATGGAAGGTTATGTGGTCTCGGGTGGTCCCCACCACATTAACCTCACATGGGAGGTTGAGGCGTGGTGTTCCCCACCACCATAACCTCTCATGAGAGGTTATGGCCTGGTGGTCCCCACTTCCAACCTCCACATAGAGGTTATAGTTCCAATGGGTCCTACCTCCCAACACCAACATGGTTGTTGGTAAAATAAAAATAAAGTGTCACACAAATTTATTTTTATTTTAATATTTCACGTAAAACCCAAAAACTATATTTTATTCTCGACCCACTGTCATCGAGGTGAAAGTCTCCTTAAGAAAATATCAGTGTTGTGAGTTCAACGGTGCCCTCAGATTTCAATTCTGAGCACCAGTTCAAAAGTTATAAAAACCCGCTCGTACGTTTACTGAACGTACCCGAACAAAACTTTAGAAATTGATTCCGTGCACAATGGGCCTCTGAATCATGCGCCGTCAATTTTTGTGGACTCGTAACAATCCCATGTATTTAAGAAAAAAAAATTCCATAGAATTTCCGGGTCTTTACAACTCTACACTCTTGATGGTTTTATTTTTTTAAGGAATTCACACTTAATTTATAATATTATATACTGTCATTTAATACTATATAGTATTATACACTATCATTTTTTTAATGTCTATTGTTATACACTGTCATATAATATTTTCTATTATTATACACTATAATTTAATACTCTATACTGCTATAAACTACCTATTTAATGTTTTTCCTACTTTTATACACAATATTTTTCAAAATACTTGGTTTTGTTGATATTTATTAATTTCAATGTAGGACCTGCCCATTTATTTTTCTGGATGTGATATCTAATAAATCATAGACTGATATTTTTTTATACTTCATTTATTTATTATCTATCCAATCTACTAAAATGTATAGGAATAAATGGGTATTTCCATCATCAATTATCAATCCCATCTACTATTATATCTCATTGAAATTTATAGGAATATACAAAAATTTGGGTATCTACTCAAGTACTTTCTCTTATAAATACAAATTTCAAATTCAAAACCCAATTTACAAGAATGAATGATTGTTTGGTTTATATTAATATATTTTATGTTTCCACTATAATTTTTTTAGAAATGAAATCCTGATATGATTTAAAAGTTTTGAAATACATTTTCTTTATTACAAGTTTAAAAAATGATGTCTTAGTATACTCTACATTAGAATTACATGTAGCCTACTATTTCATGTTATCATTTTTGGATTTTTGAGTATATTTATGTCAATTATTTAAATATTATTTTTATAGGTGGGATTCGTTCTATTATCCTCTTAATATTTTTTTGAAGTTTAGGAAAACCATGTTATTGGGTGATCCTATTTTTTTTTCCTGATGATTAAAGGAGTAGTGTTTTATTTAGTATGTGTTTTCTTTGTGATGGATTAACTTATGTGATATTTGTGGTTTCTTATTCACTATTAATTTCATTTTTGATGACTACAATTGAATGTATATACTCACCAATTTTTGAAGTATTCAATTCCACATCCATTAAATAGGTTCAATCATCCTCTTGGCTAAAACCAATCCATTTAATTTTCCATAATCATTATTTTTTGGATTATCTATTGATTATAAAGAAACATAATTCCTTTCGGTTTTTTTGTAGGATCACAAATTTCTATGGAATTTTTTGGCCCTATCCTAGAATTATTTTTTTGGAAAAATTGAAAATTCAGAGGTGACCTACAGTGCATAATATAGATTTGTATTTTATAAAAATATATATATTCTTTGCAAAAAAATTTATCCTATAAAATGATATAATATGTTTTCTTGTATTATAGTATATAAATGGTAGTAATTATGATTGTGTTTCATTAATAATTAAAAAAATTATTAAAAATTATTATTTATTTTATTAATACATTTTTTGTATTTCTAGGACAATTTTTATCCCAATGCATGTATATAATCATACATAGGTGATCATAGGTGCAATTTTAGTTTTCTACAAATCACATCAGAATTAGGTGATAATAGGTGAAATTTTAGTTGTCTACAAATTAAATTTCTGTATATACCCTTTGTTAACACCCTTTATTAATATCATTATTAATATTACTATTATTATGTTTAGGTTTTAATAAACCCCAAAGGGGTCTCCCCCTTCCTCCCTTTCTCAACGCGACCCAACCCCCAGGGGGATCCCTCACGCGCCCGACCTCCTCCCTCCTTCTCCCTCTTGTAGTTGTTTCGCCTCCTGATCTTGGGTGTATTCTTCTCCAGAAAGCCTCTTCTCCCCTCATATTCCTTCTTTTTTTGGTTTCCTTTTCTTTTGGGTTGTGTGTGTGTCTTGACTGATCCCTAACTCATTTTAGGAGTTTTTCTTTTGGTCGATTCTTGAGGTTTAGGGCTCTTGGGTCCTATTAAGACTGGTTCTAGGCACTACTATCAAGGTCAGTGGGTTCTCCATTGATTTTGGGTATGTTGTTTTCCATTTCAATTATTTCCTTTTTTTTAATTTAGGGGTTTTGGGGTTTTGAGTTTTAATATTTTTATAGATTATTTTGGACCTCACTATATTGGTTTTGGGTTGTCATTGTCAAAGGTGACTTGAACATATATGCATAGGTAACAAAATACATATATAATTTCACCCATATATAGATAAATATATATTCACTAATGGTAGTATGAATATATATATATATATATATATTGGGGATAGGTGTTCTTATGTATATAAATGAAAAATGAATACATGTGTAAGGTAAATGGGTATATGTAAGTATTAACATATATGTAAGTATCCTCTTGTATATAATTGGCAATGAAAATATGTACATAGGGGCTAGGTGCCCGTATATATATATATATATATATATATATATATATATATATATATGAGAAAGTGTATATAAGTTCAAGTGGTAAAGGTAAGATTTTAGTTACCACCATCATAAGCAGAGTACCTTGAGTTTGAGGTAGGTTCCCTTATGCATTAGCCTTTAAATTTAAATAATCAATGATTTATTGCATTTCACACCATGTTTTTGAACTAAAAAGAGATATAGATTTCTTAGAATAATTTTTTAATATAAAATGAAGTTTTTTCCTCCTTGTATTGGATTGTATGAAATTTCTTGAACAAAACCTTGCACACCAAGTGTTTGAAAATATACCAAATTGGCCTTTATAAGTAAATTATGGTTCCTAAAGTATGTTTTTGGTATTATAAATGTGTTTTGGTTTCTAAATGGAGGTTTGGGGTTAACCTGGGTTGGTACTATCCATTCTGTTCCACCATTTTCAATGAAGAGATTTCCAATTATATCTTTCCTTTCAATAAAAAATTTTTCTATAAAAAAATAATCAAGAAAGATGAATTCGTAAATTTTTATTTATAACTACTTTTTTTCTAGAAGAATTCTTATAATAGAATGTCATTCTATAAAAATTGAGGAGATGAAATCTGAAATATATATTTTCTAACCAGAATTACTACTATACAATCTTTAACTATATTATTCATTTTTTCTAATAATTTATTAAAATTCCCACTAGGCGACATATATACAGGCTAATCCAAAATTATTTGATATAAATTGTTCCATATAGAATGAAAAAACAAAACTGAACCAAACCAAACCAAACCAAACCAAACTTGAACCTCTCCAAACAGAACTAACATGAATAAACCCATTCTAACATAAGACAAACTGAGTAGAACCAAAATTTATTGAATTGAATCAAATCGAATCAACCTAACCTAATACAAATCAAAACAAACAAAATTAAATGGAACTGAAATTAACTCATTCAAATTGAAATGAACATAACTGAATGAAAACATATTAAAATAAAACATACAAAAATAAAACAAACAAATTTAATTGTCATGAAAAAACTCGAAGAAAACCAAACTAACCTATATAAAATTGATCTACATTGAATTATAATAAATTGAATGAAATAGGACATAATATAAGTAGAAAAAACCAAAATAATATGAATTTTATTAATCTATAAAGAGTAAAACCCAATCTTCCTAAATGATTCTAGAATAAATTAAATTTTCCTATACCGAAAAGATAAATTAAAACTAACTAGATCTAAAATAAATTATATCATGTTGTACCAAAGTGAATCATACATAATCAGTATAATTTAGTTAGAACTATATTGACCTGAATCAATTTGGATTACACAAAACAAAACAAAACAAGATGAACCAAAGGAAAACAAATCAAATAAGATTAAGAAGAGTAAACCCAAATAACTAAATAAAGTGGAACCATACAAACCCATAATGGATAGAATAAAACCAAATAAAAAATAGGATGAAACATTTAAAAAAAATCATAGACTAACCAAACCTTACTAGTATAAATTTAAATTAGATAAACCAAAATAGATCTAGAATGATCAAAATCAAGAATATATAATTCAAATAGAAAAAAATTGAATGAAACTATATTGGACCAAGTCAAAATGATCTAATATGAACTAATCTGATATTAAAAATAATGAATCAAATTATACAAAAATATTGTGAATTCAAACCAATATGACTGCTACCAACATGAACTAAACTAAACTAAACCAAACTGATATAAACAAATGTAATCAAACTAAATCTATTAGAACACAAATGAATGAAATTTTAAAAGATAATATAAACAAAAAAAAGACAAAATAAATCTACAAAAAATGTTCCAAACAAACTTGTATTGAACAAAACTGAACTAAGTTGAAATTCAAGACAAACTTATTATATACCATTAATAAGAAGATTAATTGTTAATTAATAAGAATGTACTTTTTGATAGTATCATTTTGAAACTTGGATATATTTCCCATTTTCTTGAAGGAACATGATTTGACCCATGGGGCGTTGTGGTTCTTATATGTTGGGCGGTGACTTGTATAGTCACATGAGACATGTATGTTGTAGTTTAGTTTTAATTTTATTTTCTTTATCACATCATACACTAAGAACTTTTACCACTTTCTATGGATAAAGGGTAGTTATATTATGAGAAGGGGGCCAAAAGGGAACTGGATGTAGCTACATAGTTTTGTTTATAGGGGAGGGAGATCAGGGTTGCATAGGGATTAGTGTGTTTCATTTTTTCTACCTTTATACTATGTTGCTTATGTTTATTTTATTTTCCTTTGGCGTGGAAATCTAATGTGCAGATGAGTCATGAAAATATTTTATTTATTTTCTACTATTGAAATAATTAATTGTTTGTGGGAGAAATCATTCCTAATTGGTGATTCCTTGATTCCCATAAACTTGTGTCAGCTCGTGGGCATACCCCATCCACCTTAGTCCATCATATTCATTCCTATATTAGAGTTTAAATGGGTTATTATTATGTTTAAACCATGTTAGTTCCTAGGAAACATTGAATAATTATGGAGGGATTTGGAACATATTCACAATTATATTGTGAATTAACAATAAATAATGATGACTTTTTAACATCTTTAAGATATACAAGATGAACTATTATGAAGTGAGGATAGATTATAGAGATCTATCAAAAAACCAATGACCAGATCAATGAAACTCTATTTAATTTTACAAGGATGGATACAAGAATTGAAAGAATCTCTCAAAATACCCAAACATGTATAAACAGTTTCAAAGATCAAGTTGTGATACTTTCAAGAATAAATAGTGAAAGGGAGAAAAAATTAATTACATCACAAGCTAAAATCAACCCAATTTATTATGGAACATTCATCACTCTAAAATATGGAATGAATATGAAGAGGGTAGTTTCCTCATAGAAGCAGCGGGGGATGAAATTGAAAACATATGATATAAATGTTAAGATGAATAAATACAGAGTGAAATGTAACATAATGAATAATGATGACCAATATAAATCTGTTAATGAGGAAACTACTACCTGTATGTGATTTCAGTTAATGCATCAAAACAGATTAAAATCCACACTAAATTCATGGAGGCATCCTCCATATAATAATCCCTTACTCAAATGGGTAGTCTGAAACTTCATATGAAAAGACACAAACATTTTCCTTTCAAAATCATCCATGATCTACTCCAACCCTTCTAAAACACCCAAGACACAAAATACAAGATCTTAGGACTTCTAGGATAATAAAAAACATATATCTATTTATGGTTTATGAAATATTTTTATTTTTTACATGAAAAGTAGAAACCCTAAAATATAATGGTATTAAAGATATAGAAAACTATATTATATATCCAATATAAACTGACAGAGAGGACAAAATATTAGTTAAATTATATGTTTAAAACATAATTCCAAACATGTTTCAAGTCATGGTAAAGATTTATCTATGGGAAGTCAATTAAAAATTATTTCTGAGTCATTATTCTTGTATAGATATAATGTAAAAATATATTTTAAATATTAATTATGGTTTGCTTCATGTTTAAATGTTCTAAAAGAGGTACATGATGGACCTACTATGTTTTCTGGGGAGATGAGGGTATACCAACGATTCTGTAAACCATTGGTGACCTACTGTGTTTTTTTGGGGAGAGGAGGGTTTACCAAATGTTCTGTAAACCATTTGTATACATTTATGCCAAAAAATTTCTTAAAAAAGTAGGTATATATATTTTCCCACCATATTTTCTAACGGTTTCAATGAACTTTTGGAATAGGGTAACTGAAGACAACCTATACCAACTGTTTTAATGAAGCCATTAGTATAGGTCTATACTAATAAATAAGATACAAAAAGTTCATGAAACCATTGGTGTACCATATACCAATGGTTCTAGGGGATATAACAATGGTTTGAAACCATTTTTATAGGGTAAATCTCTAATAGTGTGAATATAAAGGAAATGTTTTTATGAAAAAAAAACTATTATTATATTCCAAATGTGTTTTATATAAATTAATTAAATTTATTAGTATTTATGGATCATCTTAATAAAATTTGTATATTATATATTCAATAAAATTTTTTTATAGTCATAAAATATATTTTATAAGTATAATATAAGAACAAATCTAATTTTATGCATAAAAGTTATATTTTTCTAAAGGCAGTTTTGCCGTCTTTTAATGGCGTACTTGTTTTAAAACTAAATTTTGACACTTTTATAAGTTTTATATAACAAAATAAACTTCATTATTGAAATATTAATGTAAAAATTATATTATGGATATATTTTTTTATTTTTCTGAGACTTTTCATTTTTTGATGAATAGTGAAAAATATTGAATTTTAATTGAAAATTGACTTTTCATCGAATTAATTTACAATGATAAAGTATATTTTAAATTGGGTTTAAAGTAATATTAGATCAATTATAAATCAATTAATCCAATATAATTAATTTGAGTCATTTTTATGTTGAATTTAGATATTAAAACTTAGTAAACTTTTGATAATTTTCACTTTAAAAACCTACTTTCTTATCTCGTATGCAAGATTAATTTTAAATTAATTTCTACAACTTATGTAATTTTAATTTTGAAAAATGCATTCTAGGTTTTTAATTATAATAATTTATATTTTCTAATAAGGTCAAATTAATTTTTTATCATAATTATTTATGAATTCATTTAAAGTTAATTATAGTGATTATGGTAAAAACGAGCTTACTTAGTGGTTAAACTTAGATTATAAGGTATAAAAATGACCCTACAGTTGTCCAATACCCATTGTGTGGTCATATTTAGACCATTTAACATATAGGATCTAGTTTTTGTTTTATGTATCCCTCTTGTTAGGTAAAAATGTGGGTACACCTAACTTGTTTTCAAAAATGTCAAGTGTGTCCTTTCCCAAACTTATAAAAGGACACCCCATATCCCCCTTATTCACACATCTAAAACCTCTTTGGTTTAGAAAATTACATCCCAAATCAATCTCTAAATTACATCCCCTAATCCTATAATCCTTATCTTGGGAAGAAACCCAACTTAGGAAGGCATTAGTTCAAACCTAAGGAAGATACTCGAAGAGAGGTAATATTTTTTCTGAAACTATTTTTTTTATTTCCTTCTCCCCCTCCTTAAATTATTCTTATATAGTGATTATATAATAAAAAAATATCTTCAATACACTTTGATGTTTTTATGTTAATGGTACTACTTGAAACCACACACACTACCATCAAATGGGATACACAATCATCGTTCCTGTGTATAGTGGACTACCGCCTCCCAAACCGATGTTGTTTGTTATTCTATTACCACATTTGAAGGTTGGGTACAATGATGTATTTATAGTTTATATATAATATATATAATATTTATTATTTATTTATTATTTTTTAAATATTATATAACATGAACCTTCATGCTTTCCATTTTTTGGGAATGCGATAATGTCGTTCGTGTGTACAGCAGACTACCGCCTCGTGAAGCGATGTGGTTCATTCACACTTTTCATAGAATATATTAAGGATTATTTTGATAAAAATATATAATATATAAGACATAAATATGATACTGGAATGATAATACACATATATATCATTTAATTTTCTTTCTTTAATACGATAAGAAAATGGAAGTAGTGTCCATTCGTACGTACGACCTACTGTCTCTATGAACGATGCATTTCATTTCCTATCACTAAATTTTATGGAGTAATATGAATAAATATATAATAAATATATAATAAATATATATGATATTTAAATAATTGTTTAAATTCTTGAAATTATGAAATCATGATCTAAGTAAGAGGTATAAAAAATTACAAGTCAAAACATACTTGAAAAACAAGAAAATTAAAACCCAAAACGATGAAAATAATGAAATATTATTAACAAATGGGTGATAATATGTTATAAAAAGATCATATATTATATTATAAATATTAATATGTTTTTTTATAAGTTAGTAACATGCTTAAAACCATTATACGTATTTTTAAATAGCGTTCAACCAAAAGGAAGCGTATAGTAAGGGATTTCATCTCAATATACATTCCATTGAGACTTATTGGTTATTATGAACCAATTCACTTATATATTATGTATATAATGATAATTTGACATGTAATATCTTGAATAATACATTTTTCAGGGTATTTTAAAGTTTAAACTTGAATTATTTCATCCAAGGGATTTGATTTGAAAATTAACCAATGATGAAAGTTATTGTTAATTCTCACTTTATTTTTTGATTGTTAACTTTATCTTGATAAAATAACTTTATTGTAATCATTTTTATGGGGAATTACAATTAAATTAAATATCCATTTTCTTGGGTGATGGATCTGATTATTTCCTAAACTGTATACCATTTTTATATATGGTTTTTACTTTGATAGTTATTTGATTATCTATGGAAATATTGATAAATTCACATTCTTTACTAAATATAGATATTTTATAAGGCGCATTGTTTATTAACTAAATCAATTATTAAATATATTATTAATGATTTGGACTAGAATTTAAGGGTGGGTCCAAAAATTTATATAGCCCCTAAATGTATCAATAGGTTCTCATGACATAAATCAGTTTTCCAAACTAAATGAGTTTCTACCTATAGTTTTAAATCATCTTGTGGAAGGTATTGAATTTATAGGTTTTCATATGACTCAGACATGAAATCAAGTAATTAAGAATTTACTTTATTTAGAATTCAGTTTTTATTATTTATCCATGATATTTTCCTTTGAAATTATCTATATATGAATTTAATTCTTAGATTATTTATTAAATGTCATGTGTTTCAATTATTTACATTACCGTATTAATTATGACTTATAATTTAATTTAAATGGAACATGTGATCAGTTATTTAACTTGATATATTGATTATGATTATTGATTAATTATTGGTTCTACTTTACTTAACCCTTACTAAGCATTTTATCTCACTCTTATTTTTTTTTCTTTCCCCAAGATATGAATATTAATTCTTGGAATTATTTTCAAGGATGATGAGATTTTAATTTTGTTATGATTAATTTTATATTCCCAAAGTAAAATTGGTATCATGTATATATCTCATTCTACAAAACTACTAAACTGATCGTTTCCTTAGAATTTTATTCCTTGTAATCATGTCAGTTTAATGATTTAAGGCACCAGCTCTAGGCTTCTAGGGATGGGGTAATTACAGAATAAATCCTCATATATCGAATAATTGATTTAATTCATGAACAATGTGCCTTCTAATTAAAAATATATATTAAATAAAGAATACATATTTTCAATATTTCCCCATCCAATCAAATAACTTTCAAAGTAATAAAACATATGTACAAATGTGACACAATTTAATAAATAATCATATCCATGATAAATATTATGGATATTCAGTGGAAATTTAATGTTCAATGAACATAATAAAGTTATTTATTCAATGGAAATATAATGAATATAAAAATTAATCAAGGAAGTGAATGTAAATAATATACATGGTCAAAAATATTCATAAACCATCTAAAGAAAGAATAAGTATGGTATCAATAAAACATATTACCAGTGGAGTATAAGTAAAATAAATTGTTTTTTTAATTGATGAATAGAAATACCATAAAAACATTATTGAGGAAAATATCCTTTTCATTTTGAAAATCAATTTTTAAAACTAAAAGTTCAATTTTTTTAAAAAAATATTTTTATTTAAAAAAATATATTTTAAAATCATGAAATAAGTTTTAAAACATTGAGTGGTCATGATAGAAAGAAATTTCATACATGCCTCGTATGTTAAACCAATGATTCCTTTCACATTTTTAGTAAAATCCAAATAAGCCATATTTTTAAAGAAACGTGAATATTTCTTTCAAAACATATTTAAATAACCAAGATGGGTAAAATTTTCTTTAATAAATCTCTTTTAAAAGGTTAAAAACATTTTTTGAAAGCATTATTTTAAAATAGAATGGATTTTCGATTGAAGAGGGAAATGAAGTTGGATTTTATTAGAAAAATTTTTTCCACCATTTTAAGTACTAAATAGTGGTAAAATAGTAATGTTACATGAATTTTCCATGAATGGAAATCGGAGAATAAAATGAAATATGTTTATTATAAAATGATCAAATAATTTCCTTTAATGGAAATTCAGGCATAAAAAATCATGATTAAAATGAGATTGTGAAATAAACCCTTACAAAGATCATAACGTTGAAGTGAGAATTAACCAATGGATCGATTGTGTGTATCAAATTTATATCCACATAAAACAAGTATAAATACAACATAATATATTTAAAATTCAATATACACATAATCATATAATATCAAAGACAACAAACAAGTAATGTAACCCAATGGAAGGAAATTGAGTTGTGAAATTTTTTCCACTCGGTAATTTTCAAGTCAAATAACCTTGGTTGAAATAATCAAAATTAAAACCTAAAATACCATGGATTATTAATGAATAATGTTATTAAATTTCAAAGGGGTAGTATTTACACCATATAAATGAAATTAGGTTCATAACATTACAATATGCCTAAATGAAGAGAAATTGAGATGAAGTCTTTTACCTCATACTTCCTCTTGGTTGAACATGATTTAACTAAATGTATAATGGTTTTAAACATGTTATTAAATTATAAAAAAATAATATTAATATTTATAATATCATAAATGATCCTTTTATAACATCTTATCACCCATTCGTTAATAATCAATGATTATTTTCATTTTTTCATGTGTTAATTGTCTTGTTTTATCATGTGTGTTTTTTCATGAAGGATTCAGTTCTTAAAAATATTATATAGTTTCATAATCCCCAGAATATTCATAAATTAATTATCATATTTTTACATCAATTATACTTTTAATACCAATCATGAAAGATGGATTTTAGAAATTAAGTACGTTACGATCAGGGAGATGGTGATGGAAAACAACCCTTTGTTCACATGGGAATGATGGCATTGCATAAGGAGGTTCATGAAACATCAATGATACAAACAAGAGGTATGTATAATATTGTGCATGATATGAATACTCTCAGGTTATTGGGTGTAACAGGTCAACCAAAGAATCCCAAAAGGTTTAAATTAATTTGGTGGATCCCTCCTATCATTCCATGGCTTAAGGTTAATGTTGATGGGGCAACTTTTGGTATTCCTAGGCTCTCAAGTTGTGGAGGTGTCTTACTCACATATAATGGATTTTTAAAAGGATGATTGTATCATTTTACTTTAATTGGGATATCCTATGAATCTGAGTTACTAGCTATGGTGTATGTAATTGGATATGCTATCAGATATAATTGGAAATCATTATGGATTGAATCTGACTCTAAAATTTCTATGAAGGCCTTGAAAACAAGAACATGTGATGTGACTTGGATAATTTTACCTCTCTAGGTTGAGTTCCTCAATATTTATACCCACCTAAAATTTTAAATATCTCAATCATATAGGGAGAAAAATCAAGTGGTGGATGTGTTTTCAAAGAAGGTTATCATGGAAATAGATATGATGTGGTCTTTCACAACCCCTGACTATTATGATCCAATAGTGGATGCAGATATACATGGTGTGGTTAATTATCTATTTTTTAATAATCCCTTTTATCCCTTGAATTTGCTTATATTTTTTATATATGTTTCTTTTTGTACCATATTTGACCGGATCCTGAGATTTTTTGGTACGATCATGGAGACGATAGACCGTACGTACGATTGCGCAACATTTCCATTTTTTAACGATCATTATAGAAAGGATGTAAGTAAAATTTTATATTTATATAATGATAATAATATCATAAATCCCATAATATTTCTTTAAATATACTTATATATATCATCCATGTGGGGTTGTGATGGAAATAGAGTCACATCACTTCGTGAAGGTGGTAGTCCACATGTACACGAATGATGTTATCATCTTTAAATGAGTGAAAATATAAGAAATAAAATGATATATTATCTCTTCATAATGATAATTATGTCATAAAATTGTAATTATATCATATATATCACATATATTAATTAAAATTATCCTTATTACCTTCAAGTAAAGAGTTAGTGAAAAACTAATAACATTGCTTTGTGAGGTGGTAGTTCTCCATACACATGAGAATCATTATCGTATCCAATAAGGAATGAAAATTAAAAAGTACATATTATATAATGAATAAATAGGTATAATTATTTTATAAATATCATATATATACTTTATATCCATCATCATAACCAACCGTGAGATTTGGTAATGTAAAAATGAATGACCTCAGTTTACGAGGTGATAGTCTGACATACACATGAGTGATGATTTCGTAACCAATTTTATAGAAGTGGGGATGGTTTATGATCATGAAAATAACATAAAAAAATATTAGTATATAAAATATTTTTATTTTATTATATAATCATGTTTTAATAATAATTTAATTTGGTGGAAGAAGAAATAAAATAAAAACACTCATTGAAGAACGTTACCTATTCTTTGGGTGTCCTCCTTAGGTTTTCCCCAAAATACTTAATAAGTTGAATTTATGCCCAATATAAGGCCTATAGAATGAGATAAGGGAAGGTGGTAAGGGATATGGGAAGGTATTTGCCGATAAAAAATGGTTTTAAGGTGTGAATAAGTGAGAATAGTGGGTGGTTTTTTATAGGTGAGGTGAGTGGCACACTTGTAATGTTTGAAAAGAAAAAGGTGTAACCAAGTTTTTCACATGAAAAAAGGGTAAAAAATGGAGTATTATAGAGACTTATATATTATAGTGTCTAAATAATTCTATAAAATATATTTCATATAATTTAATAGGTCATTTTAACCCTTATTTTTTTAGTTTAACCCCCGATAATTCTATTTTTACCTTAACCGTGGTAAATAATTTTTACTGTTTACAGTATTCATAATGTAAAATAATTAAGTTGAAATTATTATATAATATAAATTATTATGATTCATAATATGAAATCTATTTTTCCAAATTCAAATTATAAATGGGGAAAATTTTAATTTAAAATTAATCTCACAGACATGATGAGAAAGCAGATTTTTAAAGAGAAAATGTTCAAATGTTTATGATGTTTTTATATTAAAATTAAATATTAAAATGATTTAAATGACAAATTTTTTATTAATAAATATATAATTTATCTATTTTAATTTAAAAAAATTAAAAATATAATTTAACTTTATAAATGATTTAAACAAAAATGTTATTTTCAATTAAAATTTAGTATTTATCACTGTTCATCAAAAAATGAAACTTTTTAGGAAAATCATAAAAAATAACTATAATATAATATTAATATAATTATTTCAAAAATGAAGTTTATTTTTCAAATAAATTTTCAAAAATTAGTAAAAATTAATTATAAATTACTTTCAAAAGCGGGCCTAAACTATCTTAAAAGTATATAGTTTTTCAGAAAACATTTCGTTTTCTTTTAAATGATTTTTAGTTTATTTACAATCAATTTATAAACATAATTTTAATAATTAATTTAGTAATATTCATACCCACAAATTTAATGGATAACTTATAATGGTATAATTTGTTATATTTTTTTTTATACTCAGGGTTATGTGTTTCGCAAGCTATCGAAGAGATTAAATTTAAAGAAATATATTTTTTCAGTTATTTAAGCTTGATGTTTCATGTCACATATTCCATAGAGTAAAATTTTCTTATTTTATAATTTCAAGGTGTTAAAATTTGTATTCACTTAAGTATATAGTGGATTTATGTAGACTGATGGGAGTTTCCATGATAAGGATGCAGTCACCCCCTCTGGGGGTGAAACATATAAATATTTTTTTCATGATTTAATTTCCTATAATTGTATAAAATCATGTCTCAGATCTAATTTTGAAAATTATATAAACATTAACAAGTTTCAAGGGTTGGTTTCAAGATAAAATAAATTTTAAAAGATCACCACTGATTCAACCCCCCCTTCTCAGTGGCTCTCACATTTCTAGGAACTTCACAAACAAATCAGGAAGAATAATCATAAGAAATATGACTTTGAATTCATTATTCTTTGTGAAATCCAAATCCATATCATCAATCAAACTCATTAATTTCCATTTATCAAGAGATTCTCTGGCTAGTTGGTTATCCTACTTTCAGAATAAAGAATCATCCATTTAATTTCATTTTTTGGGTGTATAAATAATGTTAAAGTAAAAAATATAGAGATATTTCATCAATAATATATATCTCAGGTTTAGATTCATTTGTGAAGATATGTGTTTCATGATTTTATGACATGCAAACATAGTGAACTTATCACTAAATAGATAATGATGCAATTTTTTCAAAACATAGACCACCGCATCCAATTCCAAGTCATCGATCTGATACTTATTATCATGAATTAGAAAATGTTTTGATCCATAAGTTACATCATGATCTCCTTACATGAGAAAACAACTAATTTCAGAACCATATGTGTCACAATATACCACATAACCTTTCCTTGGTTTTGGAAATATATAAATGGGTTCTAAAGTGATCATGGAATTGAGATTAAAAAAAGATTTCTAACAAATCATCACTCCACTAGAAGGGAGTGTCCTTTCTCTTTAGAATTATCTTAGTATATATGAGATGTTATAAGTCATGAATAATGTGATGATATTGACCTTCTAATACCAGAAATCTATGTGTCTCGAAGATGTTCTTCAACAGTTTCCAAGAGAAGATATCTTCTATCTTTTTAGGGTATGCTAGTACGCCATTTATAAAAATAACATGCCTAAGGAAGTGGACTTATTATATCTAGAAATCACATTTAGATAATTTTCCCTAAAATATTTTCACTTAAAAGGTTCTCAATAAAATATCTAAATGTTCTTAATGGTGTTTGTGAGTTTGATAATACATAATAATTTTATTGAAAAATACCACAAAGGGGTCTAGGTACCTTTGAAAAAATCAATTCATTAATTCCATGACAACTACTACTTCATTTGTAAGACCAAAGGGAAAAACTTTATATTCATAATGACCATATTGGCTTCTGAAATTTTTCTTTAGAATATCCTATTTCCTAACCTAAAGTTAGCGATACTCATATCTTAGATCAATATTGTAGAACCATTGGGATCCTTTTAATTGATAAAACAGATCATAAAATCATGGAATATTTATTTATTCTTTATCATAACCTAATTTAGTTTAGGATAATCAACACAGGGTTATAGAGAACCATACACCTTCTTTATAAAGAGAACCGAAACAACCCAAGGTGATGGAATCAGTCTTATGAAACCTTTACTTTTCAATTACTCCACTGGATATTCAATTCCCTAAATTATATTGCTTCCTTTATATATGATTGAAGTGAAATAGGATTTGTACTTTGAAGGGGATCAATTGAATATACCACTTTACATCCAGGTGGAAAACCATATTTTTTTTGGAAATACACCAGGTTAGAGATCTATGATGATAGGAAAATATATAGACTCTATTATGTCATTAGTCCTCTAAGGTAACTATTACTAATTAATATTAAGTAGTTCCAACCATCAATACTAAAGGTATTTATTTTCCCGTATTCCCATCCCAATATCCCTTTAAGAGATGTACTATTCCATCAAGAGTTATAAAATTCACTCATCACACATAACAATCGATATGATCCTTGAAAGAAACTAACTAATTCATTACACAGATTAAATCAATGATATCAATTTCCAAGATAGAAATGTCCCAAACAAACTGGACTCTATAAATTGTTATAGAACAAGAGAAGATATGAGATGAAACCACATTTGATTAATGACATGAGAGGAAATTGAACATTGGTATTAACTGGTATAAAATAGGTCATGCATAAGAGTCAATTTAAGAATAATGGTGCATCATACAGTTGAAGGACCTTATTGATCCTCTGTGATTATCTACTATACACTATATAACTGCTTACTCTTTCCACTTTGATCCTTGCTTCCCTACTATTATTTCATTGTCTGAGTTTTCAGGGTATTTTTGGAATCACCCTAGTTTTCTTAGTTCTAATGACATAAACTATTCTGACATGATTACCCAGTTGGATCATAAGATTTTATGGACACATGAGATTTATTCCCGATGAAGCCGGTGGTCGTAACGACCCTCAAAATAATATTTATTACTCCTACACTAGTCTAGTGGTGCAGGGTAAAAACCACATAGAAGGAAATTATGACCACTATTCTTCTAAAAACTTTAAAAAAAGACCCCACTGTTGTTAGTAGTGGGGTAGACTCTTTTTTTTACTTTTTTTATATATATTTTTGTTTGTTTTGTGTTTTCAGAAGACATGAAAGAGACACCACATTTATTTTTTTATTTTTTTCTAAACTATATTGAAATAGAAAAAAATTGAAAATAGTGAAAAACAAAAATATAGAACACCGATAAATGAACAATCAAAGTAAACCCCCTAGGGAAAAACTTTATTGTAATGGTTTTAAAACTACTCCTTCCCACAATAATGATTGCAACCATGTCCACTGAAAAATGAGTGACTTATTTCCCTTGCCAGAATATAAGTTGCTCAGGTCGAATAATCTTGGAGTTTGCCACTCTAAGAAAGGTTCAACTGCATAATTTTGAATTAAAAAGTACAACAAAATAGACTCACCATTAGTTCTTAAGTTTTCATTTTTGAATTAAATGCTTAAAAAATGTTTCCAAAATCAGACTCTTCGAATGATTATGGAGTTTTGAAATTAAGTGCTAGTGGCACGATGCAGTTGAATGTGTTTAAAACTTATCTCTCCGATCAATTCTGATCACATTTTAAATGATATGTGATAAGGAAGAAGAAAGATAACCAGTAGACTAGAATTTATCCCCGAACTAGAAGAATTAGACTAACATCGCCTCTAATACGTAAACTAAAATCATTCGATTTCAAAGAAAAAAAATTGAAGTAGAACAGAGGAAGATATATCCCTCTTCTAACTCGAATCGCTGATGCTCCTAGTCCTCGGGTCTCTAGGAAGTAGTTCTCCCAGAAGTCCTCCAAGATTTTCCCAAAGTTCTCGCACTAGATGGAAGTCGATTGAGAGCCCCCCCTAAAATTCTACTTCTACTCTACCTTAAAACCCCACTGTTATCTGTTGTACGTCACCGCACGTTTCCACCGAATTCAAATTTCCCTCATTTGTGCACCGAAGACGTGCGTTTTTTCAGTCAAACTCACGTCGTTTCATCTTTTCCCTTATAACTAACTCCCGATGAGTTAGTTGAATAAATGTAGACGTGTTTTCAACTCTTCTTTTAACCTGCAAGTATAATACATAGAATCGTTAAATCAAAAAGAAAAGGTTGAAATAAACAATTACTTAAATAAATTAGATTAAAGAAGTTAAATTACTAACTAATTATAATTATTCATTTACTTAATAAATAGCTAATTTATTAAATGTTGTTGTTTGTATTTATTTTATTATTTGTTTATTATTTTATTAGATTAATATTATTATTAAATAAGATGGATTAATTATTTTATTTTATTTATTAATTTTATTATTTAAATTATAATAGGCATTATTAAATTATAATTAATGAGACTATTATAATTTATTTATTTTAATTTAATTTAAAATATTTTATTAATTATCATAGTTTAATAAAGCTTTATTAAAGTTAATTAAAGTAAAAAATCTGTTTTTATAAATATAAAAAACTTATATTTATTATATATTTATAATTATTAAATTTTAATATATTTAGTTTAGTTATATTATGTTTTTATTTTAGTTTTAGTTTAATTTAATTTATTTTTTTAATATATCCTCCCCCCCCCCCCCAAATTCGGCACAGTAGGGGGAGTTCTTCCAGATTCTTCTACGCAGGTGATCAGGGATCCAGGCGGGCGGTCTTCAATGGCAACACGACTTATCCAGCACTCCCTCAGCTCCTTCTTCTACTGTTTCTCCATTACGGTGGCACAGGTGGTGCCTCCTTCGACGCCTTCGATCTGCATAGGCAGTGACGAAGGTCCGATCTCACAACAGCGACGGTCTCCTCCTTGCTCCCAACGACACATGATGGCTCGGATCCAACGATTGGTGGTGGCATCTCCAGAAACCACGACCGGCTGATTTGGCCTCATCAGCAACTTCATCTTCAGATCTTGGTGGAAGCAGCTCTGCTCATGTGGTGACCTCCTGACTAAGTCGCTCCATCACGGCGGTGCGACGTACAATAGTGGGGTTCATCTGGTTTCCCAAAAAACCACCAGCAGCGCAACGATGGTGAGCTCCTTTAGCAGTGGGAAGGCTCATCCGCAGCACTGGCGATGCAGCTTCAGCAGATCCCAGTGGCTTGGGGTCGCGTCGCAGCACGATCTATCTAGGCAATGCGGATTTTCAATAGTTCATATATGGCACAAAGGATTGTTGGTGGGTGAAGATTTGATTCGGAAAGGTGTGTTTCTTATTTGCAAAGAATCTGAATCCGGGTTAGAATGTTGATGAAATTGAATAAGTTGGGTTCGTGAATTGAAAAAGGAGGATGGATCGACTTCTTGAGAAAGGAGAAGGGAGGGATCAGTGTGATGGGAAGTGGTGCGGAAGGTCACCGATAGTTAAATAGAAAAAAGGTTACGGATGGTTATAAAAAATAATTAAAGTCACCGTTAGTAAAAAGAATAAAAGGTGACCGTTAGTTATAAAAGGTCACTAGTTTAAAGGTACACATCACTATTAGTGAAAAATAAAAGGTCACCCTTAGCAAAAAATAAAAGGTCACCATTAGTTATAAAAGGGTCATCGATGTTGTTAATCATCCGCATCGATAACATATAGAAAAAAACTAACGGTAGCAAGACAGTTAGTTATAAAAGGTCACTGTTAGTTTAAAGGTAGAGGTCACTATTAGTGAAAAATAAAAGGTCACCATTGGCAAAAAATAAAAGGTCACC
Source organism: Viscum album (assembly GCA_963277665.1). Classification (NCBI taxonomy): domain Eukaryota; kingdom Viridiplantae; phylum Streptophyta; class Magnoliopsida; order Santalales; family Viscaceae; genus Viscum; species Viscum album. The sequence continues at coordinate 1,832,884 of CAUJRU010000014.1, read as the reverse complement.
ATTAGTTATAAAAGGGTCACCGATGTCGTTAACCATCCGCATCGATAACATATAGAAAAAAACTAACGGTAGCAAGACAAAATGGAAAAACGATGAGACAAAATTTAAACTGCATACTTAAACTTAAAATTAAAACTTAAGTTACTTAAATACAAAAATTAAAAATAATTAATCACTTAAAAACATAAAATCAAAGATACAAAGATTAAAATTTAAAAATTAAAAGAAGGCTAATTAAAAATGGATTATAATTAAAATATAAACTTTCGCATTACAATTTAAATTATAAATTATTAACATTTAAGTTAAAAACTGGATTAATGTTAATCTATTTTGACAAAATACTTAAATTAAAAATTATTATAAGGTCTACGGTGAGTGAAAAAGAGTTGCATCGGTGACTAAATGAGTAACCGATACCTCATGTCTGTCTCACCGTTAGACTAAAAACAAAAGTTAATGACTTAATAATTTAACTGAAACTTTGGATAAAATAATTAATGTTTTAAAACTCTAAATTATTTAATTAAATAACTAAGTGAAAACTTAAAATTAGAGACACATTATTTCATTAAATTGGAACTCAAATTCCTAACTTAATTAATTAGCAGGATAATTAAACATAAAAATTAATGAAGTTAGTTTATTATAATAAATCTAAATTAGAGAATAAAATATTAAATTAAAAACTAAGTAAATTAATACACAAATAGAATGATTAAATGATTAATTAACAAAAGAAGCAAATTATTAATTAGTGATCAGAATAAATACAACTAATCTAAATAATAAAATATATGAGAATAAAAATTAATAAATCAAAATTAACTATTTTAAAGATTAAGATTACATAATTAATTATAAAATTTGATAAATTAATTAATTTAAATAAAAAGGTACAAAAGTACATTTATTTAGTAAAAATTTTAAGATTAGTTAATTATAACATTAAAAATTAAGTAAAGAGATGTGGAAAAACTATTTAAAACAAGGCACACATCAATTCCCAACAACTGACCTTGAAACTTTAGGGAAGTAACATTGAATATGTCCCATCTGGTTATAGTTGTAACATTATTTGGGTGGTTCCATATAATCATGCTTCTTATACTCTAAAAAACCATAATGGAAATATCCAGACTTATTAATGGGGAATTTAAGAAAAGAAACTGATCCAGTGGATTGATTCTCTAATATTATGCATCCCTAGAAATATGTTTCCCTCTTTTTCTTGTTCCAAGAATTAGATTTCCCACTTATACCCTTATATACAGACATAATTTCTGTTGTAGTATTCCTAATAAGATCCCTTTATTCCACTATTTCATTATTAATCATGTTTATATAATCATTAATATAGAGAAACTTTATCTTAGAATGAATTCCTAGTTTTATTCCATACTTGATATGCGTGCCTTTACGGACTCACTAGAAACCATTTCTTTGAAAAGAACTATGTTCATAAAATTATCTTTATATTCCATCATTGATATATTTTTAAGCTTATTACTGAATAAATCCATCTTTATTTCTATTTTAAACTTGAATGGGTATGATTTCTTGTTGAACAATTCTTCAAATCCCTCCCACGTAACACCTTGGTCGATTTTAGCTTGGAAAACTAAATCCCACCATTGACATGATAGATCCTCCAACATGTATACTACTAACTTCAACTTTATATCATACTAGGTTATAATTAAATCAAATATCTGATTCATTTATTTTAGTCATGATTGTGCCTTTTGAGGTTCTAAATCCCCCAAAAAATTGGTTGATTCTATTTTTGAAACTACATACAATGATTACCATGTCATGGTTTTTCATTTAAATTACATTTTTGAAAAACCTAAACTACTTTCAAAATGATTTGAATAAGTTATTGGTTCACCTATAGTCAAGTGCAACCACATTCTCCATAACCTCTTCTTTTGGTTTTTTAGGTTGTCTCACCAGCTCCATTTATCATTTTTCAAAACAAAAGCACCACTTAGTCACCATGTAACTAAAAAAATAAAGTATTAAGATATTATAGATCAGAAAAATTAAAAATCATTATAACCAGTTTTCAAGAATCATCAAACATAACATGGGTAATTAATTCCAAGTTTTAATTCTCATTACAAATGCATGATATTCAACACTCATCGGTGAAACAGATGATGATGATGTGATAACACTCTTATTGGTGTCAAAAAAAATTTGTATATTGAACACCCCAATAACATGAATTTAAGCATAAAAAGGATTTATAATTATTTTTAAGTAATACATTTCATGTTCCAACAAGTTCTATCTTCTTAACACCATCCTAATATGATATATTGAGAAAAATTATACCATTTGCAACATCTTGACCCTAAAAATTGGCCTAGAAAGAGCCATGGAGCCACTAACCTTTGGTGACATGCCCTAGGAACTAAAGGTTGGAAATAAATTTTGAGGGATTAATATATCATTTGGGAATTATGTTAATTTAAATTTACAAAACCTATCAAGAATATAACAAAAAAACCAACCAATACTATATGATGCAAGAAATTTTAACAATATAACTCAAAATCCAATAAATAAAAAATATTAGAGTAGTAGTAAAATTTTAAAAAATATTCCCAAAAAAAACTAAAAGAAATCTTGTTGTGGAAACACTGATGTGGAATCACTCTAACCACTTCACATGAACATCACCAAGCTCCATCCACAATCCATATAATTTTGTATCATAATGCTCCACTAGATAAATAAGAGACTTTTACTTTACCTATTCCATGATAAGTAGTTCCTGTATAAAAACCATGGTGTATATGCATGGAGTGAGTATAAAAAATAAGTATCAAATCTACCAAAATCATCCCACACATTACACTAGGATAATAATAAGTTATCTCATAATAAAAAGTTTAAATAAAATGGATGAGAGGAAATCCAAAATATTTTACCAAATTAATTCAATGAAACTTAAGTGGTATAAATAGTTCATACATTTGTTCCAATTGGAATACCCATTCCATGTTTGTACACGCATAGATAGAGATAGATATAGAGATACAAACACACACACACACACACAAACCCATGCATTCTATGTGAGTCCCAATACTCATGAGTATTAACTCAACCATCCACCAAGTAGGCCATTGGTCCTCTATATACCCCATGTAGAACCATCCCCTTATCTGAACCCAAAAAGGAGTTTTCCAATTCAATATGAACTCAAAAAAACCAAGTATTCTAATTCATCGTATTATTAATTTTATTAAATAAAAAAGCAATTTTTATCATTTCATTAAAATCCTCATGGGTGTCGACCACAAATCAATGTTTAAAACCAAAATCAAAAGGGTTTTATAATAATAATTTAATAATAATTTTTCATAGAAAAGTGTAATTTTTTTTAAATTCATGAATTAATGTTCTATAATGAGTGGATATAATGAGGGAATCCACCTACCTCACAACATATCTCATTCAACATGATGAATCAAGTCATGATCTAGTTGATCCGAATTATCTTTCCCATTCATTTAACAAATCAAAAAAATAAGTTTTTTAAAACATGAAAAATAAATTATATTTTGGAAGGTTAATGCTAATATAAGGTTTAATTTTAGGTAATATGAGTGGATATAGAGAGGAAAGAAGAAAAAAATAGATAATGAGGTTCTTACATTTAATCTCTTATATCCAATAAACTTTGATGTATTGAAATCGGTCTCTTGAAGAAAGAGATTCATGAAAATCACCTAACGGAAAGGTGGGGTTGAGATCTTAAAATAAGGATGAAATAATCAGAGTTTTCAGGAGATAATCAAGGTTAAAATATAATTTTAAAATATAATTTTTGAATTCGTATGGTTAGACTGTATAGTTTACCAAACTGCGTGCCAACCGTGCAGACACCACAACCTCAAAATCCCCATGTCACATGGTTTGGTAGAAGTGTTTTAAAAACCATGCACCAACCAAGTGAAAATACCCTACCCCATTTCACATGGTTTTTAGTTAAATAAACATGGTTTACCCTAACAATGCACAAATAGTGCACCTCCTCCTGAACTTACTCTTCCTACCACATGGTTACGTGGGTAATCCACACGGCTTCCTCTAACCATGTTCACAATGTGCAACCCCCAAAATACCTCCAAAACATTTCAAAACCAACTGGAAAATCCCCAACACTAAGACCAATGAATCCATAGCTCAAAAATAGACAATAAAATATAAATTACCTCAAACTGAGGGTGTTACAAAAAATATTTTAAGCACATGTAATTCCAAAATTGACATATAATAGATATTCAAGTTATATTCAAAATTGAGTTTTTAAAATTTTACATAATAATTATTAAATATTTTTTTTATTTCAACATAAATAATAAATATATATTTTTAGTATAAACATTAAAATTTTAGTTAAATATTTTTATCCTTAAAAACTTCATACCAATCTCATTTATAATTATTTACTCCAAACACACTAAAGTGTGAAAATGTGATTTAAAACTAGTTATTTAATATAATTTTATGGAATTAATAAGTGTATTACACATAAACTATGCTATAAGATCATGTTTTCTCAAGATACCACTTTCACCTGAAAGAATCATAAGGAAAATACATGTGAATGTGTAAGTAATTCTAGTACTACAGATTAATGATTACACTTATATAAAGAAGAGTGGGTTATGTAATAAGCATTCGTGAGATGAACCAAACATAAAAATATAAATTTTACATCATTTCACATTATTTTATATTTCAAATCACAAATAAAACACACTCCAAAAATCTTAAGGTTTGGAATCTTTTTATATTAGTTACATATCCAACTTATTTCATGATACATTTCATATTTCTTCCAAAAAAATCATTAAACATGATTACCTTATAGATATATCAAACATAATATTCTTCATTAATACATGGGAAAAATGAAAATAAAATAGAAGGGTGATGTAAAATGCTTAATAAAGGGAAATATATATTGATTCAAATAGGGATTATAATTATATCATAAACATATAAGAATTCTTAGACCTGGATGAAATGGAATGATTAATTTAAGAAGATCATGGAATCATAAGAAGTGATTATGAGGCATGGGAACATAATCATAGATTATGGAATAGAAATTTATAAACTTAAAAATATGACCATGTAATCATTACATATACCATGAAATAATAATGTGAAATCATACGATAATAAACATGAGGCATGGAGACAAGAATTAGGAATGTGGAGCATGTATAATCATTGAAAATTATAGAATATGTGATGGATATCTGATAAATAATTACCTAATGATTTGAAAGACCATACAATTATCATCCCAACTATTAAATAATGATAAAAAATAAATATGTGTTCCACATGATATCAATCAAATCTTCATTTACCCATGGAAATAATTTTGGGTACATAACACTTTCATGAGTTATCATATAATAAGTTCTCCGAAATTGGATTGGATGATGCATAAAATTCAATGACCTAAATGAAACATATTTTAATAAAATTTATATATTGATACTTGATATATAATAGGCATAGATGTTTAATATTCTATAGAATTAAATAAATTTGTAAGAGAAATCAAGATGAGACTTTTTAGTATCATCATCATAAAATAAAGATTTAACTCAATTTCAAAATCACTTATGAAAGGTGAAAATATATATTAATTAATTATTTTAAAAATAAACATCCCAAAAAATGGATCCTTAAAAATAAATAAAGTTAAAGTAGAATAAACTTATGATGAAAATTAAAAAATTCTTAGAAGTTGAAGGAAATATTTTTTAAGTGTTTTAAAAAGTTTTTTAGTAGCCCACATCGATAAAATTTATATCAAATTTAATTTTCAATAAGATAAAATAGAAATATGAGATTTAAAAATGAAAATATATAATTAACATTCAAAAAAATGAAAAATAAATATTTTTTCTATAAAACAACACATATATATAAGAGAAATATCCAAAATAGAGAGTAGAAATTATCCCTTACAGTATCTTATTTTATGAGTTTAGAATCAATCAAAAAGTATATTTTGATATGTAGTTATTATTTTCCCTGAAAAAAAGTGTAAATAAAATATTTTATATTCAATAGGTATAATAAAATCACTTTTTAAGGACATTGTCAACAATGAAATAATACGACTCAATGATAGAATATTAAGTCAAGAAAACTCTAAACATGGATTCTTTCTTGCTAAAACATGATCTAATTATATATATAACAAAATATGGTATATTATTCATCTATAAAAAAATCTTATTTATATTTTTTTACTTAATATCATGCATTTATATTTTTTATAACACATTTAGTTGTCATTAATAGTCGGTATTAATCACCAAGGGCTTAATTGGTCCATTTGTTCCATTCTTGATTCAATATAGTAGTTTTAGTCCTCTATCCTTGATCATGTGTTCATCACCTCAATAAATGTCTTGGAAATGGTAAATATGTGTTTTTGGAAATTCTGGAACCCCATGATTATTACATGAATGTTATAGTAACATTTGATAAAGAATATAAATAATTCCCCCTTTTTGTGACTACTAAATTAATTGAATGAATTCATTTTATTAATAAATATAATTATATATATTTCTATTATATAATTTAAAAAATAACTTAAAATAATAGTTAATACTATATAATAAAAAAATTATTTTTTTATAATCATTCATAATAAAAATATTACAACTTCATTCATGTTGGTGATCAATTCAACCCAATCAATAACACTCTATAATTTGTAGATGAGCATGATATTATTTTATTATAGTTGAGATAAACCAATCATAACATGCATATATTTAACTTTATTTCAATATTTTAAACATTAAACCTAAAAAAACATATATTTCTAGAACTCGATGGTTTAGTGTATTAAGATATTATCTACTTAAATGAATTATTTCATATTATTTATTTAACATCTCCCACAAAATTATCTACACATGAATTCCTCTTAGACATGTTTCTATTTATAATTATCTAGGGAAATGTTAAATATACGGAGTTAGGCCAATACTTAGTAAGGTAAAATATTATCAATGAGTCATAAGGGGTTAGATTATAAGCATGTTATAAAACATGAAAATGGGAGAAATATCTGATTAAAAAGATAATGGGATAATGTGATCTGATTATAAGACATGATAGACTAACATAGATTATTTAATAAGGACATATAAACAAAAAAGAACATCATTCAATCATAACACATATACCATGACATAGAAACATTTGGAATTAATCCAAAACCATTAAAATATAACATAGGATTGTGGAAAAAACATAAGTATAGAAAACATATCATATTTCAAGGTTAATCACAAATATCATCATAAAATTTTGGACTAGGCATCAAAACCTATGTTCCATAACATAGTGGAACATGTTTCACTACCTACATCCCATAGTGGATCAAGCATCACTACTCGGGTCACATAATAATTTCATGAGATATAAAAATTTACCCAATTAAGTAGAGGACTATATTAGTCAAAATTTTCACATAATGATAAAAAATACATATGCGTGCAAGAGGAAATCAATCATAAATATTATCATGGAAAAACCATGGAAAGAATATGGGTTACATAACATTTTTAAATGGTATTATATAAAATGACACCAAGAATTAGGTCATTCGATAAAAAAAATTGAATTCCAAAAAGAAGTATATCATAAGAGAATTTATAGGTTTATTATAAACATAAATCCATAGGATACAGATATTCTATATATATAGAGGAAAATGGGAGTGAAATCATAAAAATACTATTCATAATTTTTTAATTTTTTCATAAACATGAAGCTACAAGTCACTTTCACAAATCATTTCCAAGAAAATTGGAAAAAAATAATTATTTTAAAAATTATTTCCAAATAATCCTTAATAATGAAACCTTTAAAATAAATAAAGGTTAAGTAAATAATTATGGAGTAAAATATAAAAAATATATTAAAGTGAAAAAGTTCCAATTTATGATTTTAAGGATATTATAAAGAAAACCAACATTAATGAAAGAGTTGTAAAATTTTCTTATGAGAAAGGATAAATATAAATATAAAGCGTAAATAAAATAATACATATTTTAATTTAAAAATAATAAAATAAAACATTTTTGGTATGAAATAATATTTACATTAAGGAGAAATAGCTAATAGAGAAGATGAGAATTACTCGTAACCTCATAAAATTTTTATGAAGAAAGAAATCCATAAAAGAAGAATATTTTGACATGAAAATGTAATTCACCTAGAGATAATGATATAATACCATATTAAATATAGAAATTACAGAATATAACAAATTTTGAAAACATAGTCAAAGAATAATTATAATGACAAATGAAATGGAAATTGAATCAACAAAACACTTAATTTGGATCCCTACTAGGTCAAACATGATCTATCATTTTTATAATAAATTTAGGTGTATTTTTAATATATATATATATATATATATATATAACAATACTTATATTTATTTTTCTCCATACCATTCATTTATAATTTCTTATTAGCTATTTTTTAATAATACATTATTAAAATTAATATTAAGGTGTTAATTGTCCTGTTTGTTTTTTGCTAACTTCAGTATGGTGGTTCCTATACTTAATCCTTTATATTTTTCTAATAAACTATAAAATTTTAATATAGGTTACATATGTCTTTTTTTAAATAGTTTTGAAGTCCAATCATCATTTATGTAAATTATGGTGATAATTCTTAAAGTGCAGTTAAAATATAATTTTTTTGTGAATTTAGATTCAATAAAAAAATTATCTTACTAATGAATATTATTATATATATTACCATTACATAATTTTGAAAAAAAACATAAAATTATTCATTATTACATCATATTGACATTTTTTATGTTTTTGAATTAGTTGTGAAATAAATTTTATAACATTGTTCATGTAGGTGGTAAAATTGACCCTAAAAAAGAACGAGTTATAACAAATGATTGAATAATATAATGTTATTTTATAGATATAATATCTTATTTTTAGTATAATAATTATTTAAAAATCATGTTATTAAACTGATAAATTATTTTTAATAAGAATTGGATGAAAAATATAAAGAAAAATGATTAGGTAGAGGATAACACCTACACTTAATACTTAAATATTCTTTTATAGATCCACTTAGAAATGAAGGATTTGGGAATCCTTATGACCAAATGTTACCAAACATGAGAGAGGAGTTTTAAAGATATAATTTTTAAATTTATCCAAAATTAAATTCAAGTAATGGTTTTCTTTTATGTGAGTATAGGTGGGGTTCTATTATAAATAAGATTAAGTGGAATTTTTGAAAATGATCATTTGTAATGAATAAGGAATGTAATTTCTCCTTTAAATTGTATCCAAAGTGGAAAAATAATGGATATAGTATAAGGGGATATAAATAATGACGTCATACAGACATTTAGAGATAATATTTTGAGATATTTTAACACTTTACCCATTAATTTGACCTTTTTACCTTATTTCACCATTACATTAGTAACAAAATTTTTACCTCAGTAACTTATTTTTATGCCTAAAAATGAAATTTACCTTATTACCTAATTTATAAATTTGATTCGACATATAAAATAATTTTTATTTGATTCAAATTCTAATGATATAAGAATTAATTTTAATTTAATAATGTATAAGAAACCATTTTTTAGGAAAATATAATTTTAAGCATAATAATGAATTTATTATTATTCCTTGATAAGTAAAAATAATTAGATGAATTTTATTTAATTTTTATATATATCATTAATACATTTCATTAAAATAATTCTTCATTATTTTTATTAAAATAAATTACACATATAAAAAAATTATTTTAAAAATATCTCTTTTTAACAATAGATAAGTTTAACCAAAATTATTTATAATTGATTATTTATTTTTCAAAAATTAAATGAATTTTATCAATATTTTATTAAAAAACCGTTCTCATTTAATAAAATTCATTTTTTAAGAAATATTTTATATAAAAAAAATGTATAAACATATATGTAATAATGAATATATAAATATGTCATTTATTATATTTATAGTTACATGTTTATATCATCTAAAATTATACTTATAAAACCACTCAAGACCTCTATATAATACCGAAGGGTGAGATGAGAAATAGTAGTGGTCATGGGTGGTGATTCAGCTAGCTTGGATTTCATAGTGATTCCTAGGATCTTGAAATTTTTTCGTAGATGATTTATCCCAAGATGTACTTACTGAAGTTCATATTGGTATTGGTTTTGGAAAAAACCTAGCAATACTACCTTCATTCCAATATTTGAAAAATGAGCCTCATAAAGAATAATTCTTCTACTATATGTCATTGTTTCACTTTTATAGATAGATTTCATAATGCATTTACTTCGATATATACCCACCAATTAAACAACTGTTTATAACAGTCACATTTTAATAAAATATTACTTCAAATAAACCTATAATTTATCTAAAAAATTATTCATATATCCAATGACGGTATCAATAAACCTATGAAACCAATATCTATATATCCTAATGACCATATAAGCCCAAAGAACATATATTTAACTGTCATATTATATTCACATATATAAACTTTCATACTTTATCTTAATCACTTATATCATTATCTAATTTCGATTATAAATATTCTTATCATATTTCTAACATGTTTTATTATTTCTATGCTTATAATCAATGATATGATCCTCAAAGTATTGAGATGAGGAATATTTCAATCTTGTTTTATTTTTATTTATATGTGGTTTCATTCCTTTTATAGATTTTTCACTTATGTTTCCTTTAGCTACCTTATAATTTATTTCATTTTGTGTTATAATTATATACCTTAATGAAATAAATAAACATTAATTTTAGTTTGATGTTCCATGTATGAAAAAATATCATGGATTTAAAGGAAATTTATCACTATAAGTTTATGGTGTTACATTCTAATCCCTTACAAGATTCTTTCCCTTGAATTTTCACCACTCATATGAAAAAAATGAGGGTAATTTAGTCTTATTACATTTTCAATCTCCCATAAGGATTCCAAAAACATATGATTTCACCTTAAAACTTTTACTATGTGGATGGTCTTGTTTAAAAACACTTTATGTCTATGGTCAATGATCTTCATTAATTGTTCCTCATAAGAGAGATCGTGTTCAAATTTTACATCTTATGAGTTTAGTACATGTGATGGAGATTCTATTAACTTCCTTAAAAGTGATGTATGGAGAACATCATGAACCTGTGAGAGGGTTGGTGGAAGTTCTAATTGATATGCTAAAATCCTCACATTATCGGGAATCCTAAAGGGAACACTTTATCTTGGGATCAACTTCCCTTAACTCCCAAATCCTAAAACCCTCTTCTAATGTGATATTTTAAGGAATAATTTGTAACTAATGTAAAACTTTATATCTCATTTATGATTATCAGCACATCTCTTTTATTAACTTCGCAATAATTTTATATGTCATTGAATGGTTTGAACATTATTTATAATTTTTTGAAAAAAATCACGTCCTCATAAATTCATCCAATAAAATTCGTCCAAAAATTTTGTATTTATGAATCTATTCCCATATAAATCATCAAATAGTTTCATTTATAGTCTAGATGGGAGACAACTATTAAATGAGAACTAAATTAGGTGAATGTGGTGTTCCAAAATTCCTTCGAAATCTATTGTGTATAATCTTAGAACACCCTATAATGTATTAATGGTTCTTTTAGATTGACCATTAGTTTTATCAGGATAAGATGGTAAATATTATCATTGTATACAATACCTATTGAAGAATTATATAGAATTTTTACTTGAACCATAGTTTTTAAACTGATACAATTGAATGTTTTACCCCATGTATCCTTAACACTACATAATGTATATCTTACTAAGTTGATCAAGTGATAAATTCTCTCAAATATGAATGAAATATCCCAAATTTTTATATTGATCCACCATTACGTAAATATAATTATTTCCACTAGAATTATTATAAAGACCAATGAAAAAAATCCTTGGTGATGTTATCCCATTTCCATACTATTATAGGTAATCATTTCTTCATCATATTTTATTTCTGACGTTTACCTATTACATGTTGGTATACCAAGAATTGAAATATACAATACACAATCTCCCTCTTTATGTGTCCTATTTAAGTGATTCTTATTATCTCTATATATATATTTTTGATTCCTGTGTTAAAAGAGAAGGATTAACTATTTGTATCATCCAAAAGATTTTTTAGCTCTAGCATAGATAAGACACACATCCAGGTTCCAAATCTTATAACTCTATCTCTATTGAGGTTGAATTTTAGAATATTTTTTAGCTTATTCTTTAGATCCATATCATCATTCTAGGCCTCCCTAATCTTCACATGGATGGATGATTGAAAAACCATTTAGAAAAGGTAGTATTTTATCCATTAATTTATGATTTCCATAACCATATTTTGAATATCCATTAATATTAGGTTACTTTGAATCCCCAAAAAGGATTGTTTCATTTGATCATTTATACTTTCATCATTTACCACCTTGTTTTCCTTCCCAATATGGAAATATATTGAGAAATCATAGTCTTTGATTAACTCTAACCATCTCCTTTGGTGCATGTTCAAATCATTATATGTGAATATATACTTTAAGATATTTTGATCTCTATATCTCTCTTTCTATATATATATATATATATATATATCAATTTTCACTTAAATATAACATTTCCATATATTTAATGAAAAAATTACCATTGATGTTACTAGATCATGTGTTGGAAATTTTTTCTCATGGGTGTTTAATAGAAGCGAGGCATAAGCCATCAGTTTTTCATTTTTTAAAAGGACACATAAAAATCCCTTATTTGAGAATTACTATATATATCATAAACCCTTCCCCATTTTAGAGTAGTGTAAGTACAACTGAAATGACCAACCTCTTTCTAATCCCTTTAAAGTTAACTTCACATACTTATATCCATAGGAGCATTACTCTGTTTGATGTTAACTTGGTTAGTGTATTTTAAAATCATGATAAATTTATAAAAAAAACATCAATAATATCCACATAATCCAAGAAAACTACAGATCTCAATCATAGTGTTTTTTCAATTCCATTCTCCAATCACATCTATCATTTAAATATCTACCGATATACCCTCACTTGTGATTACATAACCCAATAAGGATACTTTTTGTAGAAAAAACTCACACTTGATAAACTTGTAATATACTTTATCCTTTCATATAAAATTTTAAGCAATCCTAAAGTGCTCTTCATGTTCATACTTACTCTTATAATATATGAAAATATCATCAATAATGACTACATTTAATTTATCAAGGTAATTTATAAAGAAAATACACATCAAATCCATAAAGAAAGTAAGGTCATTTATAAGTATGAATGACATCACCATGAATTCATTCTGTCCATATATTTTTAGGAATGTTTTCTTGGGTATATCTTTTCATCATACCCTTAATTGTTGGAAGCCAAATAGAAAATTTTCCTTCAAGAAGTTTTTGAGCCCCACTAAGTTGATCAAAAAATCATCAACTTGAGGTAAAAGATACTTTTTCTTGATCATGATATTGTTATGTTCCTGATAATCAATGTAATTTTTCAATGATATATCCTTATTCTTGTCATATAGGATTGGAGCAACCCATAGTAAAGAACTTTGGCATATAAAACCCATATCTAAATTCTCTTTAAGTTTAATATTCAGATATTCCTATTTAGTTGGATCCATTTGATAATGAATCTTTAATATAGGAAAAGAAAAAGATATGAGTTCAATTTAAAACATAAACTTATATTCAAGGGGAAGACCAGGTAATTCATTAAGAAATATATCCATATATTCTGGTACAATTGGAACATATTAAATGTTGAGTTCCTCCCCAACCATTTGAGCCTAGAATCCTTTATTATTAGGTATCATGACTGATATTAAGGAATTATATTCTAATAGGTATTCATAATAATCCTTGAATTGATATTTTAATATTGGATGACTTGGGATATGAAATAAGATCATATTATTCTGAAAATTGATATGTGATCTATGTAGGGAGATATAATCCATGCCTAATATCACATAGAGTTATTCCAAGGTATGAATAACTTTATTTAAAGGAAGAAAATTATAACAAACCTTAATTAGAGAAGAGTTATACACCTTATATGTCATCATCACTCCACTAGGTGTTTTCTATAATAATTATTATCTAATGTTTGTAGATATGAATCAAAAGTTTTAATTAATACACAATATAGAATGGATTTCATAAAACTAGAATAAAATAGGATGTTTAAAATAATGAGAATACCTACCACTGCCTCAATTCCAAGATTATATTTCAGATACTTTAGTTGAACTAAAATGGATATCATAAGTAATAAACAATAATATCCCAAGAATATATGAAAAAACCATCATATAAATATGAAAAAACATACCAAATATGTATTAATCTAAGAAACATTCACTTAAATCTATGATACCTTCAGTTTAACCTGGGTTGATTTAAGAAATATTCTCATATACATCTTATCCAAATCTATAAAAATAAATAAATCGTGCTATGATACTAGCTGAGATGACCCATGCATAATATGTATATATTTTAAATAATTTTCATATCTTAAACATTAGATCCCATAAATAAAACACATAATCCTAAAACCTAAAGGTTTAATTTACTTATAGAATAACTAGAAAAATTTATTTTTTATTTCTTTAAAATATCCCAAAAAATTCTCTGCACATGACTTCCTCCTAAATATATTCTTGTATGTAATTCCATGGGGAAAAGGGAAACATAAGAAGGTGTGAGATAAAATTCTTAGAATAAGAAAACCATATCAACAATTTATAAAGGATTGGATCATAAACATGTGAGAAAACATGATAATTGGGGTAAATACCTTATTAAAAATATTATGGGTGGAATGTGAACATATGAACACAAAATGATCAACATGGAAGCATAACACAAATAACATTGAACGGAAACATGTGATAAAAATAAAAAAAACATGGAACCAAAACATAGGAATGTGAAATAAACATAATCATTTAAAACATAGAATATCTTAAGTTCAACTACCAAGAACATCATCACATAGTGAATCAAGCATCACTATTTATGCCCCATAATATAGTGGTTCATGCATCACTACCCGTGTCCCATATTGGATCAATCATCACTACTCACATTCCATAATAACCTCGTGAGATTTAAAAATTTACCCAATTAATTGAAGATCTATATTGAAACCACCCATCATATAATGATAAAACATACATATGTGTGCCACATTAAATCTATCATATATATTATTATGGAAAATATATGAAAATAATACGGGTTACATGAAATTTTTAAATTTTATTGTATAAAATTACATGAAGAATTATATCAGTTGATACAAACAAAATTATATCAAAAAATAAGTATATAATTATAAAATTTATAGGGTGATCATGAAAATAACTCCATAGGGTATATATCTATTAGATTGATATATTAAAATTTAATAAAAACTATAAAAAAATTCATAAAATATTTATTTCTGATGTTGTAAAAAAATGTAACAAACTATTTTTAAAAATAATTTTTGAGATGATGACAAGAAGAAATTTAAAAAAATATTTTAAAATAAAACCAAATAATGTGAAATTAAAAATAAATAAAGGTTAATTAAATAAATTTTTAATAAAAGATAGAAAATATATTAAAGTGACAAGAAATTCATTTTTAATCTTTTTAAGCAGCTTTAAAGAAAACCCACATCAATGAAAGGGTTGTAAAATATCCATATGAAAATTGATAAAGAGAAATATGTTGAAGTATAGAAGAGAATATACATTAGGATGTTAAAATAAGAAAATAATTTCATTTGGAAAGAAATATTATGGACATGGAGGAGAAAGAACTAATATAGTGGATGGTAATTATTCTTAACAACATCATACATTTATGATGAAAGGAATCCATCAAATAAGAAGATTTAGGCATGAAAATTTAATTTCAATTGAGATAAAGATAAATTACCATATTAAATAGAGAAATGTTAGAATATAAAATACTTATAAGAACATAGTAAATGAAGAAATAATATTACCCAATGATATGGAAGTTGAGTTAATAAAACCTTTACCATGGATTATTTATTATCCAAACACACTCTAACATCAGATATAATTAATTTAGGGTTATTATTCATCAATATCATAACCATATTTATACTTATTTTAATTTATACCATTAATTTATACAAAAAAACTATATTTATATCATTATTTGTTAGGTAGTGGGAAATTATGATTTCTAGGGGTGCTGGGTTTAGTGGTATCCTTCTTCATGGGGTATAAGATAAATTACAATGAATATTCATGTAACAATGTCATGATAGGGTTAGTTATTTTCATGACAATTGAGGATTTATAGTGATAGGTATTACAAAGATATTTGAGAATGGTTCCTCTATGATAGTGGAGGTGAATTCCCTCCTATTTAGCCTTAGTTTTTCCAAAAGGGAGGTATATATCTAGCTTGTATTAAATTGGATACGTATATGATTTTAAAATTTTTAAGGGATCCAAAATATACCCACTGTTCAATTATATATATGATGTGAATGTGTTAATTGAAGGTAGAAGAGCGTACAAACATTACCCATATATAGTGATAAGGCAATATGATAGTTGATTCTTTTGATTCACATGAGCGCTCTATTTCAGATGTGGAAGTTTAATCTACCCCTAATAGTATTCCATTGATATGAATTTTTTTTCTTATACTTATGAACATGTTATTTTTTTTCATCCTCCTTGATTTTATATAATTGCAGAATTTTTTTACTATAATAAATGGAATCGATTTAAAGATAAAAAATATTTGGGTGTTAATTATCCTATTAATTCTTGTTTCTAGCTTCAGTATGAAGGTTCCAATCCTTGATCATTGATCATTTGTTAATTAAATTTATAATTTATATAGTGTTTTCATAGCAGGTTTTATATAATTCAGAAGTATAATGTTCATTTTATGAATTTTATGGTGAAAATTCATAAAGAGTGGGTAAAATATAATTTTTTTTGAATTTTGATTCAATAAAAATAAATGATCTTACTAATTAATAAAATTATATATATTACCATTATATAATTATAAAAAAAATATAAAATTCATCATTATAAGTCAATATATCCATTGTTTAAGTTTTATTAATCATTTTTCGTATAACCATTGCAATATGATTCATATAGGTGGTAGAACCGACCCTAATAAGAATGCATTATAGTGATTGAATGAAAAATATCATTTTATTATATAGATATAATATCACCTTTATAAAAGAATAATGATTTCAGAATGATTTTATTAAAGTTATAAATATTATTTATGAAGAGTTGGTTGAACAAGATCAATAAAAATGATTAAGGGGAGGATAACACTTATGCTGAAGACATGAATCTTCTCTCAGGGAGCCTCTTGGAAATGAAGGATTTGTGATTCATTTTGAACAAAGGATAAAAAATGTGATAGAGTATTGTTAAGGATATAAATTTAGTTGTTATCCAAGATAAAACCAAAGGAAACATGTGCTTTTAGGTGGGTGGGTGAGGGGTCCTTTTATAGGTTATCTTGAGTGGAATTTTCACAAATACTCATTCCTTAATGAATAAGAATGAAATTTCATAAGAAAATTGGATCCAATGTAGGAAAATAATGTAGATTAAATAATGGGAGGTCTAGAATTCCATCATCCATATATTTAAAGATAATTTTTTTGTGACATTTTAGGACTTTACCCCTTAATTTAACCCATTTAGATCATTTTACCGTTACCCTGATAACTCATTTTTACCTCAATAACTTATTTTTATATATAAAATGAAATTGAACTTATTACATAATTTATAAATTATAATTTTAAAAATATGAAATCCATTTTATTAGGTCTAATTCTATAGGTTATAAAAATTTACTTTAATTTAATAATGCATTTTTTTAGAAAAATGTATTTTTGAGCATAAAAATGAATTTATTATTATTAATTATAATGTAATAATCATTAGATGAATGTTAATTTATTTTTATATGTATCATCGATACATTTAATTAAAATCAATATTTATTATTTTTTAAAAAATAAATTATATACATAAAAAAATTCTTTTAAAAGCTTATCTTTTTAACAATAGATGATTTGTATTTAAATTATTTAAAATTTACTATTTATTTAATAAACATTAATTAAATTTTATCAATATATTTTCATCAAAAAAACTATCTCATTAAATTAATTTCATTTTATAAAATTTCTTTTTATAAAAATTCCATATGAATAAAAATATATATATATATATAATTTTTATATAAATAATTAATTATTAATATCATCCACACTTCTATTTAAAAAACCTATCATAACCTATGTATAAGACTTTTGGGTGAGAAAATAAATGGTGGCAGTCGTGGGTGGTGATTCAACTAGCATGGCTCTCATAGTGATTTCCATGTGCTTGAACTTCTCCTAAAAACAATTTCTCTAAATCCATACTTATTGAATTTTTTCTTGGGATTAGTCTAGGGAGAACCCTGGTGATTCTACCTCAATTCCAAACTCAGAAAAATGATCCACATAAGTAATAATTATACCACTATATGTTATTACTTCAGCTTTCTATATAGATTTAATAATGTTGTTACATTTTTTATACCCACCAATTCAATGAATATGTTATAACAATCACATTTTAATAATATACTAAATCCAATAATATTATAATATATCTAACTAATTATTATTTTGTTTATTTATTGTATCAACAGCAATTTAAGGATAATGGCTATGTAATCCCAATGACTACATAAGGCCAATGACTAGATATATATTGGTCATATTACATTACTATATATAACCTCTCAAAATTCATTATAATAACTCATATTATTCACTCATTTAATTTATAATGAAGATTATAATATTTCTAACATATTTTATACTTTTCCTGGATATCATTGGCATTATGATCCTTAAAGAAGATCATGATGAGGAATATTTCAATATTGGTGTATTTTAATTTACTTGTGGTTTTATTCCTTTTATAATTTTGATAATTATGTATCATTTAGCTATCTTGTAATGTGTTTTTTTAAAATTTTATACCTCAAAGATACAAGGAAATGATAATTTTAGTATGGTGTTTCATGTAAGACAAGCTATCATGTATTTAAAAGAAATCAACACTATAAGTTTGGAGTGTTAGAAAAATACCATTATAAAATAATGATAATGATATTATTTATATAATATAGTGATTCTAAATATTATTTAATTATGGGAAGTGTGATATGATAAATGAAAAATAAATAAAAGGTGATGTTTCTTACTCAGTAGAAACTTGACATCCTCTGGAAACCTTGATTGGTTTTGAAGTATTTGGAGATTCTTCTTGAGACTAGAAGCTTACAAACATTCTAGAGTATTTTTAGGTGTGTAATTTTGATAGTTATTAGAGAGAAACATGAAGGATAGGCGTGGTTTAGAGTGGGTAGATGAAAGGTCATTTTATAGATGAATTTGAGTGACATATTTTTAAATACTTATTCATTAATGTTCAAGAAATTTAATTTTACAAAGTAAGTAACTCAAAAAGGAATAAATGGTATGGATAGGTCAGAAATTATATCATTGAAACATTTTTAGGATAATATTTAGAGATATTTTATCACTCAAATCATTATTTTAACCCTTTTACCTCATTTTACCCTTTATCATAGTAACTCCATTTTTTAACTTGATATATTACCTTTTACCTAAAAATTAAATTAACCCTCTTATCAGTATAAAATTAAATTTTTAAAATTTAAAATCTAATGATTTAATACTTATCTTTTCATTAAATATATAAATTATTTATATAATAAGATGTTGTTTTATAAATTATATCTCTTTATACGTTAGATGATTTTTTTCTTATTTCTTAAAAAATACTTACCATTAATTTATTTTTTTTTAATATATAAACCATGAATTTTATTAAAACCATTATCTAAAAAGCAATTGTATAATTTATACTGCTAAAATTAAATAATGTATAAAAATACATATTTTTTTAGAATTTAATATATTTAAAAATAATAATTATTAACTCTTTATTTTATTTATGAATTATTTAATATATGTTAATTAAACATCAAATTTAATATTTTTAATATATATGTTGCATCTATATAAAGGTTACAATCCAATACACCTATTAGATACATGTATACCCAGTGAAAAAACATCAGATTATCATATATAAAATGGTCATACATCAATCGACCATATAAATGTCAGATTATGTAACACCCAAGCTTTAATTATTGTAATTATGACTTGTTTTTCTAAAATAATCTATAGTATAATGCACATAGATTTATTAACTAATGTGATTAAAAACTAAATTAGTAGATTTTATAATTTTAATTCTACAAAATTTATTTCTTTTTAAATTCAACATGTTAAAATTTTATCAGGGGAAATTTTTAGATGTAATGTCCCATATTTTCCATGTATTATTTTTAAATATTATATATGATTAATTTGAGATCAGACGCGGAGACAATATACTATTATGAGGCCCGGTGTGCCCATAATAAATGTTTGAAATATATTAAATATATTTAATAGAAAGCGTGAGTGGTTTTCCTGAAAAAGTGGAATAACTTCTAAATGGGTTCCGGAATCAGAAATCTAAGGGAATTATTGTGTTTAAAGAAGTGAATTTACCCTAGGTGAGGCTTAACACTGGCCGAAATGGGTCGGCTGCGAAAGTTAATTTTTGGACATTTTAAAGAATAAAATAAATTAATAATTTATTTTATTTTAACGTTTCGCCGATATACTGATGCATCATCATTTTTTTAATGAACCTAGCGGCAGGGTTACAGGGTTAGACTCATAAACCTGGAATTCCCCAAAGGATCTTGAGAGAGGAATGTGGAGGATTCTCTCGGTGACGAACGTTGACGAGAAGTTGGATCAAAGATTGACGAGAGCCGTTGTTGATAGATCTAGACAGCAACAATGACGTGACAACCAATCATCTTCATTGAGCGATCCAATTACTAGGTAGGGAATGTTGTTTTGATTATTCTTTTCCCCGTCCTAAGATTCAATGATGAATGCAGACCAACCTACAAACAAGTTGTTCCACAGTTCGTTCGTTCTTACTGGATAAGATTTTTTTGTGGGTTTTTATTGGGGGATGATTATGATTATATTATTTTTTTATTATCTTGATCATTATTACAGAATTGATTGAAGCTGAAATGAACAATATCTTAGTTTTATTCCTTGGGTTGTTCAACTGTGTTTTTCTCCCCTTATTTTCTTCGCGTTCTTTTCATTCTTCGAGGGATATGAATGGATGATCATTGCGCCTCCAATTCTTGGTGAAACGATCCGAAAAAGGAGATCCAATCTCATGAAAATATATCGTAGGTGTGATGAAGATGGAAGTAAACAAATAGAATTATTTCAGGAGATATAATTCTTTGGGAGACTTTCATGTGGATGATCAGAATCGGTTTTAGGAGCTGATTGATGGCCTGAAACCCACAGATTCAGTGTTGCAATGGTGAGAAGACCTTGGATAATCAGTTTCAAGGTGAAAAGATCGTAGAATATAACAATATAGGGTCAACTAAGGTTCATGGAATAAGAAATAGTGTTCTAGAAAAATTATGAAGAACACAGCGTGTAGTCCAAACTACACGACGTGTGCCCCCCACCGAGTGGCATCTAGGTTTTTGGTAGGAAGTCAAGTGTCACACGGCATGTGAACCCTGTAACATGGAATGTGGGACCTTCCCCGAGACTCTACGTGTTCTCTGGGAGTACATGGACATAAATTTGAGTACACGTCTTGCCTACATGGTGTGTACTCTACCACATGGCTAAACCCATACCAGATACACAGGTTACACCATGTACTAGTACACGGGTAGGGGAACATGGGTTGAAACCGTGTACTGGCACATGAATAGAGTACACAAGTGGACCCTAGATATAAGTACATGACAAGTGACCCTTCTACACACTGTGTACTCTGTTTTTACATGATATATACTTTTGACACAGGTTGTTGTACACAGGCACTACCCGAGGTCAAGGGACAGGGCGTGTGACTCTACTACACGCTGTGTACTCTATTATACATGGTTTGATCTCCTTGATACTTCCCCTGAAGTTTAGTTGGTATCATTTCTTACTAACATGAGTATGATACCTTTAGTAGTAATTTCTAGATAGAGTTGTTGGAATCCCCTCCGAGAGGCCCGAATCAGGATCCTCTATCCATTCTTGTTCCATAAGTAGTTTCTTGGTATTATCATGACCAATCCTACCAAATATCGATCCTCTAATTAGAAGGTGAATCTAGATGAGTTGTGGTATCACCCCATGACCCTGGCAGTGATCCTCATCTGTGTATCGTGATCTTACCCACCCATGGAGTGAGTTCTCCCAGAGTGAGTGTATCAAATCTCTTCATATCTATTAGTGTATCTCTCTCATGAAGGTTTACGATGAGAAGAACCTCTTGGAAGGACTTCATCAGTGCTATCGGACTTAGGAGTATGTGATCTCGGATGAGTGCTTCATGGAATCTTCAGACAGAATATCTAGTTTTTGTATACGGTAGTTTCGACTTACATCTAGAATACGGGTATAGGTTTGAGTATATCTGGATACCTTTATTATATGTGTTGTAGAAACATAATTTTGTATAGATGCATGTACCATTACTTTGTGTATTTATTTTTGGTTTTAGGGTGTCCTATTGAGTATTCTTATACACATGCCTACGCGGGATTTGCCTACACATGTCATATATTGTGTAGACATATGACCTTTTTGATAGATTCCTAGGAGGACTAGGACCAGGACCAGAACCATGAAATGCTATTTGAGTTCAGACAGGATGAGGTGTTCCTACAACTACATACAATAGTTCCAGTACCTTTTGTTTACAAGTTTTAATTTGTAGTTTACAGAATATTTCTTTTGGTGGGCTCGTATTCTGGCCCAGTTTACTTTACTGCACTTTACTTTCTCTATTGTGCTCTGTTGGTTGAGTTTAGTGGTATGAATGAATTTTTTTCCTTAGTGGTTTTTACATTTCAGCATTTGTGGTCTTGGAGATGTGTGTGTGTGTGTGTGTGAAAGTACTCAGGAAATGCCTCTTATGTCAGTGATATGCCTACTCGGTGATAGTCATTGGACCCTAGCCTATTGGAGGTGGGCTTCGGGAGTCATGGAACAGGTCCCATAGGGAAAAGTTATGATATAGTGGTATAATTGGTGGTAGGTTCTACTTTAGGACTGAGCGTCTGTGAGATTATTTTGGGGAAACAATGTTAACTGTTTCAAGTTCGGACTTCAGGCTCGGGGACTCCAGTGTTGGTGCCGCATGAGACATATCTATACAACATAACTCTAATAACCTTATTTTTGACTTAGTACATGAGAACACTAGTTTTAGGGAAAATAATGGTACATACATAATTTAAAAATGGGTTGTGGTTTTTATGTTTTTATTGAGTCTTCTCTCTAGATATACTCATTAACTATGGTACATCTTGTTCTCTTACCAGATGTCTTCGGAACGTATACCAACTAGTATTCAGAATCTTGATCATGAGGATGAACCCCTTAGTGACAAAGATTTTATACAGGGATCGGTTCCCTAGATGTCACCTCCAGCTGGTGCACCATCCATACCGCCACCTATAGAGAAGCACATTGTACTCACAGTACCAACATATGAAGAGTGCATGATGAGATTGCTTCATGAGTTTCAGTAGAAGAGACCCTTCAAGTTCCGTGGTGAGCTTGACACACAGTTAGTTGAGTACTAACTTGAGGTGGTAAATTTAGTCTTCCATCTATTTAGGACTCCAACAGATTTGATGGTGGTTCTAGCGGTGAGCCTTCTCTTTGGCTCAACAGGGTGATGGTGGTATTTAGTTACCTGATCTTACGATGAGGCGACCATTCCATGGGCAGAGTTTGAGGACCTTTTCAGATAGGAGTTATCACATTATAAGTTGAAGGTTATAAATATCTATGACGTTCTATATCTCTAGTAGGACGACATATTGGTGTCTGAGTATTCATCGATACATACCTACCTCTCTAGGTACTCGATGGATATGACACACGATTAGAACTACAAGGATCGAACCTTCAAGCGAGGTCTTCATAGAGATATTTGAGATATTTTATCCCCTATGTACATTCCTACCTATGATGGGGTGATAGAGTAGGATTTGGCAGTTGAGAGTTCCTTGGTTGGGCATATACAGCCAGTGGTAGTCAGTAGTATGTAATTGGGAGTAGATACCTCAACAGTGGGAAGACGATGTCAGCCTCGGAAACTTATATGTGAGAGACATCACAAGAGGAAGGCCCAAAATAGGGATTCTACCATTAAAGACTCATTGGGTGGGTCCAATCATCCTAGATCAAGGTGATGTTATTCTGGTGGTGGCAGGGGATATCTCGCTAGAGATTGTCCAACCCGTTGAGCTACTGACAGGGAGACAGTGGATGGTCTGCCGAGGTAGAGGGAGAAATAGGAACAGGAAGATACAATGGGTGGAATACATGGAATATGAGCTGTGAGAGAAGAAGTAGGTGGCATAAATTTCAACATGTTACCACCACCACCCCAGGTAGTCCGCACCAGGCTCAGGGAGCTAGAGGACAGGGGTAGGGACAGCTGCGTGCAATTGAGGCGTATGACCTAGAGGCTCCAAGAATGATTCAAGGTACGATATTTGTCTTTTATAATTTAGCTATAATATTTATAGACACATATACTAGTCATTATTTTCTTGTCACAAATCAAGTATGAGACCTTGAGATTACGGTTAGACCGTTGACTCGACCCTTACACTTAGAGACACCTACTGGAGGAGACTTGATTATCACACTTATGCCAATAGTGTGAACTGTACCTTGAAGGTGAGAGTTTTGGTTGGAACCTCTTGGTGGAAGCATCGAGGCCTTACGATGTCATTCTTGGTATGAATTGGTTGTCTTAGGTCCATTCCTAGATTGATTATTTTAGGCAAAGGGTGTGGTATGTATGCAATGATGGAACAAATTTTTCATTTGTCAGAGAAAAAGGAAACCCACGTAGCACATGATAGACTCATGCATAGAAGAGTGTATCCGATTACTCATGAGTTGTCTAGCCTGACCCTTGGAGCATCAGATGTTATGAGTTTTCAGTTCCCATCAGTAGTAGTGGAATATGAGGACGTGCTTCTTGAAGATGTTTTAGGATTACCTCCCCATCAGGAGATAAAATTATACATTATTTTACACCATGGGACGACATTTATATTAGCACCAACATATAAAATATCTCCCATAAAGCTTTTCAAGCTAAGGTTAATGTTGGAGGACTTGCAGAGGAAGGGATTAGTAAGACTCAGTGTTTCACCCTGGGCACCCCCAATTTTGTTTACTAAAAAAAGGGCAGATGGGAGATTAAGGTTGTGTGTGGATTTCCAAAACTTAAAACAAGTGAATGTGGAGAAAGAGTATCCACTAACAAGGATTTATGACCTCTATGACTAGTTGATAGGGTCAGGATGGTTCACGAAGGTTGACCCCAGGTCAATGCTTTCAGAAGTTGAGGTAGAGTTTGATGAGTGCCCCTTTCTTGACATTGCCGAAGAAGGGTGTCGAGAATGTAGTGTTCTGTGATAAATCATGGAACGAACTTGGTTTTGTCCAAATTTATAGGAAAGGGTTAATTTCCTACACTTCAAACTAGTTAAGAAAACTTGAGTAAAACTACGTGACCTATGATCTTGAGTTAGAAGCAGTAGCCTTTGTATTGAAGATGTGGAGACACTTCCAGATATGCGAGTGTTTTATTGTCTACTCCAATCACAAGAGTCTAAATTATATCTTCTCTTATAAGGATCTAAACTTGAGACATAGACTATGGATATAGTTACTCTATAACTATGACATTGAGATTTTCTATAATCTTGGGAAGGGGAACGTGTTGGAAGAAGCTCTCAGAAGGAGATCTAGTTCACAGTTACTGAATGAGGAATCAGAGCAGTTGTCCTCATTATAGTTATCCTTAATGGATGGAGATGAATTATCATACCTCCAAATTATAGTTTTCACCCCTACAATCTTACAGTGATTTAGGGAGGCACAACTTGAGGATACAAACTATGATACCCTATGTGCTCAGATGTCCATAGGTCATGGGCTTGATGGATATTCACAAGGTGGGGAGCACGTCTTTCTTTTCAGAGGACACACAGTAGAACCAATGGAGTTGTGGGAGGAGGTTTTGAGGTATTTTCATATATTACCTTTTGTGGTACACACTAGTGTGGAAAAGATGTAATAGGACCTCTAACGTCAATTTTGGAGGACATATATGAAGAAGGTAGTGACAATGTTTGTTTCTCGATGCCTACGTGCCAGCAGATGAAGGCTAAGAATTGGGTTCCAGTGGGTTTGGACACTACTGGAAAACTCACATTTACCAACAGTTTGGAACCGTTGGTATAGGCCTCTAAACCATTGGTATAGCCTATACCAATGGTTTGGAGAATCGTAGCCATGTAAGCCGTTGGGATAGGTCTATACCAACGGTTTTGGAAACCGTTGGTATAGGTAATATGAAATCTATACCAACGATAATGGAACCGTTGGTATATAAATTCCAAAAATAAAACAACCGCTGGGATTTGATCCGAAGACCCCTCGTTTATAATTGAACAACTCAACCACTAACCTAACATGACTTTTGTGATCATAATTACATAAATATATATATGTATTCTCATAAATATTTTAAATTTTGATTTATATAATGTTCTCGGTACGAAGGTCCGATAAAAAATGAAAGTACATATTCCAATGGTTGTTAAAACCGTTGGTATAGACCTATACCAACATTTTTAACAACCGTTGGTATAGGACTTTGGTTGTGATTTTCATTCTGTGGAGGATGTTGAATTTTGGCCCACTTTTCCCAACGGTTTGGCCAAACCGTTGGGAAAAGTGGCATATTTGGGGACCTTTCCCAACAATTTGGCCAAACCGTTGGGATAGGTCCACCTTTCCCAACGGTTTGTCCAAACCGTTGGGAAAAGTGTCCAATTTGGGGACCTTTCCCAATGGTTTGGCCAAACCGTTGGGATAGGTGCACCTTTCCCAACGGTTTGTCCAAACCATTGGGAAAAGTGTCCAATTTGGGGGCCTTTCCCAACGGTTTGGCCAAACAGTTGGGATAGGTCTACCTTTCCCAATGGTTTGGCCAAACCATTGGGAAAAGTGGCCAATTTGGGGGCCTTTCCCAACGGTTTGGCCAAACCTTTGGGAAAGGGGACCTATACCAACGGTTTTTGCAAACCGTTGGTATAGAAGCGTTGGGAAAGAACTAATTTCCAGTAGTGGGATCAACCCCTTGAGGTTCCTAAATGGAAGTGAGATGAAATATTGATGTACTTCATGATGGGTTTACCATGTATGTCTAAGGGACACAATTCCATTTGGGTGATTATTGAATGACTAACCAAGTTGGACCACTTCCTAGCTATCGAAGAGTAGACTTCAGTAGGGATCTTGGGATGCCTCTACGTGCAGAAGATCGGTCGAATCCATGGAGTCCCATAAAAAATAGTTTCATATAATGATCCTTGTTTTATTTCCCATTTGTGGAAGGGATTACATGAGGTGTTTGAGACTCAGTTGTGCTTGAGCACAGTGTTTCACCCACAAATAGATGGCCAGACGGGGCGGACCATTCAGGTCCTAGAGGAAATACTATAGGCTTGCATGTTAGATTTCATCCATAGTTGGGAGGATCACCTACCACTGGTGGAGTTCATATAAAACAAAAACTACCCTTCCACCAATGGCGACGCCATTCGAGGCCTTGTACAGGAGACCATGCCAGTCACCAATTTTTTGGACTAACCCTGGAGAGTTCACACTCATGGGATCAGAGATGATGCGAGATACTGCCAAGAAGGTTAAGATCATCCAGAAGCATATTAAGACTACATAGAGCCTTCAAAAATCTTATGTTGGTAGGTAGAAGAGACCTTTGGAGTTCGCCGAAGGAGACCATGTGTTCCTTCGGTTTTCACCTCGAGGAGGGTTGTAGAGATTTGGCCAAGGGGGAAAGATATCTCCGAGTTTTATAGGCCCTTTTCAAATACTATGTAGAGTTGGATAGGTGGCATACCACATGTCTCTACCCCCAAATTTGGACTGGGTACAAGATCTTTTCCACATGTTGCAATTGAGGAGGTACATGCATGACCCATCGCACATCATCGACTGGGGTGAGTTAGACATTGACGATGGAGAGACCTTTGCTGAGTACCCAGTGGAGACCGAGGATCAGTATGAGAGGATCCTTCATGGGAGAGATATTCTATTGGTGTGTGTCCAGTGGAAGAACAAGAATCTCTAGGAGATCATGTGGGAGAGGGAGGCTCAAATTTGTATACAGTACCCACATCTTTTTGTGTAGCCTTGTTTTTGGATTTTCAGGAATGAAAAGCCCTAATGTGGGGAGAAATTAATGTCTCAAATTTTCTATATATTATTTTTAAATATTATATGGGATTAATTAGAGACCAGATGTTGAGACAACATGTAATTCCAAGGCCCGGTGTTCCTGGAATAAATTTTTGAAATATATTTAAAAGAAAGTGTGAGCGAATTTACTAAAAAAGTAGAATAACTTCTAAACAGCTATCCAGATTAGAAATATGAGGGAACCATTGAATTTATAGAAGTGAATTTACCCTAGGTGAGGCTTAATCCCAGAAATAATGGGTCAGCTATGAAAGTTAATTTTGGATGTTTTAAAGAATAAAATAAATTAATAATTTATTTTATTTTAACATTTCGTCGACATAACAACACAACATCATTTATTTTTTAATGATCCTAGAGGTAGAGTTTTGGGGTGAGTCTCATCACCCTAGAATTCTATAGAGGCTCTAGAGAGAGGAATATGGAGGATTCTCTCGGCGACAAACAATGACGAGAAGTTAGATCAAAGATCAACGAGAGCCATTCATGAGGGATCTGGACAACAGTGATGCTGCAACAACTGATCTTCTTCGACAAGGGATCCAATTACTAGGTAGGAAATATTTTTTTGATTATTATTTTCCTCATTCTTATATTTAACGATGAATGTGAACCAACCTATGAATAGGTTGTTCCGTAGTTCACTTGTTCTTGTAGGATGGAATTTTTTTGTGGGTTTTTATCGGGGGATGATTATGATTATATTGTTGTTTTGTTATCTTGATCATTCTTATAGAGTGGATAGAGGCCAAAACAAACAATGGTCAAGGTTCATTCCTTGGGTTTTTTCAATTGTGCTTTTCCCCCTAGGTTCTTCATGTTCTTCACGTTCTTCGCGGGATATGAATGGATTATCATTGCACCTCTGATTCTTGGTGAAACGATCCTAAAATGGAGATCCAATCTCATGACTACCTAGAGTAGGTGCAATGACGATGGAGGCAGATGTATATAAGTATTTTGGGAGATATCTCTCTTTGGGTGACTTTCATGTGGATGATCTGAATCGGTTTTCAGAGCCGATCGAAGGCCCGAAATCCACCGATTTGGTGTTGTAATGGCGAGAGGACGTTGGATGTTCAGTTTCAAGGAGAACAGATCATCAAATAAAATACCATAGGATCAATCCAGGTGCATGAAAGAAGAAATAGTGTTTTGGAAAAATGCTGAAGAACACAACATGTAATCCGAACAACACGGCGTGTGGCCCCCACTGAGCAGCGGATGGGGTTTCGGGAGGCAGTCAAGTGTCACATGGCATATGAACCCTATCACATAGTGTGTGGGCCCTTCCTTGAGACTCAGCATATTCTTTGGGAGTACACAAACACGAGGTGGAGTAAACAACTTTTCTACATGGTGTGTACCCCACCACATGGCTAAATTCATACTGGATACACATGTTACCCAGTGTACTGGTATATGGGTAGGGGAACACGGGTTGACACCATGTACTGACACATGACCAGAGTACACGATGTTGAGTAATTAAGGTTTCCTTATGACTTTTCCATCCCTCTATGTTTTGAAAATCACAAACACTTTTTTTTCTTAAGGAAAATTATCTTTCTATAAGGATTATTTTCTTAAGGAAAATTTCCATTATCTAAGGAAACTTTTATCCTTACCTTGGTTTTTAATATCTTATTCTATGACTTCTAAAATCCAAGTTCATTTTATTACTAAGTCAAAAATTTGGATCCTTATCTAAAATCTCAGAATCTAATAGTTCCTTGGATATCGAGTCTTCTGTTTTTAGAATCCGAATTCTATGAAATTCAGACTCAAAATTCTTTGAAATTTAGACTCTGAATTCTCTGAAATTAAGACTCCAAATTCTTTGAAATTATGACTCAAAATTCTATGAAATTCATACTTTGAATTCTCTAAAATTCAGACTACAAATTCTCTGAAATTCAGACTTTGAATTCTCTAAAATTCAGACTCTAAATTCTCTAAAATTCAGACTTCAAATTCTTTGAAATTCAGACTCTGAATTCTATGAAATTCAAACTCTGAATTCCTCAGAATTAAAACTCCAAATTCCTCAGAATTCAAATTCCAAATTCTTTATAAAAAAGAATCTGAATATCCATTTGTTTCTAAAATCAGATTTTTTATATATTTAGACTATGAATTCTATTTTCCCTAGATTTTAGATTTTTTCAGATTTGGATAAGCTACTTCTTTTTCCTTACACATGTTTTTATTATCAAATTATTTCATACAATATGTTTCTAACTAACAATTGGTTGAGTGACACGTGTACAAGTCCCTCCTAAATTCAAGGAAAAATAAGACAGTTGGAGGAGGGAACCGACCGTTGATGTTTTTTCCCATAAATAGGAGCTCATTTGAACGAGCTTAGAATAAATATATCAACTAATAATCCTAGAGATTACATGTTGTGAAGTGATTTCTAGAGAGAGAAAGACTCTTGTGCCTTGTGCGTCTTATGAACATACTGTTCAACCATGAACATATTATTCAATCTGCTTTGTGAGACTCTGATTTTTGATGAGTACAATCAAGGGATTTTGAGGATAGGAAGACAGAGGTACTGACTACCGTAAAGTTCAAGGGCTTGCAGGGATAGAAAGAAAGAATTTGATATTCTTATCAATGGATTACCATGGTATTGGTAAGACATACTTTCTTGAAAGTATAAATCAATAGACCTTTATCCAAGGTTTTTGGATACCCTAATTTTTGGGTTAAAAGATTTTCTAAGTATTACTTGTTCTTGTTTCAAGTTTTATTTCTACTATTTTATGATAAAGAAATAAATTATAAATTTCTTATACTTTATAGTAATTTTACTTAATCTGATAAATAAGATTTCATACTCTTTAAGGTATAATCTTTCTCTATGAAAATTGTTCTTAAGTTTTGTTTCCGGATTCATCTTTCTGGGCCCTAAGAAAGTTTGTTTCTTAGTTAAGGACAAAAGAGGGTTTGTGAATTTACCTTATTTATCTTTGTTAAACATAGATTTCCTTAAGATTAAAAAAGAAAGTTTTTAAACATAAAATTCACCCCTCTTGTAATTGAGCATCTACATACACTATTTCGATCCTACAATTGGTATCAGAGGATGTCTTTGTAATACTTGTACTCACATATAAGTTTTCTTTCTCAAGTTTTCCTTATTATAAATTCTTATTTCTTAACTTTTCTTGTTTAAGTTGTTATTAAAGATTTTTATCTTTGTTTATAAACTTTTACTATTAAAAAGTTTTGTGGAAAATTATTTTCTTATAGAATGGAAGGTATAAATGTTGGTTCCATTGACCACCTTAATCCTACCAGACCACTAATTTTTTATGGTAATGATTATGAGTAGTGGAGGAATAGAATGAAGAATTTTTTCATTAACACTAGAGTATACAATTTTGTAATGCTCATTGAAGACTACAAAATCCAGACAAGGAAGTCAAAACCTTCACCAATCAAGAGAAATTAGAATATCAACTAAATTACAAGGTACACAATACATTGTTGTGTTCTATGAACATGAATATATATATTCAAATATCTTCTTGTGAAGCTACCAACTACATTTGGAAAAAACTTAAAGTCACACATTTTGGGACTTCTAAAGTAATAGAAACTATAAGAGTTATGTTAAGATCTAAATATCATGGATTCTTATTCCCTTATAGAGAACCTTTTTGCAATGTACAACAAAGATTTATGACCATTATAAACAATCTTCAATATATGGGAGATAAAGGTCTTTATGATGAAGTTATTGTGGATAAAATTATTGATATCAAGCCCAATGAGTGGGAATAAAAAAGGATAGATGTTGATGAGAACAAAAAATTATCTAACATTACTCTTGATGAGTTATTTGGAACTCTTCTTCAATATGAAACAAGAATGAATAGAGATGATGATTTAAAAAAAAAGAAGAATGGTAATGAAAGGTTAGCTTTCACTATAAAATCTAATTCCAAGACACCAGAAAGAGTAAAAGGATATAAAGCTAAGAAAGTTGTTGTTTTAATAGAATCTAGTGAAAGTGATGAATCTGAGAATGAATTAGCCTATCTTTCTCGAAAGATGAACAATATTGTGGGAAAGAAATATTTTTAGTACATATATTATAAGAAAGATATAAAGGACAAGAAATATTCTAAATTAGCCTGTTATGAATGTAAAAGGGCTGAACATATTAGACCTGATTGTCCTATGATTAAGAGAAATGACAGGAAGGAAAACCATTCTGAAAGAAACATAAAGAAGTATTACAAATCTAAGGCTAAGAAATTCTTGAAAGCAATTGACACCTGGAGTTCCAGTGGAGGTGACACTTTTGATGAATCCTCGGATTATGAATCCTCTAGTCAGAAGAATGTTGGTCTTATAGCCGGAGTACCCATTGAAAATCATCATCTTATAGATATGGTACACAATGCTGAATCCTTAACCAATATTTTTTTGAAAGAAAATTTTCCTAATGAATAATACTATGAATTTTCAGATGATAAATCTTCCTCATTAGAAGATAATACATTACCTTAATTTGAAGAAGTTTCTAGATTTTCTAAATTACTTGAAAATGAAAATTGTAAGATAAATAAGAAGTTAGAGAAAGAAAATTCTAGAATTACTATTTTAACTAAAGAAGTATCAGATCTTTTTAAGGATCTTGATCAGAAAACTTTTGATTTTGAAAGTGTTTCTAAAAAACTTATGGAAGTTAATTTTAAAAAGGATAAAATTTCTAAGAATATTTAAAATGCTATTTCTAAGAAAAATATTTTAGAGGATAATACATGTTCTAAAACTAATAACTTTGAGGATAATAATTTAGTTATTAGACTAAAATCCTAAATTTTTTCCTTAAAGAAACTTTTATCAAATTTTACTTTAGGAATGAAAGAATTTGATAAAATGTATTCACAACTTCTTCCTCTTAAAAATAGTTCTGGATTTGGTTATACTCATTCAAAACCAGTTTTTAGTAATAATTATTTTATTCCCCAAAGTGATCCATTTTGTATTAAATGTCAATGTGGTGGACATTGGGAGAAAAATTGTCCTTTAAATAAAACCCAATCTTTAGGTTTTTAAAAATCATATTTTTCTATGAAAATGTGGATTCCTAAAATTTTACTTTCTGAAATTTCTGGTTCCAAGAACGTTTGGATTCAAAAAGTCTGACTCTTTTATTTTACGGAAAATAATGAAAGTACCAATAGAAATACCTAGTACGTGGATACTAGATGTTCCTGACATATGACTGGTAACAAAAACTTTGAAAATATTATCAAGATGAAAGGAGGAAAAATAACATTCAAAGATAATGATTAGGGAGAAATTATTGGTATAGGTAACATTGTTCTTCTTGAAAAAACATTAATTTCAAATGTTTCATTTATTAAAGGTCTTAAGCACAATCTCATTAGCATAATCCAATTATGTGATGAAGGTTATCTTGTGAATTTTAGTAATGATAAATGCTTAGTACATAATTCCAAGGAAGATTTTATTCTTTCTACCCATGGGAATGAGAATGTTTATACAATAAACTTAAAATACCTCAGGATCCAAGACCTACCTTACCTTAGTGTAATAGAAGATCAATCTTGGTTATGACATAGAAGACTAGGACACTATAACCTTAGAAACCTATGAAAACTCATGAAGAAAAGACTTGTTAAGGATCTACCAGATCTTAGATTTGATTCTTCAAAAGTTTGTGATCCTTGTAAATATGGAAATCAACATAATTCAAGATTTAAATCAATTGGTGAAGTCTTAACTTCTGATGCATTACATTTAGTGCATATGGATCTTTTTTGTTTCAACACAAACTAGAAGTATTGGAGGAAAATATTATGTATTTGTTTTATTTGATGCTTACACCAGATTTACATGGGTCTATTTTCTAGCTAAGAAATATGAATCATTTTCTTATTTTAAAACTTTTAGAGCCCAAGTTAAAAATAATAAAAACCTCCATTGATAACTATTAATAATGATCATGGAGGAGAATTTCAAAATTCAGATTTTGAAACCTTTTTTAGTAAAAAATGAATTTCCCATAACTTCTCAGCCCCATGAACTCCTCAACAGAATGGTGTTATTGAAAGAATAAATTGAATTATTTAAGAAATAACTAGAACTATGTTGAGTGAATATTCTATTTCTAATAACTTTTGGGATGAAGATGTTAGTGCTTCTTGTTATACTATAAATCAAGTTTTAATCAGACCATTTCTTAACAAAACACCTTATGAATTGTGGACTTGTTGAAAACCAAAACTTTCTTACTTCAAAGTTTTTGGATGAAAATTATTCATTCAAAATAATAAAGATAACTTACTTAAATTTTCACCCAAATCTGATGAAAGAATTTTATTAGGCTATTCCACTAATTCTAAGGTTTATAGAGTTTTTAACAAAATACTTCTACTTTTAAATAAACAGTGCATGCTAAATTTGATGAAACCGATGCTTTTGTTTTTAAACAACCCCAAACTACATCCTTGGATGTGTTTTCAAAAACTAATTATCAATATTTGATAGAAAATTATTCAAATAAGGAAAATAATCAAGAAAATTCTTCCGAATTATTTAGCCCAAATTATTTTCTACCATATGTTTGATGAATAGGTTTTACAAAACCCAAATTAGTTGTTTCTTAAGAATCTCCCCAGTGACAGTATCATTGGTGTTGTAAATCAACCTTTAAGGACTAGAAGTTCCTTAATAAATGAAGTATAAAATCTAGAATTCTTTTCCCAATTAGAACCAAAAAGCACTGATGAAGCTTTAGGTGATGATGATTGGATTAAAGCCATGCAAGATGAACTAAATGAATTTTAAAGGAACAAAGTCTAGAACTTGGTTGAAATACCTAAGGAAACTTCTATAATTGGAGTAAAATGGGTCTTCAGAAATAAATGTGATGAAAATGGAATCATAATTTCAAAAGTATATAATCAACAAGAAGGAATAGACTATGAAGAAACCTATGCTCCAATATCTAGACTTGAATCTATTTGTATTTTATTTTCCTTTGCAGCATTCTTTAATTTCAAACTTTTTCAAATGTATGTGAAGTGTGCTTTCCTTAATGGATATGTTTAAGAGGAAGTTTATTTTGAACAACCTCCTGGATTTGAAGACACAAAATATCATTAAATTTTTTTCAAACTTACCAAATATTTATATAGACTTAAACAAGCCACCAGATCGTGGTATGATATAATTATAGGATTTTTGTTAAAAAACAATTATGTTAAGGGAGATACTGATCCAACTCTTTTTAAAAAGAAAGATACAAAAAATGTTTTAATTGTTTAAATATATATTGATTAAATTATATTCGGATCAACTCAGCAATATTTAACTGATTCGTTTGTGAATCTCATGAAATCTGAGTTTGATATGAGTATGATAGGTGGGTTAACATTTTTCCTTGGTTTTCAAATTTCTAAAAAAACTGGAAGAAACTTATTTATCTCAACATAAGTATATTAAATATATTCTTAAGAATTATGGATATGACAACACTAAAAGTATAAGCACTCCAATCGGTACCTCAAATTCTCTTGATCTTGATGAAGATGGGAAACCTGTAGATCAAACATCTTTTAGAGGTATGATAGGAAATTTATTATACTTAACATATAGTCTTCCAGAATTAATGTTTTCAGTATTCTTATGTGAAATATATCAAGCTAATATAAAGGAATCTTATTTAAAAGTAGTGAAAAGGATTTTTCTCTATTTAAAGGGAACCATGGATTTAAGACTTTTTATATTCTTATGGAAATGATTTTGTTTTAAAAATATTTTCAGATACTGATTTTTGTGGATGTAGAATGGATAGAAAAAGTACATATGAAACTTTTCATTTATTATGAGATTTATTAGATTCTTGTTCATGCAAGAAGAAACACTCAGTAGCACTTTCCACTACTGAAGTTGAATATGCAGCAGTTGGAATCTGTTGTGCTCAAGTTTTGTGGATGCAACACACACTCACAAACTATGGCATGAGTTTTAACAAAACACATATATTGTGTGATAATACAAGTTCCATTCCCCAAAGAAAAAACCATGCACATCACTCTTGTTAAAAACACATAGATATTATGCATCACTTTCGTAGGGATCACACACTTAAAGGAGATATCATTCTTCAATTTATCAAAATGAGAGATCAACTTTCTTATATTTTTACAAAATCATTACCTTCTGATATATTTGAATACATTAGAAAAAAGTTAGGAATGATAACCATAAGGTAATCTTCCATATTAAATTTTTGTTGAAATATATCTCCTTATATTAAGAAACTCCTTTTCATAGGGGGAGTAAAAAAAATTCGTAACCAATTTTTTCCCTTAATCAATTTTTTTTTGTGTGTCACCAAATTTTTTAACCATTTTTTTTTCAGATCCCATAATTCCAAAATAAAAAATTTTATTTCCCTAATATTTTTTTTTGGAATCTATGTTTTTCAAGAAAAACTATATCTATACTAACATTATTTTTCTAAATAATCCGTAAGGTATGTTTCCTTACTTAAATTTTAGTAATTTTTTTTACATGTTGGTATTTTTATCCTAATTTAAGGAAAATATTTCTATCAGATTCACTTTACTTAAATTATATTTTTCTTTAAATCCTCAAAAGATCAGAATCTACCAAATCCTTATTTAGCATTCATCTCAACTATCATATCATATCATGTTTATTTCAACTATTGGATCAAATCGAGAATTCAAATAATAACCTCAAAGCCTATATAAAGGCCCCACTAATCCTTGTCCCACATCCATTTTCAAGACTTTGTGTGTCGAAACTCTGCTCCTATTCAAATAGACCGTTTAGTTTTCCACGTTTTCTTACACTCCATTGGTCGCTGGAAGCTTCCCCGTAGAAACAGATGTCTTCGAATAAGGAAATCAAGGATTGGAAAATCTATAGGGAAAGGTTGGTTGAACCAAAATTATTTGTTAAGTATAATTTGTTGATTATGAATAATATCAAGTCGAATGGATGAGAGAGTTTTTGTGTTTCTAAGACAAAGAATCTGGATCCAGTTTATCCTAACCTTCTTATATAATTCTATGATACAGTAAGTTTTTATGAGGAAGGTGGAACGGAGATGTTTTTGTTGAAGATCTATGGAAAAACCTATTCTCTGTCTTTTAATATGGTAGAAAATATTCTTGGAATTCCATATGAAGGTGAGGCAATATTTTTCTCTCACAAGTTTCCAGATCAGTCAAGAAGCTTTGAGAAGGAAAAGGAAATTGAGTGCCTTAGACTCAAGGGAGTAAAATCACTGAAGATCAACCATCTGTCAATGAATTTTAGGATGTTATCCTTGTGGGTACATGGTTTCCTTATTCTGATAA
Source organism: Viscum album (assembly GCA_963277665.1). NCBI lineage: Eukaryota > Viridiplantae > Streptophyta > Magnoliopsida > Santalales > Viscaceae > Viscum > Viscum album. The sequence continues at coordinate 1,794,795 of CAUJRU010000014.1, read as the reverse complement.
AGGGAGAAGAGGAATCCCTAAAGAAAATTTATATCATTATATTGGACATTTCGGTTAACCTGAGAAAGGTTAATCTCATAAATTAAATCCTTCTTATAATCACCAACATTAAGAATGGAACTCTAAAGCCTCATATTATCATGTATCTGGTGACATTGTCAAAGATCATAGTGCTTTGTTTAAAATCCTTCAAAATTCCATGCAGTTCTAAACCAAGAACCTTCAAGATTATGTTGCTGAGTGATGAAAAAGAAGAAGAGTTGACCAAACTGAGATCTTGGTAAGGTTTTCTCTCACCTTCATAATTTCACCAAGGAAGTGAGAGGAACCGATTGTGGAAATTCACTTTAATCAACAAAGAAGAAGAGGTTTGAATTAAATTGAACAATGATAGTATTAAAATTAGGAAACCTACCCCGACCTAATCACCCTTTTTAATATCATAGTTTATCAATCATATGAATTTCAAATTTCATTTAAAAACCACAACATTTTTACCCTCGTTTAAAAGTGACAAACTATTTTGTGTGCACTCCTCTTCAAGAGACATCCTAGGTCAACCATATTACTACATTTTAAAATAGTAAATAATTGTTTTTCCACACCCTAAAATAGGCATGCATCAATAAATAATGAATACTTTCTTATGCAAGAAAAAGTAAATTCTCTAAGAAAGATAATAATACAATCCTTAGGGATTCCAAAACCTCAGGGGGGGAGTTAGTCGTATTCACCATGATTCATCAGTAAAGGGAGATAAGTTTTTTATTTTAAAGTTCAAAATGAAAAATCCTTATTCTTTATATTCTGTTTTGAAAGGTTGTTTTTTATTTCCAAAAATGGGGAGATTGTTGAGTTAATAAGGTTCCCTTATGAATTTTCCTTTCCTATATGTTTTGAAAATCACAAAAAAAAAATTTCTTAAGAAAAATTATCTTTCTATAAGGATTATTTTATTAAGGAAAATTTCCTTTCTCTAAGGAAAGTTTTATCCTTACATTGGTTTTTAATATTTTATTCTATGTCTTCTCAAAACCAAGTTCATTTTATTACTAAGTCAAAAATTCGTATCCTTATCTAAAATCTCAGAATCTTATAGTTCCTTGGATATCGAGTCTTCTATTTTCAGACTTCAAATTCTCGAAAATTAAGACTCTAATTTATCTGAAATTAAGACTCTGAATTCTCTAAAATTAGGATTCCGAATTCTTTGAAATTTAGACTCTGAATTTTCTGAAATTCAGACTCCAAATTCTCTTAAATTTAGACTCTGGATTCTCTAAAATTCAGACTCCAAATTCTATGAAATTCAGACTTTAAATTCTCTAAAATTCAGACTCTGAATTCTATGAAATTTAGACTCTGAATTCTCTGAAATTCAGACTCTGAATTTCTTATAATTCAGACTACGAATTCTCTGAAATTCAGACTCCAAATTCTTTGAAATTCAGACTCTGAATTCCTCAGAATTTAGACTCTGAAATCCTCAGAATTAAGATTCTGAATTCTATATAAAATGGAATATGAATATAAATTTATTTCTAGAATCTGATTATTTATATGTTTAGACAATGAATTCTATTTTCCCCTAGATTCTAAATTTTTCATATTAAGCTAAGCTACTTATTTTTCCTTACACATGTTTTTATTATGAAACAATATCGTAAAATTTGTTTCTAACTAACTATTGGTTGAGTGAAATGTGTACAGGTCCCTCCGAAATTCAAGGAAAAATATGACTGTTGGAGGAGGGAGATGACCATTGACATTTTTTCAATAAATAAGAGCTCATTGAATGAGCTCGGAATAAATATATCAACTGATAATCCTAGATATTACAAGCTGTGAAGTGATTTATAGAGAGATAAAGACTCTCACTTCTTGTGCGTCTTATGAACATATTTTTTAACAATGAACATCTTGTTCAGCCTTATTTGTGTGACTCTGATTATTGCTGAGTATAATCAAGGGCTTCTAGAGACATGAAGAAAGAGGTACCAACTACTTTAAAGTTTGAGGGCTTGTGGGAATAGCAAGATAGACCCTTATATTCTTATCAAGGGATTACCCTAGTGTAGGTAATACAGACTTTCTTGAAAGTATAAACCAAGGGACCTTTATCCAAGGTTGTTGGATAACCTACTCTTTGGGTCAAAATATTTTCTACTTGTTACTTGTTCTTGTTTCAAGTTTTATTTTTTTTATAAATAAAGAATGTATGACTTTATTATACTTTATAGTACTTTTACTTACTTTGATAAATAAGATTCTATATGCTTTAAGGTATAATATTTCTCTAAAAAAATTGTTCTTAAGTTTTTTTTCGAATTCATCTTTCCTAACCCTAAGCAAGTTTGTTTCTTTGTTAAAGAAAAAAATAGATTTTGTGAATTTACCATGTTTAACTTTTTAAAACATAGATTTCCTTAAGATTAAAAAATAATGTTTTTAAACTTACAATTCATCCCCCTCTTGTAATTGAGAATCTACATACACTATTTTAATCCTACACACGGGTGGACCATAGCTAGAAGGACACGACGTGTGACCCTTCTACGTGCTATGTACTCTGTTTTTACATGACATATACTTCTGACATGGGCTGTTGTACACAGGAACAACCTGGGGTCAAGGGACACGACGTGTGACTCTAATACATGCCATGTACTATATTATACATGGTTTGATCTCATTTTCTACCATATCTTGGACAAGTTTCATTAGATTTGGTTCCATTGATCCATCCCTTGAAGGTTAGTTGGTATCATTTCCTACTCATAGGATTATGATCCCTTCAGTAGAAATTTTTGGATAGAGTAATTGGAATACCATTAGAGAGGCCCAGAGCAACATCCTATATCTATTCTTGTGACCTAAGTAGAGTCTTGGTATCGACATGACCAATCCCACCAGACTTTAATCCTCTACTTAACAGGTAAATCTAGATGATTTGTGGTATCACCCCATGGCCCTAGCAGTGATCCTAATCTATGTATTGTGATATTACCCACTCATGGAGTGAGTTATCCCAGAGTTAATGTATCATATATCTTTAGATATATCAGTATATCTCTCTCATTATGGTTTCCAATGATCAACACCTCTTGGAAGGATGTCATTAATGCTATCGGACTCAAGAGTATGTGCTTCTGGATGAGTGCTTTTTGGAATCTCCGGACTGAATCTCTAGTATTGGTATAAAGTATTTGAGACTTACCTCTATACTATAGGTTTGGATTCGAGTGTATTTGGATATATTTCTTATATGTTTTGTAGACACATACTTGTGTAGAGATGACTATACATTTACTTTGTGTATTTCTTTGTGGTTTCTGGGTGTCCTACTGAGTATTGTTATACTCACCCCTTTACAGGATTTTCTTGCACGTGTCATGTATTGTGCAGACATGATACCATTTTGACATAGTCCTAGGTGGATCGGGACCAGGACCAAGACTGGGCGGTGCTTCATAAGTTCAGTCAGGACAATGTGTTCCTATAGCTATAGACGGTAGTCCTAGTAACTTTTTGTTTACAAGTTGGAATTTTTAGTTTACAAACTCATTCTTTTGGTGTGTTTGTATTTTGTCCCAGTTTACATTATTGCACTTTAATTTCTCTATTGTACTCTGTTGGTTGGGTTTAGTTGTATTCATGCATTTTGTTCCTTAGTGGTTTTTACATTTCAGCATTTGTGGGCTTGGAGATGTGTGCATATATATAGGTACTTAAGCAATACCTCCCATGTTAGTGATATGCCTACTTGGTACTAGTCTCCATACCCTAGCCTATTGGAGGATGGCTTGGAGAGTTGTGACATAGGCCCCACTAGGATGGATCGTGACATTAGATTTTTCAAAAATAGTTGATTTTTGGGTGAATAGTGAAAAATACTGATTTTACAAATACTGTCAATTTTATGACTTTATTAAGATATAAAAATGAATTGAAATTTTATGAAACGTTTTTTATAAAAAAAATATATATTTATTAACTTATATATTTCATTTAAAAATATAATTTTGAACTTATAAATATATGATTAATATTTTATAAATCTAAGTAATGTTTTTATTCAAATAAGAGAAATTTTTTGTTCTTCTATTTTAATCAAGTATTCATAATTTTACATTTGTTTTGGTTTGGTTTAAAATTCATATAACTTTACTTTTATTTTAAATAATATAATTAATTCCGTGGTAATAAACAATATACTTGACCTTACTTTATAAAATAATTTTATTATTAAAACATGTATTTTTCTAAAAATGGTTTTCCATACGTTTTTCAAACTTATATTAAAAGTAATTTACACAAATTCATAGAATTGAATAATATAAAATGAATTAAATATTTTGAATCAATATAATTAATATTATGTAATGGGTTAAACTTAATTTTTGGTCGCATTGAATAATAACCATGGTAAATATTTATCACCTCTGTTAAGGTTAAAATGAGTATAAAGGGTTAACATAAAGGGAAAAGGATTCAATATAACACAAAAAACCAGTTTAAATCTCATTGGATAGTTTTTTTTCAACCATAACCTTAACATATTTCAATATATGGAAATTTGGAGCCACTTTAATTGAGTATAAAATATATAATATAATAAAGTTTCAAGTATTTACAAGTTTTCCCCCACCTCACTTATACAAGTGACCCTACCCTCCTATATTTCCCACACATATTGAGCCCCTTATATTGAAAAATCCATACCCAAATACATTCCAAAATATATTTTTCTTTATCTAGAGGTCTTGGTATTACTAAAATATGAATTTAGATAGGCTTAAGGTGTAAGACAAAAGAGATTACCAAAGGAGGATTTATATGTTATTATCAAGATTTTCCAAGTTATTTTCTTATTAAACCACTATAAAATATTCAATAAAAATGTTAACATAAATACATAAGTGTATTAAACATACTGAAATATTTTTATATTAATTTTACATACATTTTCTATCTCATTCCCATCCCATTAAAAATGAAAACACCGTTCTTGTGTACGTATTACATACAATCTCCACCTAACAGTGTAATTATTTCTTCATCACCAGCTCATATGAATGTATGAAAATATGTAATAAATTAATATATATGATATTTATGACATAAATATTATTCTTTAAATATAATATATCATCTACCTTCTTACCCTAAAATCCACTGGAAAATGAAAACTTCGGTCGTGTGTATGTGTGGACGACCACCTACATGAAGTGATGTGATTCATATTTATATTACCACAAAAAATGGATGATTCAAAAATTATATATATTGAATAAAAAATATATTAATTACATTATTTATATTATTGAGACTATGTAACCATTTCATAACTCCTTTGACCGTGGTCAACACACCAAAGTAGTTTGGTAGAAATTGACCGAAAAACTTTTAAGTGGGCGATGCTTGCAAGAACTTTACAATGAATGGATTTAAAATGAATATTAAAGAACCTTTAAAAATAAAATATAGGTGAAAAGGGTTCTAATAAAATTATTTAATAAATTTAAATTTATTATTCAGTAGTATATATAATGTCCAACAAATTAGGAAACCAATGTAAGGGTCTTTCATCTCAATTACACTCTATTGGGAAATATTATATATTTTTCACCTAATTTATTTTATATAGTGTATATAATTCACATTTGAAATATTATATCATTAAATAATCATTATTCATGGAACATAAAGTTTCAATTCATGTATTCCCATTTAAGGGGTTTTGATTCAAAATTTATAAAATCCATAAGGGTTTATATTACAATCTCACTCTTATTCAGGATTGTTTATATTTAAATTTATTATGGAATAATTATATGATATTTATATTCATAAAACCATTCTATTTTATTCCCATTTTTTATTTTTTGTGTTTCCATGTTTTTCATCATTTACACTCTTTGGTACTCAAATACTGAAAGAATGTTTTGTAAACTGACCTGATTTTCACTTTTAGGTTCAGAATATTTTTTTCCATGTCAATGTTATTAAAAACTTTTATGTTCAGAATATTTTTCTATTACCTTTGAATATATTTAAAATAGTTTAAAAATAATGTTTTAAATTTTTTTGGAAAATTTCTTTTTGATAGTTTTTACAAGTGTGAATGGAATGTTCTTACTATTGTATAGGAAGCGAATGGATTTTCTTACTACTATGAATATTATTCACTATATATATTCATTCACAAGTTTCTATGGTTTTTCAAAGAAAATAATTTTTCCATAATGCAGTTATTTTTTAATTTTATGTTAAAATAAAAAATTATTTATTTTCTAATATGTTGAAAAGTATTTTTCAAACGATTTACAACTCTAATTAAAAAAATGTAAAACCTTTATATAAAGAAAGTTCATTTTAAATATTCACTTCCATTTTAATGGATAGTTATAAAAATAATTTAAATAATTTCAAGATTTAATTACTGATGAATTAATGGTCTTCTATCATCCTTTTGTAATATATGGATTATAACTTATTTTTAGATCGTTTACTTTCTTGTGATCAAATTATCTATTATTCCCTATTATTAATTGAAAATTATTATTTTTCCTTCATATCCATATTTTAAGTATCATAAATGTATTTAGTGTGATTTCATTGAATTTTATATTTCTCTAACCAAATACCCTTTTAATATATGTTTTTAGTTGAAGGAATATTGTTATGAAAGTTATTTCATTTATAGTGGAAATATTTATGTTTCGTATTCTTGATTGAGTGAAGATATTTATAGATTGATATGTAATTTTAATTATTATTTTTTATTTTTTATTCAATATATGATGAATGCATGTAAATATATATGTGATTTTTAGGGGCATACTATAGACAACCCCTTGATGAATCTACAAGTCCCAGGAGACAAACCAATTAGAACTCATTATTAGTTGGGTATTTTGAGTATGCCTATTAAATTATTGAAAGTGTATTGGAATAAGGCCTTGATGGTAAGATTCAATATGTATTGGAATAAGGACATGGTGATTAGATTGTGAATGTATAATATTACTCATTTCATTTAGTGATAGTTAATTTATCATTGTCCATGTGTTTACATTAATTCATGGTTATATCTCATCTTGATGTAATTAATTAAATGGTGTATGTATTTATTATTAATTCTTCCATATTGTTATAACTTATCTAATCATGATAGATTCTATTCAAAACTTTTCATTACTATGATTTAGAGCTCACACTTTATTATGTAATACTTTCCCTAGGATATGAATATGTAATCTTATAAAGATATTCGAGGATGAAATAAAGTTTATCATGTTATGTTTTATTTTTTAAGGTGGTATAGAAATCATTTATGTATCAAGAATCTCAAGATTGTAAAACTATTTGATTCTTTATGGTGAGATCACTTATATCTTTTAGAATTGTAATAAAGTAGACACTGAATTTTGGATACTAGATTTGGGGTTTTTAGATATACTATCAAAAGGTGATTTGAAATACCCTTGAGAACTACATTTTAGAAGAACATAGCTAGAACAAGTATTATGATAAACTCCTATAATGTTTAATAATGATTTTGAATTTTTATGCTATGGATCAATAATCATGATTTTTTGAGCTAATTATGTTTATACCACTATTTAGATATGGTTTATAGAGGAATAAAGGGAAATCATTTCAACAATGATAGTAAATTTAAGGATTTCTCTTAAAATATATTCAATACAATTGGTGTTGGAAATGAGAAAATCATGGTCATATTTGAAAAATAAACCCAGGTTATGAAAAATAACCTTTCTTGAAAAGGGAAAACTATTTTTCTATAGTGTAATGAACCAATATTAGATCTGTTAATGAAATTTAGACCTTCATCATTTAATTGAACTACAAATCCATTGGTAACTAAGAAATGGATCAAGTCCCTTAAAAATATATTGTTTACATTGGGAAGTGATGAAATCAAAAAGGTTATTTTGGAAGAATATTGTTTAAAGAAAGATATTGATAAATGGTGGCCATTAATCTATAATAATAAAGAATATAAATAAATATAAAGTATATAATAGAGAAATTTTAAAGTGATATTCTTTGAGAAATATTTTCCTTGTGAGAAACTAGTTGAAATGGAGAGGAAGTTCCCAAACCTAAATCAGAATGAAGAGGAATGTGTTACTAATATTAGGCCGTATTAATTTGACTAGAATGGTAGGTAGGTGATTACATACATAATTCATAAATAAATATTGGCTATTTTTTATGGTAATAATATGGATCTTTTAAGGGAATGGGTTTACAAAAAAATTTCACCATATTATGATATAATATCTTGTGCCATCAAGACAAATAAATAATTTTTATGGTCTTATATCTTTAATGTAAGTCAAGATAATAATAGGTTGTATAATAACAAGGGAAAAATGAATGTGTCGAATATGAGGAAAGTAAAGATGGAATTTCCACAAAGTGATGCTTTTAGAAAGAAACAACTCAATAAAATATTAATGGGAATGGGAATCTCTTACAAGTTAGAGATAAGGTCCATATGGATCATGAATGGAATGGATAAAAAGAAACTATTTATATTCAATGATTAAACTATTGGGATATGGGGAATTATTCAAAATAATTCCCCATACATTAAGGGAACCTACCACAAGAGAGGATAAGTGGGGAAGGAAAAGCTTATGTGATAACTACCATAGATGCGGAAGTTCCTAAATATGTGGTGATAGGTAATTTGATAATAAACTTAAATTTAGAAAATAATTTATTTCATTATAAGTCATCTCATTCTTTTATATATTCCATGATTCTCGAGAATAGTACATATATCCTTAGAACCCTAAGAAGGTAGTTTTCAATAAATGCTCCTAGTGGAAATATTATTGTAACCCGGATATGTTAGTCAATCCCCATTATGATTCATAGACATTCCCTATTTGAAAACTTGGTTTTTATACCTACGGTTGAATTTGATATAGTCCTTGATATTAATTGCATTTCATAGTATAATTTGAAAATTTATTACCAAGAGTTGGAGATTAATATTCATAATGGATATGTAGATTACCTTATCTTTAGAAGGGAGGCTACATATTCTGAATCATTTCTTTATCCACCTCTAGTAAAGACTCTTAATGAAATTATTGGAGGATAAGAGAAGAAACACCATATGGATGGGAGAGGTAACCTTAGCATATAAAATTTACCTATTTTGTAGGAATATATTAACTTATTTCCTAAAATGTTACTTGGAAATACCCCTAACAGTGAAGTAGATTTTTCCATTGAGCTCATCCCTGATGAGAAACCTATATATTAGACTCAAATATAATGTGCACCATGGAATTAGTGTAATTGAAGAAAAAACTAGAAGAGTTTTATAATGAAGGATTAATTCACCCTAGTGATTCACCTTGGGAGCCCATGTTTTTTTTGTTAAGAAGAAGGATGGGTCTATGTGGTTTTGCATCAATTTTAGGGAAATCAATTTCATTACTATAAAAAAATATCCACTACCTCTCATTGATGACCTGTTTGATAAACGTAAAAGATCTTAATATTTTTTCAAATATTGAACTCTATTCTGGGTATTGTAGGATCGAAATAACGATGTAGATGATCAATATACAAGAGGGGGTGTGAATTGTATACTTTAAGAATTTACTTAAACAAGGAAAGATCTAAGTTTAAAAAAGTTAAACTAAGAAAATTCACAACACCTCTAACACCAATTGAAATATTGGGACAATGTATGAAGTTACAAACTTCTAGTTCTACACACTTTCTTAAATCTGGAAAGTGATTCTGAAAAACCAGTTCCAGAAATATGGATTTGGAAAATGAAACTTAACCAAAGTTTACAATATGAGATTCTACCTTAAAGCGTATAGAATCTAACTAAATCAGAGTACAAGTGTAAGGAAATATAAGAAGGTTATAATTTCTTTACAATACAAAATGAAACAGAAAAAATTGTAACAAAACAAGTAACAAGATCTAAACTTTTTAACCCAAAGAGAAGGGTATCCAACAACCTTGGATAAAGGTCCCTTGATTTATACTTTCAAGAAATTTTGTCTTACCCACACTCGGGTAAGCCCTCGATACGAAGATCGGAGTCTCTGTCTTACTATCCCTGCAAGACCTCAACTTCAAGGTAGTTAGAACCTCTGTCTTCCTCAGCAAGGACACCCTCGAACTTCCAGGTAGTCGGAACCTCTGTCTTCCTATCCCCGGAATCCCTCGATTGTGATCAGCAACAATCAAAGTTGCATGAAGCAGGTCTGCACAAGGCAAAGTTTGAACAAGCTGTTCAAACTTTCTGCACAAAGCTTTGAGAGTTAATAAGAGCCTCTCTCTCTATAAATCACTTCAACAGAACTTAGTCCAAGATCAGTGTCAAAGTTGTTGCTTCTTCTCAAATGAGCTCCTATTTATATACGAAGCTCCAACGGTCAGCTCCCTCCTCCAACGGTCATATTTTTCCTTGAATTTCGGAGGGATCTGTACACATGTCACTCAAACAACGGTTAGTAAATAACTGAAAGCACGACATCATTTTATAATCAAACGAGTGTAAGCATTAATAAAACTGAAGTTCGGAATGTAAGAAAATAAAATATTGGAATGTAAGAAAATAAAAATTTAGAGTCTAACCAAAATGGAATTCAGAGTCTATAATAAAAAGATATTCGGATTCTGTTTTTTAGGAATTCGGAACCTTAATTCTGTAGAAATCCAGAGTCTGGTTTCATCAGAATTCGGAACCAGAATTTACAAAGTTCAGAGTCAGAGTTCATGGGAATTCGGAGTCAGAACTCATAAGAGTTCGGAGTCTGAATTCAGAGATCTTGGAGTCAGAACTTAGATAAGTTCATAATCAGAATTCGGAGTTGAACTACCTGAGAGTTTGTATCCATAATTCAGAATGGAACTTCATGAGAGTTTGTATCCAGAATTCAGAGTGGAACTTCATTAGAGTTCGTATCTAGAATTCGGAGTGGAACTTCATTACAGTTCATATCCAGAATTCGGAGTGGAACTTCATTACAGTTCATATTCAGAATTTAGAGTGGAACTTCATTACAGTTCATATCTAGAATTTGGAGTGCAACTTTATTACAGTTCATATCCAGAATTCGGAGTGGAACTTCATTACAGTTCATATCCAGATTTCGGAGTGGAACTTCATTACCGTTCATATCCAAAATTAGGATCCTAAAACAGAATGCTTCATATCTAAGTATTATATGATTCCAAGATTTTTTTATATGAATATGATTTTTATACTTAAGAAAAATATTGATATGAACAATGAAAACATGGTAAGGGTAAATTCCTTTGAGGAGGAAATTTTCCTTATATAAGTAAAATATAGATTTGCTTAAGTGTAGAGTGTTTGGGATTAGACAAGAAATAATGGAAAAATTCATAATGAAAACCTTATTGACTTAACAGGTATAATAAAATGAAAGTTGGGAAGGAAGATATTACAAATATGAAAAATATTACAAGGTATGGAAATTATTAGTTTACAATAGCTCCCTCTGGATTGACCAATGCACACTCTATTTTTATGGATATAATGAAGAAAGTATTCAAATATAATATTGAAAATTTTATATGGTATTTATCAATAATATCTTGGTATACTCAAAATAATATGAATAGAACAAGATCAATTTGAGAATCATTCTTGAAACTCTCATAGGACTGGAATTGTAAGGAAAATTTAGTAAATGTGAATTTTGGATTTAGAAATAATCTTTTCTTGGATACATTGTATCCAAGTATAAAATATTAGTTAATCCTTAAAAGTAAAAGGTAGTTAAATAATGATCAACATAGATAAACATAACTAAGAAATATATTTTCCTTGGACAAGAAGGTTACTATCAATGATTTATTCAAAATTTTGTGCGATTAGATAACCCATTAACCAAGTTGAAATGTAAAATGGGTTAATATCATAGGATTATAAGAATTTAAAGAATGTTTTTTAGAACTAAATAGGATATTGGTTAATGCAATGATATTGAAATTACCACCAGGAAGATATGGGTTTGTGATATATAGTGATGCATTGAATAAAATCTTTAGAGGAATCCTTATACTAAATGATAGATTTTTTAGTTATACATCAAGATAGTCCAATATTAATGAATATAATTATCCAACCCATGATCTTGAGTTGGGATTCAAAATCTTTTCCTTGAAAATATGGATAAATTATCTCTATGGTGAAATATGTGAGATATATACCAATGATTTTTTTAAATACATCATTTCATAAAAAAGATCTCAACATGAGACAATAGATATGTCTTGATCTACTCAAGGATAATTATTTCTCAATAAAATAACACATTTTGTAAGTAAATAAGGTGGTTGATGCATTTATTTGAAAATATCAAGGTGTTATGAATAAAAAGAGGATAAACAAATACTATATTCGAAGATTTAGTAAATTTTTATATAGAAATAATTAGGGGAGGGGAAACATCAATACATTTCTAGATGATTTCAAAACCATTATTCATAGATATGTTAAAATGGTCATAACTTGATGATAATATTTTATGAAAGAAAATTAATGTCATAAATGATGGGAACCTAGTACATTTTTTTATGAAGATTGTTTTTTGAAATTCTGAAAGAGGTTATGTGTTATGTTAATTTCTAAGCCAGAAATAGAGTTATTAGATGACTCTATTAGATTTAATTTCTCTATACACCTTATTAAAACCAAAATTTATAGTTATTTTACAGAATATTTTTTTGGGATAATATAAAGTGGTAAATTTTTGACTATGTATCAAGATGCTTAGTTTAGAAATAGGTAAAGGATGAGAGACAAAATCTTAAAGGAGTCATAAAACCTCTCCTGATTCTTATATGGAAGCTAGATGATATTACAATGGAATTTTTCATTCTATTTCCAAATACTTCTAAATGAAATGATGGTATGTGGGTTACTATTGATCTCATTACCAAGTATTCACATTTCTTTGCTATAAGGGAGGATTTACTTCTTCAGTTCCTTGCACGACTCTATGTCATTGAAGTAATGAGATTTCATGGTGCACATATTTTGATTGTTTCTAATAATGACCAATGATTTACATAAAAATTATAGAAATGTTTCTAGAAGGATATTGAAATTGAGCTACATTTGAACATTTCTTATCATCCTCAGACAAAGAGAGAATCTGAAATAACTATTCAAACATTAGAAGACATACTGAGGTCATTCTCACTTGACATTAAGGGTAAATGGGATCAATATTTTCCTTTTATGGAATTATATTATAATATTATCATCCATTAAAGTATTCAAATGGAATCATATTAAGTGTTTTATAAAAAGAGTTTTCTTACAACCACTTTTTGGGATGAAGTTAATGAAAGGAATCTTTTAGGCTTGGAACTTTTTTAGGATACAATAGAAAAATTGAGAACTATTCAAAGTCATATAAATGAATCTTAAGGAAGGTAAAATGGAAATATGAATAACTGAAGGAAGGATATGAAATTTAAAGTATAGGATAATGTTTTTTTGAAGGTGTCTCTATAGAAGGGAGTTATAGGGTTTTACAGGAAAGGGAAACTTTATCCCAGATACATTGAGCCTTTTGAGATTTTGGAAAGAATTGGAGAAGTGGGTTACAATTTGGAAATATCACCCAACATCTATAAAGTGTGTGATGTGTTCCATATATAAAAATTTAGGAGGTATATTACATACCCAATACATTTAATCACATTTGAAGAGATTTAATTTGTGTATAATCTATCTTAATGTGAAGATACTATCCAAATTCTTGACATTAGAGAAAAAGTGTTGAGGAATTATACCACTGATATGGTAAATGTTATTTGGAGAAATAATTATATAGAATATGGAATGTTGTAACCTAAAGAAGTTATGATGAATAACTACAAAAATATGTTCATGAGTTGACATTCTATAAATTTTTAGCATGAAATTTTTGAAGTTGGAAGAATGTAACACATGAGCTTCATTTATAGTAAGCCTTTCTTTATAAAAGAAACTATAACATAATGCACATAGATTTATTAAAGAATGTTATTAATCAATAAGTTACAAAATTTTATAAATTTAATTTTATGAAATTAATTTCATTTTTTAGTTTGTCATGTGAAAATTAGATTATTTATAATTTTTTATATTTTCTAGAAATATTTGATTTTTGGATGAATATTGAAAAATACCAATTTTACAAATACATTCAAGTTTATGACATTATTATGATTTAAAATGAATTGAAATTTTATGAAAAAAAAATCAAGATAAAAAATATATTTAAAAAGTAATATTATGAATTTAAAAATATAACGTTGAACTTATAAATCTAGGTTTAATATTTCGGAAATGTAAGAAATATTTTTATTTAAAATAATTTTTTGGTTGTTATCTTTTAATAAAAGATTAGAAATGTTCCTTTTGATTTTTGGTTTAGTTTGAAATTAAAATAAGTATCCTTTTATTTGATATAATGAAATTAATTACATTTTAATCAACATTATACTTAATTTTATTGTAAATTCATTTTTATGCTTAAATAATACATTTTTCAAATTTTTTTTTTATTTTTTAGAACTTATATTAAAAGTAATTTATACCACTTATAATAATTTATTCATATAAAATGGATTCCGTATTTTGAATAAGTATAATTAATACTAGATAACAAGGTCAACTAATTTTTCATAATGAATAGTATCCATGGTAAATATTTATCACCTCAATTAAGAGTAAAATGATTTAAAAGGGTTACAATAAAGGGATAAGGATTTAGGATAACAAAAAAACATACTTATATATATTTTATTGGTTTTATTTCAACCTCAACCTCCTAAAATTAAAATATATGACAATTTAGATACACTTTATTTGAGTAATACATATATTATATAATAAAGGTTCAAGTATTTACATGTTTTTCATCCACCTCCCTTATAAAAAGGAACCTCTTATCCTCTCTTCTTTACACTTCATGAGACACCCATGACCTACCCAAATACCTTCCCAACTTTCTTTTTCTCAACCTAGATATCCTAGTCTCATGAAAAGACTGCCTCAATAATTATTAAGGTGTAATATAAATGATATTACCAAAGGTGGAGGTGTATATTTTTTCTAGATTTTCCAAGTTCATTTTTTGTTAAACCTCCTTCAGATGTTAAATAAAAATCATAATGTAATTATGTCAGCTTATTCAACATAATGAGATGTTTTTATGATAATTTTATATCCATTTTATATATAATTTTCATCCTATATAAAATGAAAACATTGATTGTGTGTATGTACAACCTACCATCTCCACATAGCGATGCAATTAATTTTTCATCACCATCTCACATACTATTTTCCCAACTAGGTTAAATATGCTGATAGGGGGTGAATTAGGGTATGGAAGATTAAAAAAACTACCCCTTTGGTTCTTGTTTCATTGTTAAAAAAAATTTCTTATCTTCTGTTCCCATAGTAATGTATAAATAGAAATGAAATCATTCATAAGACACAACAATTTTACTTGGTTCTCCCACATTGGGCTATGTCCAAGGCGCATAAAAAAGAAATCTATCGATGTACCAAATTCAAGATTCAGGCTAGATTACTATACCTAGGTTCACTTCCTTTACAATTTTTGGAGCGGACTCACTGTCCCTCCTGGTTTACAACCAATCACAATATGAAATCTCGCTCCTCTATCAACTAAAGTATGCTCACTGATCCTTCAGAAGAATCCACATTGATATCTTCAATCAGTATATATTACACCTCTTTTAGTGTATCATTAATTTCCACTTTCATCCACTTGATAAATACCCATTTACCAAAAAATTATTAGGCAAATTCTATCTTTCATGCTACCTTTGGATGCCTTGCATGCAACTTTATCACTTTGCATGCATCATTTGAATTTTTCATGGAAAACCAAATTGTGCACAACTTTTATGTTTTGTGTGCAACTCTATTTTTTGGAACAACATACTTTTTTCTCACAGATCCATTTTCACACACTTCATACACAATTTAGAGCCATGTTTTTCTCTAAGGGATGAGCTTCTCAAATGAGGGGGTTGGGTATCTGTCAATTCATAGACTCGGTCGACCTTGCGTGCAAGTTTCTCGTCCACCGACTATCTTGCGAACAACATTTTCTTGAGTGAGGAAAACCATATTTGATTTCTCATTGGGTGATTAAGTCTCTATCATGCCGATAAATTTATCTTTATTTCACATACATGTATAAATCTTCCTCCATCATGTAAAACTACCCTTCATGCACCTTAAAATATTTCACACACTTCTTGAATTACCAATATTTTGATGTGATGGTCTCAAAACTCATCATGCACACAACATTAATATTTAGCTTCAATCTTGTGTGCAACTTCCTTTTCCAAAAACACATATAACGACCCATACTTTACATACATTGTTAATACTTCAAAATTGAAGCATACATATTACAACATATAACAAAACCACGAAAGGACCATATAGGTATAGTGTCTTTAGAAATTGGGAAACATAAACAACTGGTTCATAAAGCGTCTACACTGTCTCCCATTTATTTCATCATATCTATAGTCCCTTTTGGCATATCATACATAATAACCTTCTTCCTGACCTGGGGAAAGAAAACATACAAAAGGGTGAGCTCAAATGCTCAGTAAGGGTAAACAAAAGAAATATCAATCACATCATATACATAAGCACATAACTTTTGGAAAATCTTAACCTGCAAAAGAGATGATAATTTCATAACATAGGATAAATCATGGCAGTGAAATGTAATCACAATAATCATAACTCAAAACATGAAACTTTGTGGCATACACACATAATCATAAAGAATCATATCTTATTAGTCCATAATCATTGCCAAGACTATCTTAGTGGACAAAGTCCATTTCTGAACCGAGTCACCCTCGTTTCAGTCCTGTTTCACTGAACCGGTATAACCTACCATTCCATCCATGTCTATCTCATGAGATATAAAATCTTTACCCAATGCATTGGAGGGAGATATAGGTCCCACCCATCTCATAATGATACCATTCTTATGTGTGCCACAAAATCATAAACCATACATCATAGCATAACCCATGTAATAAAAATGGGATTCTTAAACAACATGACATCATAAAACAATTCATATAAGATAAAGGAATTAAGAAAAATATTTCCATCACAACATAATAAAATCCATGTAATAATAGGGATAGAAACAGAACCCTTTATTATCTTAGATGGAAAATAATTTTGATAAAACACTTGAACTCCATTCTTGAGGAAAATATCCTTTCTACTTCAAAAACAATTTTCCTTTCTTAACATGTCATAAAATTATAACTCAATGAAGTTGATTAAAAATAAACTTGAAAACTTGTAAAGGAAGCTTCTTGGAAATAATTTTTAAAAAATCCATTCATGCCGTATACGTTAAAAAAACATTCTTCTTGTACTTTTGTCAGAAAAGTCAAAAAAGTACCTCGTACGAAAAATGACAAAAGATTCCTTTCATATCTTTTACTAAAAACTCACCGAAGGGTAAAATAGGATTTAAAAAATTGTAGGTGAATGGAAATAATATTACATATTGAGGAAACATGGATGTGGATGATAAAATACACCCCAGTAAATACTAAAGTATAAACAACCTCGGATAAAAATGAGATTGTGATATTTCCCTTACCTTAGGTCCGTTTTGCTTCGTAAGTGTCTGAACCTCCTGTATAATGATTTAAATAATGTTATTGACTTATTCCAGAATCATACTTATTTTTATGATATCATATATGGTCACATTCTTATCTTCTTAGTAGTAATATTTCATTGCTACTTGTTATTCGGGTGTTTATAACTTTTTGTTCTTATGCGTGTCTTGTCAAATAAATTCTTATTCTTCTCTTTAGGTTATAGATACCTCATTTCCAGAATGGTATTAGTGTAATATATATCATATTAATTCATTCAATTCATTTATATAATAATTATTAAATGAAGATCATGTAGAACGAGTCGCATCACATCGTGGAGACGGTATTCCGTACGTACGCACGAGTGATGATATCGTTCCTATGATCCTGGAATTGTATTGGAGTGTATGTATACTATTCCAGAATCAGTATTACTTTATAATAGTCATATATAGTCATTATTTACACCATTATACCCATCCAAGTAAGGTGGTGGTGGAAAATAGATTACACCACGGCGTGGAGATGGTATTCCGTACGTACGCACGCGTGGTGATTTCTTTTTCCGTAGGATGGATAGATGGTGAAATAGGGTTGTTTCATACTTATAATAACATATCAGTATATGAGTGATACTTATGTTATTACTTCATAAAGAAACAACTAAAGAAGAATAAGTGGAAGAAGAAATAAAGATGAAAGAATCGGTAATGGACATTACCTCTTCTTTGAAGTGATTCTTTGTGACCTTCTTTTAGGGCACTAAAATTGGTCTTTGAAAAAGACCAGGACCTCTAGGATGTCTCTAGGGAAGTGGAGAGGAGGAATTGGTAGGGGTTGGACGAGCTTGAAGGCTCAAAGTGGTGTGAGGAAGAGGGGGAGGAGGTGCCCTTTTATAAGGGAGGAGAGGGGCACCTTTGGGAAAACTGAAAATATTATTTTATTATAAAGTCAAGTTCGGTTTTAAATAGCTCCAAATTGATATATTTCAAAGATAAGGTTGGGATGGATCGAAATAATCTCAACTAATAGAATTTATACAAGTTTAGGTTCCTATTTTAACCTTATCATTTAGATTTAACATTAAGTTAAATAATTTTACTTTTACCGTGTCTTCTTGTGTTCTTATACTATAAGGTTAATAAACTTATGATAAGAAGCCAAACGAACACCAAGTTGTTTATTATTAATATATATAACCTTATCTAAGTCATTTGGCCGAACCTTAGATTTTTAGGAATAAAATAACAAAAACTAATATAATATTTGTTTTAAAAACTATTTTATGTCAATTTTGACACTATTTAGTAATTGATTTTTGTGAAAATCATAACAGAATGATTTGTTCAAACAAAGTTAATTAAATCAATACTAACATGTCATATTAACCTAGAAAATTAGTGGAATTCATAAAAAGTATCAAATTACATTTATTTTGGTGTTTATAACATTAATTATGTCAATATTTTATTAATAAGATAATTACTGCATCATCTTTGTGTCATAAATAAATTAAATTATTTAATGTCTAAAAATTAAAAATAAAATACCATTATGTAGGAAATATTTTTAGCTTTCTAATTAATATTTATAGTCGAATTTATCTTATGTATAATCCCATATTAAAAATTATTTACTTATTAAACTTTGATTTTAACTATTTTAACCCTTCTTTAAATAAATTAATAATAAATGTCCTAATCTAATCCAAGTGGGCCTAAATGGTCATATTTTATTCCTAAGTTTGTTTTTGGTCGAATTACACTTGTCCAATATAATTAGGACATGTGTTAGGGTAATAATAATATCATCTTTACCCTTAATTACCCTATTTACTTTTAACCGTGGTAAAAAAAAGTAAAAAGTTACTATTTACCAAAAAATTATTTTCATCTCATTGAACCACATTTTACTTACTGAAATTAACCTTGTCTCTAGGATTTTTGAAATTCCACTCATAGAAGCGGTAAAATTAAGTTTTATGAAAAATTCATTTTTTTTAACTACCACTTAGTGGTTTCACTATTCATCAAAAATTGAAAGTTTTCAGAAAAATACCAAAATTTCACTCTAGGCTAATTTCGATATTCAGAATCCAAAAATGAAGTCCATTTTGAAAAATAAAATTTATAAAATTTCAAAAAGTGGTTATTACTATTCATAACGGCTAGTTTTAATAATATTTTAATAGCATATCGTTGTTAGTGAAACTCGGTATTGCGTACGACGCAAGCTATCGAGGAAGGTCGCGATTTCGTGTAAAGAAAGCCAAGCAAGTGTTGTGTAGAAAAATATTCCTTTGATGATTTATATAACATAAAAGTCTCGGGTGTTACATTCTACCCCCCTTAAAATGAATTTCGCCCTCGAAATTCGTCACTTTGTAACAAACAGATGAGGATACCTCTCCCTCATCATATCCTCAAGATCCCATGTATCTTCTTCTAATTGGTGGTTCCTCCATAAAACTTTCACCAATCGAGTGGTCTTGTTTCGTAGGACTTTTTCGCTACGATCCAGAATCTCTATCGGTTGTTCTTCATAAGAAAGATCTTGCTCCAGCAGTACAACTTATGAGCTGAGTACATGTAAAGGATCAGGTATGTACTTTATCAAGAGAGATACATGGAACACATCGTGAACTTGAGAGAGATTCGGTGGAAGCGCCAATCGGTAAGCTACCTTCTCAACACGATCCAGTATTTCGAAAGGACCGATATATCTAGGGCTCAACTTCCCCTTCTTTCCAAATCTCATAACCCTCTTCCAGGGAGATATTCGTAAGAACACTTTATCACCCACTTCAAACTCTAGGTCTTTTCTTCGGTTGTCGGCATAAATTTTCTGTCGACTCTGAGCTTCTCTTATGTGTTGTTGAATAGATCTGACCTTTTCTGCCATTTCATCAACGAGATCAGGTCCTAATAGCTTTCTTTCCCCAACTTCATCCCAGCAAGTTGGAGTCCTGCATTTATTTCCATAGAGAGCTTCATAAGGAGCCATATGAATACTGGAGTGAAAGCTATTATTATAAGAAAATTCCACCAAAGGTAGGTGTTGATCCCAACCACCTTTGAAATCCATAGAGAAAGCTCTCAACATATCTTCTAGGGTTTGAATTGTTCTCTCAGACCGACCGTCTGTCTGAGGATGATAAGCAGTGCTGAAACTCAACTCTCTATCCAGAGTATGCTGAAGACTTCTCCAGAACTTCGAGGTAAATCTCGGATCCCGATCAGATATAATAGAAAGTGGTACTCCATGCAATCTTACCACTTTCTTTACATATATCCTGGCAAGCTCATCCAGAGAGAAATCCTATCTAATAGCAATGAAGTGTGCAGACTTTGTAAGACGATCAACTATGACCCAGATAGCATTATTGCCTTTGGATGTTTTAGGAAGTCCTGTGACAAAGTCCATAGTGATGTTTTCCCATTTCCATTCAGGTATGGGTAATGGTTGTAACATCCCCTTAGACTTTTGTCTCTCAGCTTTAACTTGTTGACAAACCAAGCATCGAGAGACATATTCAGCAACATCTCTTTTCATGCCATCCCACCAGAAGTACTCTTTCAGGTCCCTATACATCTTCGTGCTTCCAGGATGAATAGAGAATGAAGAACTATGAGCCCCATCCATCAGCTCCTTCTTTAATTCGGGGATGGGAGGAACACAAACCCGATTCCTGAACTTTATTATCCCATCACAATTAAGGTTGAATTCAGGAACATTTCTCACCTTCTTTTGTAACTCGACATCTTCTTTCTGTGCCTATTTAATCTTCACATGTATAGATGGTTGAACATTCATTTGAGAAAGATAAGATTTTTCCCCTTCCATTATAATTCCAAGATCCATCCTTTTTAAATCCATAAATATTGGATCTTTTGTGATCCTCATTATGGATAAAATAGAATGGTCTTGTCGACTTAATGCATCTGCCACCTTGTTTACTTTCCCAGGGTGGTAATAGATTGAGCAGTCATAATCCTTAATCAGCTCCAACCATCTTCTTTGACGCATATTCAGCTCCTTTTGTGTGAAAATATACTTTAAACTTTTATGATCAGTACAAATATCACACCTTTCACCATAAAGGTAATGCCTCCAAATCTTTAATGCAAAGATTACCGCAGCTAACTCCAAATCATGTGTTGGGTAATTTTGCTCATGGATTTTCAACTGTCGTGAGGCATAAGCTATCACCATATCATTTTGCATAAGAACACACCCCAATCCCTTCTTGGATGCATCACTATAGATCACAAACCTTTCTCCACTACAAGGAAGTGTGAGCACAGGTGCACTAGATAACCTTCTTTTCAACTCCTTGAAATTCTCTTCACATTCTTCCGTCCAGACAAACTTAACTCTTTTCCGAGTCAACCTGGTGAGTGGATTAGATAATCGTGAAAAATCTTTCACAAAACGTCAATAATATCCAGCCAAACCAAGAAAACTTCGGATCTCAGTTACTGTTGTTGGTCTCAACCATCTTTCGATAACCTCTGTTTTTGCTGGATCCATAGATATCCCCTCTTTTGAGATTATGTGACCCAAAAATGCAACTTTTTGAAGCCAAAATTCACACTTGGTAAATTTGGCATAAAGCTTCTCCTTTCTCAGGGTCTTCAATATAATTCTCAAGTGATCTTCATGTTCTTCCTTGATCTTTGAATAGACAAGAATATCCTCTATAAAGACTACCACAAATTGATCAAGATAGTCTCTAAAGACTCTATTCATCAGATCCATGAAGATAGCAGGGGCATTAGTAAGACCAAATGGCATAACTATAAATTCATAGTGTCCATACCTTGTACGGAAAGCCGTCTTTGGTATATCCTCCCTTTTGACCCTTAATTGATGATACCCTAAATGATGATAAATCTTGGAAAAGTATTGAGCTCCGCGTAGTTGGTCAAATAGGTCATCAATGCGCGGGAGAGGATATTTGTTCTTGATAGTGATCTTGTTATGTTCTCTATAATCAATGCAGAGTCTCATTGATCCATCTTTCTTCTTAAAAAATAGAACAGGTTCTCCCCAAGGTGACACACTAGGGCGTATGAATCCCTTATCAAGATTCTCTTGGAGTTGCTTCTTCAATTCCTGCAACTCAATTGGGGCCATTCTATAAGGTGTCTTTGAAATAGGCAAAGCACCCGGTACGAGTTCTATTGAAAACTCAACTTCACAATTCGGTGGAAGACCCGGTAATTCCTCCGGAAAGACATCATCAAACTCCCGTACAATGGGCATATTCTTAATCGTGAGTTTCTCAACAACCATTTGAGATAAATAACCTTCATTTAGTGGAATCAATACCCATAAAATGGAAGAAATTTCCACTGGAAGGTTATGTTCATCCTTGCATTGATAGACGATCATTGATTGATCTGGAATATGAAATGTGACTTCCCTTCTTTGGAAATTGATATGAGCTCCATATAAAGAAATCCAATCCATTCCAAGAATCACATTAAATTCCACTATAGGAAGGATCACAATATTTGCAGGAAGCACTTTCCCACAAACTTTGATCGGAGAAGAATTATAAACTTTTGATGCGACTGTTGTGCCATTAGGTGTTGTCACAGCTAACTCAACATCTAATTGTTGAGGTAATATGGTGATACCCTTAGAAAATTCTTCAGAAATAAAAGAGTGGGTGGATCCAGAATCAAATAAAACATTTGTTACTTTAGAGTGGATGGTAAGTGTACCTTTCACCACATCGTTATCGTACTCCACATCGTTGATAGAAATTGCATGTGACTTTCCTTTGTCTTTAGCCTTAAGAGTTTGTTGACGTCGACCATCATCATCAACCCTTGGATTAGGGAATTTGTTGGCATAATGTCCCATCTCCTTGCACTTGGAACATTGAAGTGTAGTAGGTTCATTCTGTGTATCCCTTCCTTTGTTTGCATCATTAGACATCTTCTTCCAATCATCGTGGCATTCAAATGCCCGATGACCTTCCTTTCCACATTTGAAACATTTACTTGTCCCTTTAAGACAACTCCCTCCATGTTTCTTTCCACACTTTGAGCATAAGGGAAAGCTCATCTTCTTTTCAGTGTGCTCTTTATATTTTCCTTTGAATTCCATTTTCCTCTTCTTATCAAACCCATATGACTGATGGGTTACTCCAATCCCCATCTCGACTTTGAGAGCACATCGAACAATTTCCTCGTAGCTATTGAAGTCCCTTATGGCTAACGCCCTTAGAAGACTTGGTTTTAAGCCACTAAAGAATCGATCGATCTTACTCTCAGGTTGGATAATAATACCCGAAGCGTACCTTGCAAGTCTTGTAAAATTTGCTTCATAGGTACCAACAGATTCATCATCCTTTTGCTTCAGTTCAAGAAACTCCTTCTCCATCTTTTTTCGGAGAATACGACGGAAGTACTTATTGAAAAATAAGTTCTTGAACTCGTCCCATTCCATGGACTCAATTTCATCCCTTTGCCTCGTATTCTTAATAAGATTCCACCATTGATCAGCATCTCCTTCCAAACGATACACTGCTAGGATGACTTTATAATGTTCAGAACATTGAAGAACTGAAAATATCTTTTCAGTAGTAATAATCCATTGTTCAGAAACTAATGGATCAGTAGACCCGCTGAAAGAATGTGGACGCTGCCTCATGAAGGATTCAACAGAATGTTACTCCTTCCTTTGCTCGTTTGGAAGTCCTGCATGATTCATAGCTTGAGAAAGTTGTGTGAGCATGGCTACAAGATTTTGCATTCCAGCTCCCATAAAGTTTGGTTGCTTAGGGGGACAATCATTGCATTGCCCATCGCATTCCGCATTAACACGATTCCTTCGGGTTCCATCCATTGACTAAAACCAAGAAGAATAGTGTGAGCAACACTAATTATAATAGGAAAACCAGATAATCAAGAATAAAATTTCACACTTAAGGTCTTATCCTAGGTTATTCATGGCCATTTCTAAAACACTAAGATTGTGTTCTATGCTTAGACTTATCCTTAGGGTTCTTACTAAGGCTTTCTCATCCTAGTTTCCAAAGGTTGACTATACCTTTCCTCTGATACCAACTATAACGACCCATACTTTACATACATTGTTAATACTTCAAAATTGAAGCATACTTATTACAACATATAACAAAACCACGAAAGGACCGTATAGGTATAGTGTCTTTAGAAACTGGGAAACATAAACAACTGGTTCATAAAGCGTCTACACTGTCTCCCATTTATTTCATCATATCTATAGTCCCTTTTGGAATATCTTACTTAATAACCTTCTTCCTGACCTGGGGAAAGAAAACATACAAAAGGGTGAGCTCAAATGCTCAGTAAGGGTAAACAAAAGAAATATCAATCACATCATATACATAAGCACATAAATTTTGGAAATATTAACCTGCAAAAGAGATCATAATTTCATAACATGGGATAAATCATGGCAGTGAAATGTAATCACAATAATCATAACTTAAAACATGAAACTTTGTGGCATACACACATAATCATATAGAATCATATCTTATTAGTCCAGACTCATTGCCAAGACTATCTTTGTGGAAAAAGTCCATTTCTGAACCGAGTCACCCTCTTTTCAGTCCTGTTTCACTGAACCGGTATAACCTACCGTTCCAGCCATGTCTATCTCATGAGATATAAAATATTTACCCAATTCATTGGATGGAGATATAGGTCCCACCCATCTCATAATGATACCATTCTTGTGTGTGCCACAAAATCATAAACCATACATCATAGCATAACCCATGTAATAAAAATGGGATTCTTAAACAACATGACATCATAAAACAATTCATATAAGATAAAGGAATTCATAAAAATATTTCCATCACAACATAATAAAATCCATGTAATAATAGGGATATAAACAGAACCCTTTATTATCTTAGATGGTAAATAATTTTGATAAAACACTTGAACTCCATTCTTGAGGAAAATATCCTTTCTACTTCAAAAACACTTTTCCTTTCTTAACATGTCATAAAATTCTAACTAAATGAAGTTGATTAAAAATAAACTTGAAAACTTGTAAAGGAAGCTTCTTGAAAATAATGTTTAAAAAATCCATTCATTCCGTATACGTTAAAAAAACATTCTTCTCGTACTTTTGTCGAAAAAGTCAAAAAAGTACCTCGTACGAAAAACGACAAAATATTCCTTTCATATCTTTTACTAAAAACTCACCGAAGGGTAAAATAGGATTTAAACAATTGTAGGTGAATGGAAATAATATTACATATTGAGGAAACATGGATGTGGATGATAAAATAAACCCCAGTAAATACTAAAGTATAAACAATCTCGGATAAAAATGAGATTGTGATATTTCCCTTACCTTAGGTCCGTTTTGCTTCGTAAGTGTCCGAACCTCCTGTATAATGATTTAAATAATGTTATTGACTTATTACAGAATCATACTTATTTTTATGATATCATATATGGTCATATTCTTAGCTTCTTAGTAGTAATATTTCATTGCTACTTGTTATTCGGGTGTTTATAACTTTTTGTTCTTATGCGTGTCTTGTCGAATAAATTCTTATTCTTCTCTTTAGGTTATAGATACCTCATTTCCAGAATGGTATTAGTGTAATATATATCATATTCATTCATTCAATTCATTTCATTTATATAATCATTATGAAATGAAGATCATGTAGAACGAGTCGCATCACATCGTGGAGATGGTATTCCGTACGTACGCACGAGTGATGATATCGTTCCTATGATCGTGGAATTGTATTGGAGTGTATGTATACTATTTCAGAATTAGTATTACTTTATAATAGTCATATATAGTCATTATTTACACCATTATACCCATCCAAGTAAGGTGGTGGTGGAAAATAGATTACACCACGGTGTGGAGACGGTATTCCGTACGTACGCACGCGCGGTGATTTCTTTTTCCGTAGGATGGATAGATGGTGAAATAGGGTTGTTTCATACTTATAATAACATATCATTATATGAGTGATACTGATGTTATTACTTCATAATGAAACAACTAAAGAAGAAGAAGTGGAAGAATAAATAAAGATGAAAGAATCGGTAACGGACATTACCTCTTCTTTGAAGTGCTTCTTTGAGACCTTCTTTTAGGGCACTAAAATTGGTCTTTGAAAAAGACCAGGACCTCTAGGATGTCTCTAGGGAAGTGGAGAGGAGGAATTGGCAGGGGTTGGCCGAGCATTAAGGCTCAAAGTGGTGTGAGGAAGAGGGGGAGGAGGTGCCCTTTTATAAGGGAGGAGAGGGGCACCTTTGGGAAAACTAAAAATATTATTTTATTATAAAGTCAAGTTCGGTTTTAAATAGCTCCAAATTGATATATTTCGAAGCTAAGGTGTGTATGGGTAGAAATCCTCTCATCCAATAGAATTTAGACAAGTTTAGGTTCCTATTTTAACCTTATCATTTAGATTTAACATTAAGTTAAATAATTTTACTTTTACCGTGTCTTCTTGTGTTCTTATACTATAAGGTTAATAAACTTACTATAAGAAGCCAAACGAACCCCAAGTTGTTTATTATTAATATATATAACCTTATATAAGTCATTTGGCCGAACCTTATATTTCTAGGAATAAAATAACAATTACTAATATAATATTTGTTTTAAAAACTATTTTATGTCAATTTTGACACTATTTAGTAATTGATTTTTGTGAAAATCATAACAGAATGATTAGTTCGAAAAAAGTTAATTAAATCAATACTAACATGTCATATTAACCTATAAAATTAGTGGAATTCATAAAAAGTCTCAAATTACATTTATTTTGGTGTTTATAACATTAATTATGTCAATATTTTATTAATAAGATAATTACTGCATCATCTTTGTGTCATAAATAAATTAAATTATTTAATGTCTAAAAATTACAAATAAAATACCATTATGTATGAAATATGTTTAGCTTTCTAATGAATATTTATAGTCGAATTTATCTTATGTATAATCCCATATTAAAAATTATTTACTTATTAAACTTTGATTTTAACTATTTTAACCCTTGTTTAAATAAATTAATAATAAATGTGCTAATCTAATCCAAGTGGGCCTAAATGGTCATATTTTATTCCTAAGTTTGTTTTTGGTCGAATTACACTTGTCCAATAGAATTAGGACATGTGTTAGGGTAATAATAATATCATCTTTACCCTTAATTACCCTATTTACTTTTAACCGTGGTAAAAAAAGAGTAAAAAGTTACTATTCACCAAAAAATTATTTTCATCTCATTGAACCAAATTTTATTTACTGACATTAACCGTGTCTCTCGGATTTTTGAAATTCCACTCACAGAAGCGGTAAAATTAATTTTTATGAAAAATTCAGTTTTTTAACTACCACTTAGTGGTTTCACTATTCATAAAAATTGAAAGTTTTCAGAAAAATACCAAAATTTTACTCTAGGCTAATTTCGATATTCCGAATCCAAAAATGAAGTCCATTTTGGAAAATAAAATTTATAAAATTTCAAAAAGTGGTTATTACTATTCATAACGGCTAGTTTTAATAATATTTTAATAGCATATCGTTGTTTAGTGAAACTCGGTATTGCGTACGACGCAAGCTATCGAGGAAGGTCACGATTTCGTGTGAAGCAAGCCAAGCAAGTGTTGTGTAGAAAAATATTTTTTTGATGATTTATATAACATAAAAGTCTCGGGTGTTACAACACATCTCTCCATTACCCAATATTTAGACCCAAAAATTTGGCCAACACTGGGAAACAACGCCACCCTGTATACGCTCTTTTTGTACCACCTCCAAAACGTCATTTATTTTGTCATAGACCTTTATTAACATACCTTGTCAAAAAATATCTCTAGAACTCCACAAATGACCATGGAAACCTACTTTTTCAACAAACAGAATCAACCCAAAAACACCGCAATGTTACCTTGAGGTATTTTTTCCCAACAATATCCCTCTTTGAGTTTGTTGATAACTCTTCACATTTTGATACCAAATTAACGATTCTTCCCTATTCAACCAACACTTGCATCTTGATATTAAAATAGAGATATAATATGTAATCAACACACACTCTAATCCCACATGATCCATGCTCGACATGAGAAATAAGAGTATCATGAAAATATCATCAATGAAACACTTCATTCCTAAAACTAGTCATCTTATTTCATCAATAACTCTATCTGTTGTGATATATGACCTTTGATCGATCAAATTTAGCATCATTAGATTTAAAACTCCCCCTAATTCTCTTCTTGGGTTCACATGCTTTGGAATGTTTAAATATTTCCAAGATAATCTCTGATATCCGTGATTTGGAATACTTAAAGATGTCAAAGATAAGGTCTAATAGCCATTCAACTCCCCCTACATCATAGATCCCAATGTAAACTTCTCCCTTATCTTGATTAAGACATTTTATCACCTTTAATAGCTACAATTTCTCCCCCTTTTTCAATGATCTCAAAGGTCACTTCTTTGTGGTCTGCAACAGGGTAAAGAACACAGATCGACACATTAAGGGAAAACACACCATAACTTGGGAAGAGGGGGGGGGGGGTCCTATATCCACACATTTTCAAGTGTGTGGAGTCAAATTAATTCCCATATACTTTCTATTTCAATCAAATTATTCTTTGGGTAAGGCCTTTATAAAAATGTCTGTAACCTATAGTTCTATAGGCACATACTCCAACTTCACAAGCCCATACTCAACCTTCTCCTTGATAAAATGATACTTTATTTCAATGTGATTTGTCCTTGAGTGATGTAATGTATTTTTTATAAGATATTTAGTACTTGAGTTATCATAATGGATTCCATTCATAGATTTCACTTCAACTCCCATATTTTCAAGATACTACTTCATCCACAGTAACTATGTGCACGCTTAGGTAGTCGCAATATATTCAGATTCTACGGTGCTCAACAGAATGAAATATTGTTTCTTGATTATCCAAGAAATACAAAATCCATCAATATAGAATGCACCACTTTACGTTGATTTTCAATCATCTTTTGATTCGTACCAATCTGCATCTGTATATCCCAATAACTAGTGCTGAAATTTTTCATTGTATAGAACACAAAAATCCACTGTGCCCTTGATATACTGAAGTATTATTTTCACTGTAATCAAGTTGGTTTTATTAGGATTAATTTGATTTCATGCTTCTTGGAATGTGGTAAAAAATATCAGGTCTTGTAGCGATCTAGTACAATAGACTGCCAATGATTTGCCTATATTCTGGGACATTAACAGTATTTCCTTCATCATACTGTGACAATTTCATCTATGTAGAAACTGGACTCATAATCTCCTTGGAATTATCAATCAAAAATATTCTCAAAACCTCATTGGAATATTTATATTGATAAATTAATGTGTCATTATTTCCTTGTGTCACTTATAAACCATGATAAAACGTCTGTTCACCAAGAAATGACATTTAAAATTCAATTTTCATGAATTCCACGAATTGAGTGCACTGTGCTTCATCTGATCCCTCAAATATTATGTCCTCAATATATACAAACACAATTATACTTTTATTACTATCATTATTAACATAGATATTGCAATCAAATTCACCATACTAAAAATCAAGCTTCTTCAAAAACTAATTTAGTCTTGAATACCATTCTCTTGGTGCCTTCTTCAACCCATATAACTCCTTATTTAGCTGAAAAACTTTGTTCTCATCTTCATGAATGAAAAAACCATATGTATTCTCAATCTAAACTTCTTCTTCCAAAACCCCATTCCAAAATTTTTACTTGACAACCATATGGAAAACCATGAACCTTCTTTTCACTACTATGGCCAAGAATAATCTAATTGTCTCTAGCCTCACAAAATGTGAAAATAGTTCATCAACATAAATACCCTCTATTTGGGAGTACCATTTCAACACTAGTCATGATTTGTTTCAAATCATTGCGCCACCTTCATTCATCTTTCTATGAAAGACCCATTTAGTCTTGATGACATTATTATTTTTTAGCCTCGAAACAATATCCCATGTATGATTCTTCCCAACTTGGTAAATCTTTTCATTCATAGCCTGAACCCAGTTCTCATCTCCAAGTGATTCATCAAAACATTTTGTCTCTACCTAATATAGAATGGATTCCTATTGTAATGACTTCATTATTTGTGTTTGAACTAACACTACCTGATCACCAATGATATTTTGTATATCAATTTCAGCTCGACTCTTCTACTTCTATACAGATACATATTTGAATTCCAGCTGCTCATCATCAGTATCTTCTTCTAAATCAGAATTTTCAACTTCTAACCCACTAAGTTACCTAACTCCTCATCACTTTCATCACAGATCTATTCATTATGTTGTATAAGAGTCTGTTCATTCTCAAATATAGTGACATAATTTCTTTCAACTAGTTTTCCTATCCTCTTTTGAAGCCCTTGAATTATTTTCATTTTCCTATGTAGCCAAAGAATATACCTTCATCTCAATGTGACTCAAATTTCCTATGTTTCTCCTTATTGAGAATAAAACACTTACCTCCAAATATTAGAAAGTATTTCAATGTTGGTTTCTTCACATACCACATCTCATATAGATAATTTTCTTCCTTCAAACATAATAGATCCATGTTGGATATATAGACTGATGTCAAGACTGTATCCTCCCAAAATTTCTCTGGTAGGTCCTTTTCAATAAGAATTGTTATAGAAATTTTGTTAATGATATGATTTCTCCTCTCAACCACTCAATTTTTTGAGGAGTTCTCATTGCTAAAACTTGATGCCTTATCCTGTGTTTCTCGAGATAGTACTCCACTCATCCATTTGTAAATTCTATAACATTATTAGTATGAAACTTCATATTCTTCTATCAAAACATCCTTTCAGATTCCCTCTAATACTGTTTTATGAAAATGAACACATCCTACTTCTAGGAAATGGAAAATACCCATCATATCCTACTGAAATCATCAATGAAAAGAATGTAATACCTATTCATGTAAATGGATCTTGGTGATATAGGTCCACATACATCTTCATTCACCAATTCAAGCACTACAGTTGAATTTTTCTCATTTTACTTGTACATATTTATGATGATCTTCCTTTGTTGAAAAGAATCACACATATGAGTATGATCATGTGATAGCTTTTGGAGGTCTCAAGCTGTATAAAATTTGACCAGATTTTCTAGTGATGGTTGGAATAGATGGCCATGATGTTTATGCCACAATTTGTTTTCCTCATCTCCATGTAAAAAGTACATATCTTCTTCTCCACTTACATGGTAGAGATTATCCCGTGTTCTTATTACTTTTAGAATAACTTCACTATATATTCCTTTTATTATACACATCTTCTTAGTAAATCTTATAGCATGAACTGAGTCGCATAGTTTACTAACACTAAGTAATTTGTTACTGAGACCTTCAATGACTAATACATTATCACATCTCTTTTATTTACCCCCAAACATGGATTATCTTGATCCAATTATTTTCAGGCCTTCATAACATCCAAATTTTAAAACACCTACCTTGTCATATTTTATGCCTATGACAAGATCCTTATTGCCTGCTATGTGGGATGTGCATCCACTATCAAGAATCCATACACTAGAATGATCTGATGATTTAAGGTAAATTTCTGCAACCACTAACTTCTAAACTTTTTTCTTTTTGATCCATGTTTTTTATTGATACTTAGTATATATTTAAAATCGTGATCTTCCTCAAATCATGATGGACCAGATTCATCTTTCAGAGATGAAAATCAATTTTTCATTTTCATCTCACTTGATGATTCATTGAGTTTCTACTTGAGACCAATTTGGTTCTTCTATGGCACATTCCTCTTCATGGTTGATGTACAATATTTGGCCATGTGTCCAAATACTCTTCACCAAAAACAATGTCCCTCAAATTATATCCTAGATAATTGAGATCTGTTTTAATTCCCTTATTTTTCTTATTCCATACGACATCTCTTAGATATGGAACACACATTTTATGAGTTTCCCATATTTCTACAACAATAACACATGATGCCGGGTGCATTCATGTGTATCACTTCTACACCACTGGACGTCCCTTGGGTTCTCTGAATCTTCTGATTCTTATTCATACCGAAATCAATCTTCAAACTTTGAGTGGATGCTTGTGGTATCACTTCAACCATTTCTACTTTCTATTTTTGAACAAGCACCATACCATCCTTATCATTTGGATTTGACTATTTCTTCTATTCTGATGGACTTCTATACTCCATGTTCATCTTTTCTACTACCTGAATGATTTTATTTTCTGATGTTGTACCGAGAGTTAAGATTTTTTCCTGATCCTTAACACTTTGTCATAGGCCGATGTCTTCATCTTAAAGTTCTTAGATGCATTCTCTTTTTTATTTTCTAGTGTTAATCAAACTATAAATATCCCTTTTTTATTCTTTGATTTTGATCTTGTACTCAATAATATTTTATGATCTTTATAGAATTGAAGACTTCATCTTTTCAATTTACTCATTTATCTTAGACTTCTATTCTTACTATTACTACATATAAATTTTGGCATCATAAACCAATTTGTTGGATTTCTTCGTTTTGGCTCTATAAACATCTATCTCTTCAAAAGACACTTCCAATTCAGCCTAATGTAAAATCTTCCTTTGAACTCCTCTAAATCAATTTCACTTTCTTCCGTTTTCTAGGATTTACCTAAAATTTACATCATATCATTCTCTCCATGATATTTTTAGTTCTCCACCTCTTCATTCTCAGATTCATCTAAACTGTCATTTTCTTAAGAAAGAATATTCTTCTTTTTGATTGAATTTATCTTAAACTTTTTCTTTCCTTTCATACAGGTTGAATACTTCTTCATGGGAATTGTATATTCATCCTCATAATCATCTTGAAACTTCATGGGGAATCTTGCTGCAAGATGTCCATCCTTTCCACATCGAAATCATGCAAGTGGGAGTTTCCCATTATACTTTTTTTCCTCTTTGAAGATTTGAGGAAAGGAATGACATTACCTCATCTGTCTCTTCTTCTTCCAATATATCTTCAATGGTGATCTTCTTCAGGGCCTTAAATGACAACTCTTTAGAATTACCTTTTCCACGGACTCAATGTCCTCATTTATCATCTCATATGCGATAATATTATTGTGCAAGCTATCCAATGTCAGCTCCTTTAGATATTAATCCTCCAACATAGAAACTTTTGTATTGAACTGAGATGGAAGTATTCTCTAGACGCGCTTCAAAATATTTACATCATTAATAATTTCTCCAAGAACATGCATGTATTCCACAGAAACATTCACCCTATCAAAGTATACATAAATAGACTCATTTGGGTGTATTCTGAGATCCTTATACTTGTTACAAAGTACCTACAACTTTTCTTCTATGACTTTTGTGTCTCCCTCATAAATATTTAGAAAATTTTCCCACATATAATGTTATGTTTTACATTAAATCACCTATGTATATATTGAATTGGATAGGGAACCCCCCTAAAGCATTGATTCCTTTGGTTTCAACATCTAATTCCCTTAGTTCATCTTCTCATAAAGAACCACTGACAATACTAGCTAAAATTCCATGCATCACTACTGTAAATACATCCATTCCTAAATATTGGAAGTAGTGATGAATTAGATTCTTCCATAACTAAAAATTATCCCCATCGATGATCGGAATCCATTTGTGATTGAAAACCTCCATTGAAACCCTTGAGAGAAAAACACTGAAAATAACATTTTTCTCTGATACCAATTATGAACCCAACTAGGTTAAATACCCTAAGGGGGGGGGGGGGTGAATCAGGGTATGAAGGATTAAAACAACTACCCTTCTGATCTTGTTTAGTTTTTGAACAAAACACTCTTATCTCCCTTTCCCATAGCAGTGTATGAACATAAATCAAAATCATGCATGAGAAACACCAATTTTACTTTGTTCAACCTCACTAGGCTATGCCCAATGTGCATAGAATGAAAATGTTCTGATATACCAAATCCACTAAGTATCACTTCCAAATTCAAGATTCAAGCTAGATCACTTCTATGCCTAGACTCACTGCCTTTATAAAGTTAATAGCAGACTCACCATCCCTCCTAGTTTACAACCAATCACAATTTTAGAGCTCACTACTCTCTCAATTGATGTTTGCTCACTGATCCTTTAGAATAATCCACTTTTATCTCTTGAATAATTATGTTTTACACCTCATTTAGTGCATCGTTAAGTTCCAATTTCATCCACTAGATGAATACCCCTTTACCACAGAATTACTGAAAAACTTCTATCTTTCGCATAACCTTGGGATGTCGTGCATGCAACTTTATCACTCTGCATGAAACATTTAACTTTTTTGTGGAAAACCAACTTGTGAATACCTTTTATGTTTTGCACAAAACTCCCTTTTTGTGTGAAAATTAATTTTTTTTCTCGTAACTCCCTTTGTGCACACTTATGCGATTTAGAGCCTTGATTTTATCTAAGGGTTGAGCTTCTCAAATGAGGGGGGTAGCCATCAATTTATAGACTCGGTCGACCCTACGTGCAAGTCTCATGTCTACCTTCTATCTTACGTACAACATTTACTAGAGTTAAAAAACCATATTTAATGTCACATTGGGCATGTAAGTCTCTTTCACACTAATCAATTCATCTTTATTTCACAGACGTGCACAACTCTTCCTTTATCATGAAAACCTGCCTTTCTCTCACCTTAAAATATTTCAAAAACTTCTTGCCTTATCTATATTTTTATGTGAGGATCTCAAAACTCATCTTGCACTCAGCTTTAATATTCACCTTCAATCTTACGCACACCTTCCTTTACCAAAAACACCTTTATCCATTATCCAAATTTTGGACCCAAAAATTTGGCCAGCATTGGGAAACAACGCCACCTTTTATATGCTCTTTTTTTTACCATCTTCAGAACATTATTTCCTTTTTCTTAGACCTTTGTCAACATACCTTATCAAAAATCTCTCTGTAACTTCACAACTGACCATGGAATCCTTCTTTGTAAACAAACATAATCAACCCAAAAACACTACAATGTTACCTTGTGGAATTTTTTCCCAACACATACCTAGTTATAAAGATGTAATTAATTAATATATATGATATTTATGACATAAATATGATTTTATAAATATAATAAATCATCTACCTTTTTACCCTACCATCTATTGGAAAGTGATGTGACTTGTTTTTCTATTACCACCATGCGTGGTTGATTCTAAAGTTATATATAATGAATAAAAATGATATTCATTACATTATTAACATTATGTAGATGATGTAATAATTTTATAACACATTCTACCATATTCATCATACCAAATTAGTTTGGGAGAAATTAACTGAACAACCTTAAGTGGGCGATGTACGAAAGAGATATACAATGAATGGATTTAAAATTATTATAAAAGTAACTTAACAAATATAATATAGATGAAAAAGTTTCTTAAATAAGTATTTAATAAATTTCAATTGATTATTCAAGAGGATATAACACATCCGACCAAGAAAGAAACTAATGTAATGGTTTTTCATCTCCATTACACTCAATTGAGACATATTATATTCCATGATCCTAATTTATTTTGTATGGTGTATATACCGAACCTTTGAAAAATTATGTCATAAATTCATATTTATTCATGATATTTAATGTTTCCATTCAGTTTTTATCTTTTAAGGGGTTTTTATTCAAATGTTACTAAATCCTTAATGGTTTATTTTTAATCTTACGCTTATTCAAGATTTTTCATATTTAAATTTATAATGGATGAATTATATTCTCTTTTCCTTATTAGAACCAATCTATTTTCTTCCCGTATAGTAATTTTTGGGGCTCCATGTTTATCTTCCAACATCTCCTCTCTTAGGTTCTCTAAGATTGAAAAAATGGTTTGTAATTAAAACTGAGTGTATTTTATCTTTTTAGTCAGGAATATATTTTTTCCTATTTCCGTGTTATTTGAATAGTTTTAGAGATGTTTTTGCCTATATTAAACATTTTATAAAGGTATTTTTATACTACCTCTTTCTTTCTTAACAATTTTTTAAAAGTAATCTTTTTAACCTTTTCCACACAAGAAATTTTTGACTTTTTAAAAAAAGTGTGAATGAAATATTCCTTTAAACGTATACAATGTGAAAAACTTTTACCACCCTCATGAAAATTATTATCTATTCATATACCTTTACAAGTATATATATATTTTCAAAATAAATCCCTTTTCTATTATTATATGAGTTTTTAGTTTTTATATTAAAATAAAAAAGGTATTTTTTCTAAAAGGTTGAAAGGAATTACGGAAATGATTTATAACATTGTTTTATAAAAGAATTACAAAAGATTTAAGGAGAATAATTTTCATAGGTTCAAATTATATTTTACTCTAAAATTATAAAAAACATTCATTTATTTTAAATTTTAATTTCTGAAGAATTGATGGGTTTCTACCATCCTTCACTGATTTATAGAATATACCATATTTTGAGATCATCCACTTTCGTATGATCATGATTTTTGTCACACTGAATTATTCATTGACCATTAATTTTTTTCTTCATGTTGATATATTTAGTAAAATGTTTGTATTCAATATCATTTCAATTAAATTTATATCCCTTTAACTTTATATCATTTCAATATATGGTTTTAGTTGATTAAATATTATTTAAAAAGTTATTTCATTTATTGGGGAAAATTTGTCACGACCCCCTCCCCACAAAGTGTACCTCTTCTGGGCCAACAATGTGAGAAGGGAGATAATGACCCCAAAGTCCTGCCTCCAGTAGGACCTGGATTGGTGACTAGCACCAAGGTTATAGTAAACACACAAATGGGAGGCATCACCCTCTAAGAGAACACATGCGAAAGAGAGATATAAGACAAACACCAACCAAATCTATAGCAACCCTGCCTTTTCTTACATTACTATTAAATCATTTTAAAGGTAAACAACATAATAGTATTACACATAGAGTATCCAATGGTTTAGTGTCTTGGGAAAACTAGGACCATACATAGAAATTACAACAACATGAATAAACATTTATTTAATTTCTTCTTCTCTAGATTCTTATTGTCACTTGTCCTCTCCTTAGTATATGTAGCCACCTGAGGATATGCATTAAAAGGGTTGAGCTAAAATCCCGGTAATAGGATAGATAAGAAAAATATAGCATGGGGTGATCATAATCATGACATAGGTAAAGAAATCATGAACATGAGAGGAACATAAATAAAAGACTTGAAATGTGGGAATGCATAAAAATGAAACATCATGTTTTAGTGGTTAACTACCACACATACTTGTGAAACAAGCTAGAATATTTTTCACACATCATTTCACATATAATCATGAGATTCATCACTTTATACAATGAATTGGAGCTCTATATAATTCCAGGCACACCCATCACATTGAAACATTCATATTGCACTATATAATTCCGGGCGCACCTGTCACATCATAACATTATCATTATCATGATTTCCACATAGAACACATATCAAAAGTGAACATAAATAACCCATGTAAAGGAATGGGTTTCATCTCATAATAATACATTCATAAGCTTTGGGTTCCCAAAAGAAAGAGGGAACACCATACTTGATACAAGAACCATCAACCATGAATGAGAGGTAAGAGTTGAGTTCTTAAAAGAAGGGTTCTTTTGGAAAACATTTGGTTTGACATAAAATTTGTTATAAAACATGTATATCCCATAAAATTTAAGATAATTATGAAGGAATGATCTTTAAGGAGTAACCATATCAAAATTGAGTGAAAGAGGGAGAACCCGAAGAAAGAAAATTGAGTTCGAGATTTCCCCTTACCTTGTATATGAATGCTTCCTTCTCTTTAATGTCCTATATAAGGACATTATATTCATTAATTAGAAATTACAGAACCTTTTATACATTAATAGGGTTCATTATGGTTTCATTATGTGATTTTATGTGCCTTTGAATGAGTTATAGAGTTTAGAAACATTATTCAAGAATGTTTGTTTTTATGGTTTTCTTGAGTGGTTCACTTGTATTCTTAAATTGATGTTTGGGTAGAACATGGGTATACATACAGAACTGATATTACATGTTATTAATGATATTACAGGAGTTTCAATGATCTTATAATTAATTATATTAGATCCATGTGGATGAATCATTAGATAAGAATTAAATGATGATTGTTTGGGTTAATTTGGGAGGTTTTTTGATCACAACAAACTTGTTTTAATTTATCACTTATTAATATGTTCATAAGTCAGTTCAAGAACTTTAAATAGGAAATAATACATATAAAATATTCTGGTTCAACCATAAAAATGGTTTTATGAACAGATATAGAGGTAGAAATGGAAGAAGAAAGTATGTCGTTCTTGAAGGTGAAAAATTAACACCTCACGAACAACGTTCTCTTTAATAAAATAAAAGGAAGAGGGAAAGGGAGGTTTGATGATATAATATCCCATTATCATCATAAAATTATAGTATATGTATAATAGTGGAGTTAAAATACCGTTTGGGTGAATATAGGCGGGGAGAGATCATGATATGAACTTGAACATGAAAGGAAATTAAAGGAGAAGAGGGGGAGAAATTACCTCTTGAACCCTTCTCTTGAGAACCTCCTTAACGGCCTAAGCTTGGTCTTTTGATGATAACAGCAGCTCTTGTACGTGGGTAAGGGGATAGGTAGGATTTTTGGGCAGAGTTTAGAGAAGTCTTGGAGCTTGAGAGGTGTGAGGGAATGAGGGTGTGAAGGGTAGCTTTTATAGTGGAGGGGAGGGGTAAATTTTGAATATTTAATTCATTATTTTATTATTTCCTTCAAGACAACCAATAGTATTGTTTCATGTGACCCCTAATAGTAATAAGATCATGTGAGTTCGAACCAAGTGGCCTTTCATCACTTGTGATGTCATGAATAGTGTATTAAACTATTAAATTGTATATACGGTATTTTACCGTATTTCACTATTCATAAAAAATTCGAGTTTTTCAGAAAAATACCAAAAATTTACCCTAACCATTTTTCAACGTGTAGAATTATAAAATGAAGTCCATTTTTCAAAATTAATTTTCTAAATATTAATAATTTAATTTTAAAATAAAGTCATAGTT
The DNA here is from genome assembly GCA_963277665.1 of Viscum album. Lineage (NCBI taxonomy): Eukaryota > Viridiplantae > Streptophyta > Magnoliopsida > Santalales > Viscaceae > Viscum > Viscum album. The sequence continues at coordinate 1,754,896 of CAUJRU010000014.1, read as the reverse complement.
AATTCGAAAAATAACAATCTTAAAGGTGCACTTAGTTTTATTTCTCATTGAAAAATTAATTAAGATCTAATTATCTTATTTCCTTAAGAAAATAAAATAATATTATATTTTACTATTCATAAGGGTCATATTACTATTCATTTTACTATTCATAAGGGTATGTTACTATTCACCAAAAAACATGTTTGTTCTATCAGACTCCAAAAATCATCTTGAACACAACTGTGAATGTCAGATTTTTAAAATTCCAAACACAGAAGTGAAAAACTTAAGATTAAAGGTCACTTATCACTTAGTATTTCATTATGATGTTTTTAATGTGATTTTATGACATAATTTTAAAAAGATAATTTTCATTGAAAAACTTTGGGTCGTTACATTCTTCCCCCCTTAAGAAATTTTTCCCTTGAAATTTTGTTTTACATAAACAGGTGAGGGTACTTCTCCTTCATCACCTCTTCTGGTTCCCAAGTTTCTTCCTCAAACTTATGGTTCCTCCACAACACTTTTACAAGATGGGTTGTCTTACTACGTAGAACCTTATCACTTAGGTCTAGAATCTTTACTGGCTGCTCTTTATAGGAAATATCGCCTTTCAACTTCACCACCTCTGAGTTTAGTACATGCGAGGGGTCTGGTATGTACTTCCTCAGTAGTGATACATGAAACACATCATGAACTTGAGCCATATTCGGTGGAAGTGCAAGATGATAGGCCACGACTCCTATGCTGTTAAGGATCTCAAAGGGGCCAATGTACCTTGGGCTTAACTTCCCTTTCTTCCCAAATCCCATGACTCTCTTCTATGGAGATATTCAAAAGAATACTTTATCTCCAACGTCAAACTCCAAGTCCCTTCGACGGTTGTCAGCATAGCTCTTTTGCCGACTTTGAGCAGCTTTGATGTGTTTCTGGATGACTTGAACCTTTTCTATCATCTCTTGAACAAGATCAGGTCCAAGTAGCTTTCTTTCTCCAACTTCATTCCAACAGGTTAGAGTTCTACATCACTTTCCATATAGAGCTTCATATGGAGCCATTTGAATACTCGAGTGAAAGCTATTGTTGTATGATAACTAAACTAATGGGAGATGTTGATCCCATCCACCTTTGAATTCGAGAGAGCAGGCTCTAAGCATATCTTCAAACGTCTGAATAATCCTTTCAGATTGGCCATCAGTTTGGGGGTGATAGGCCATGCTGAAATTTAATTCAGTACTCAAAGCATGTTGAAGGCTCCTCGAGAATTTAGATGTGAACCTCAAATCATGGTTAGAGACAATTGAGAGTGGAACACCGTGCAGTCTCACCACTTCCTTCACATATATATTTGCAAGTTGTTCAAGTGAAAGATCTTCCTGAATAGCGATAAAATAGGCAGTCTTAGTGAGTCGGTCAAACACAACCCATATCGCATTATTTCCCTATGACGTCTTTGGGAGACCCGTGATAAAGTCCATAGTAACATTTTCCCATTTCCACATGGGTATAGGCAATGGCTGCATCATACCTTTGGACTTTTGTTGCTCATCTTTAACTTGCTGACATACCAAGCACCTTGATATATATTCTGCAATCTCCTTCTTCATGTTATCCCAACAGAAGTGTTCCTGGAGATCACGGTACATCTTGGTACTACCAGGATGGATAGAGAAAGTTGAGCTATGTGCATTGTCCAATAGCTCCTTCTTTATCCCGGGTGATGAAGGCACAAAAAGCCGTGTTCCAAACCGAATCACACCATCATCGTTGATATGGAACTCTTGCAGCTTCCCTTCCTTTACTGCATTCACCCTCTTTTGTATCTCCACATCATCCCTTTGTGCTTCCTTAATCTTCTCCTGGATGGATGGTTGCACAATCATTTGGGAAAGGTAGGATTTATCCCCTTCCCTTATGATTTCTAAATCCATTCTTTGCATATCCATGAAGATAGGATCTTTCTCAATCCACAACATGGATAGAGTAGTATGTTATTTTCTGCTTAGAGCATCATCTACCTTGTTCGCCTTTTCAGGATGATAATGAATAGAGCAATCATAATCCTTGATTAGCTCTAACCATCTTCTTTGACGCATGTTGAGCTCCTTTTGTGTGAATATATACTTTAGTCTCTTTTGGTCGGTGTATATATCACACTTCTCACCATAAAGGTAGTGCCACCAGATTTTCAAGGCAAAAAATCATGGCTGCTAGCTCTAGATCATGCGTCAGGTAGTTCTGCTCATGGATCTTGAACTATCGCGAGTCGTAGGCAATCACATTATCAATTTGCATGAGTACACAACCCAAGTCTTTCTTTGAATCATTACTGTATATCACAAAACTTTCTCCGCTTTTTGGTTGTGTGAGTACAGGTGCAGTGATCAGCCTTCTCTTTAGCTCCTTGAAGCTTCCCTCACATTCTTCCATCCAGACATAATTTACCCTTTTCCTTGTTAACTTAGTTAGTGGGCTTGACAATCGTGATAAGTTTCTCACAAAATTTTGGTAGTACCCAGCTAATCCAAGAAAACTATAGATTTCTGTGACACTAGAGGGCCTGGTCCATTCCTTAATCACCTTTGTCTTTGATGGATCCACAGAAATTCCCTCACTTGTGATCACATGTCCCAAGAACGTGACTTGATTCATCCAAAAGTAACACTTGCTGAACTTTTCTTACAACTTCTCCTTTCTCAATGTCTCCAAAACAAGTCTTATATGTTCTTTATGTTCCTCCTTTCTCTTAGAGTATATGAGAATATCATCGATAAAAACTACCACAATTTTTTTGAGGTAATGTCTAAAGACTCTATTCATCAAGTCCATGAAGATTTCAGGGGCATTAGCAAGTCCGAAGGGCATCACCAAAAACTCATAGTGTCCATACCTTGTACGGAAGGCAGTCTTCTGAATATTTTCCTTCTTCACCTTTACCTGATGATATCCAAAATGAAGATCCACCTTTGAGAAGTATTGAGCTCCTCTTAACAGATCGAACAAGTCATCAATCTTTGGAAGAGGACACTTGTTATTTATGGTGATCTTGTTGAGTTCCCGATAATCAATACACAACCACATTGTTCAATCCTTCTTCTTTACAAAGAGCACTGGCACCCCCCAAGGTGATGCACTAGGGCGCATGAACCCTTTGTCCAGATGCTCTTACAGCTGCTTCTTTAACTCCTCCAGTTCGATAGGAGCCATCCTATAGGGACACTTTGAGATAGGACCTGCTCCGGGTATGAGTTCAATTGAGAACTCTACCTCACGATTCGAGGGAATTCCGAGTAACTCTTCGGGAAATACATCGTTGTATTCCCTCACGATGGGAATTTCCTCAAGGTTGGCACTTTCCGTCGACTCAACTATTTGGGCGACTTATGATTCTTCATAGGGAATCAACACCCACACCATTGAAGGATTTTTCGAAGGAGATTCATGATCTTATCTGCATTTGTAGAAGATCCTGGGATGGTTAGGAATATGAAAAGATATTTCCTTTTCCCGACAGTTGATATGTGCTCTATACGACAAGAGCCAATCCATTCCCATTATAGTGTTGAATTCCACCAAGGGAAGTATTAAAAGATTTTCCGGAAGAATATTCCCACATACACCAATAGGAGAAGAGTCAAACACATGGGTTGAAATTATTGTACCACTTGGTGTTTTTACAGATATCTCTACTTCAAGGTTTCAAGGCTTCAATTCTATATTTCTAGAAAACTTGCAAGATATAAAGGAATGCATAGAACCAGAATCAAATAAGAATTTTTCCATTCTTGAGTGAATAGGAAGTGTACCTTGTACGACTTCATTATCATGCTCCACCTCTGCATTAGTGATGGCATAAGCCTTACCTTGTTCCTTTGACTTTGGTGGTTGCTTGACGCTGATTACCCTCAAGAACTCGAGGTTTAGTGCACTGGTTTTCATAGTGCCCTAGCTCCCTACAGTTGTAGCATTGAACCATGAGTGGTTCTCTCCTTTCATCGGCTACATTCCTCTTCCTTTTCATGTATTTTCGACACTCCAGGGCATGGTGTCTTTCTTTCCCACACTTGAAGCATTTCCACATCCCTTTGAGGTAGTTCTCATGGTGCAACTTCCCACATTTTTGGCATGTGGGTCGTTGATTTTTCTTCCCACCTTTTTCATTAGATCCACCAGCTTGAAACTCCATCTTTCTTTTCTTATCACCATAGACATGGGACCATTCTCCAAAATCCATCTCCACTTTGATAGCACATTGAAAAACTTCTTCATAACTCCCAAAGTATTGAATTGCAAGAGCCTTTCGAAGGTGTGGTTTTAATCCACTAAAGAATCTATCAATTTTTCTATCATTATTGATAAAAAAACCCGAATCGTACCTTTCAAGCCTTATGAAATTTGTTTCATAGGTTGTGATAGATTCTCTTTATTTTTGCTTGAGCTCTATAAATTCTCTCTCCATCTTCATACGAAGAGTTTGTGGGAAATACTTATTAAGAAACATTATCTTAAATTCTTCCCATTCCATCTCTTCAATTTCCTCCCTTGGCTTGGTGTTCTTAATCAAAGCCCACCATTGATCAGCTTCTCCATCTAGACGATAAATGGCTAGGGTAACCTTCTCCATCTCAGAATAGTGAAGAACAGAAAAGATCTTCTCCATGGAGTTAACCCACTATTCCGCAACTAGTGGATTGGATGATCCACTAAACGTCGGTGGTCGTTGCCGCATAAAACATTCGATAGCCAGTTGCTCCCTCTTTGGTGAAGGAGGATGTTCCCCATTATTATGGTTATTGTTCATAACCTGAGTTAATTGGGTAATCATCACCATGAAATTTTGAACTCCACCTCCTAAATCATTGGAGATGTTGTTCGTGTAATCATTGCATTGGCCCTCGCATGAGTTGTTGGCCTGATTTCTCCTGGTTCCCACCATTTTCTAAAATAGAAAAGGTTAGAGCAAAACATAAGTAAACAAGTCATGAATAACTTATTCATTTAAAAAATATATATAAAAAACATAACATATGGGATCCCTATGTAGATTTTCTTGTGTGCCTACTTGTACTTAGTCTCATGCTAGAGGTTTTCTCTAGGGTTCACTAATCCTAATTCCCAAATTAACTAAACCATTCCGAGGATACCTACTATAGAGACCCTGCCTTTTATTACATTACAATTACATCATTTTAAAGGTAAAAAAAATAATAGTATTACATATAGAGGATCCAACGGTTTAGTGTCTTGGGAAAACTAGGACCATACATAAAAATTACAACAACATGCATAAACATTTATTTAATTTCTTCTTCTCTAGATTCTTATTGTCACTTGTCCTCTCCTTAGTATATGTAGCCACCTGAGGATATACATTAAAAGGGGTGAACTAAAAGCCCAGTAAGAGGATAGATAAGAAAAATATAGCATGGGGTGATCATAATCATGACATAGGTAAAGAAATCATGAACATGAGAGGAACATAAATAAAAGACTTGAAATGTGGCAATGCATAAAAATGAAACATCATGTTTTAGTGGTTAACTACCACACATACTTTTGAACCAAGATAGAATCTTGTTCACACATCATTTCACATATAATCATGAGATTCATCACTTTACCCAATGCATTTGAGCACTATATAATTCCAGGCGCACCCCTCACTTTGAAACATTCATATTGCGCTATATAATTCCGGGCACACCCGTCACATCATAACATTATCATTATCATGATTTCCACATAGAAAACATATAAAAAGTGAAAATAACTAACCCATGTAAATGAATGGGTTTCATCTCATAAGAATACATTCATAAGCTTTGGGTTCCCAAAAGAAAGAGGGAACACCACACTTGATACAAGAACCATCAACCATGAATGAGAGGTAAAAGTTGAGTTCTTAAAAGAAGAGTTCTTTTGGAAAAAATTTGGTTTGACATAAAATTCATTAGAAAACATGTATATCCCAGAAAATTTAAGATAATTATGAATAAATAATCTTTAAGGAGTAACCATATCAAAATGGAGTGAAAGAGGGAGAACCCGAAGGAAGAAAATTGAGTTCGAGATTTCCCCTTACCTTGTATCCGAATGCTTCCTTCTCTTTAATGTCATGTATAATGACATTATATTCATTAATTAGAAATTAAAGAAACTTTTATACATTAATAGGGTTTATTATGGTTTCATTATGTGATTTTATGTGCCTTTGAATGAATTATAGAGTTTAGAAACATTATTCGAGAATGTTTGTTTTTATGGGTTTCTTGAGTGGTTCACTTGTATTCTTAAATTGATGTTTGGGTAGAACATGGGTAGAAATACAGAACTGATATTACATGTTATTAATGATATTTTAGGATTTTTAATTATATTATAATGAATTATATTATATCCATGTGGATGAATCATTATATAAGAATTAAATGATGATTATTTGGGTTAATTTGGGCGGTTTTTCGATCACAACAAACTTGTTTTAATTTATCACTTATTAACATGTTCATAAGTCAGTTACAGACATTAAATAGGACATAATACATATAAAATATTCTGTTTCAACCATAAAAATGGTTTCATGACCAGATCTGAAGGTAGAAATGGAAGAAGAAAGCATGTCGTTCTTGAAGGTGATAAATTAACACCTCACGAACAACGTTCTCTTTAATAAAATAAAAGGAAGATGGAAAGGTAGGTTGGATGATATAATATCCCATTAGCATAGTAAAATTATATTATATGTATAATACTAGAGTTACAATACCATTTGGGTGAAGATAGGTGGGGAGAGATCAATAAATGAACTTGAACATGAAAGGAAATTAAAGGAGGAGAGGGGGGGAAATTACCTCTTGAAGCCTTCTCTTGAGAACCTCCTTAAGGGACTAAGATTGGTCTTTTGATTAGACCAATAGCTCTTGGACGTGGGAAAGTGGATAGGGAGGATTTTTGGGTAGATTTTAGATAATTCTTGGAGCTTGATAGGTGTGAGGGAATGAGAGTGTGAAGGGTGGCTTTTATAGTGGAAGGGGGGGGGGGTAAATTTTGAATATTTAATTCATTATTTTGTTATTTCCCTCAAGACAACCAATAGTATTGTTTCATGTGACCCCTAATAGTAATGAGATCATGTGAGTTCGAACCAAGTGGCCTTACATCACTTCTGATGTCATTAATAGTGTATTTAACTATTAAATTGTATATACGGTATTTTACCGCATTTCACTATTTATCCAAAATTCGAGTTTTTCAGAAAAATACCAAAAAATTACCCTAACCATTTTTTGACGTGTAGAATTCAAAAATGAATTCCATTTTTCAAAATTAATTTTCTAAATATTAATAATTTAATTTTAAATTAAAGTCATAGTTAATTCGAAAAATAACAATCTTAAAGGTGCACTTAGTTTTATTTCTCATTGAAAAATTAATTAAGATCTCATTATCTTAATGACTTAAGAAAATAAAATAATATTATTTTTTACTATTCATAAGAGTCATATTACTATTCATTTTACTATTCATAAGGGTATGTTACTATTCACCAAAAAACAAGTTTGTTCTATCAGACTCCAAAAGTCATCTTGAACACAACCATGTATGTTAGATTTTTAAAATTCCAAACACAGAAGTGAAAAACTTAAGATTAAAGATCACTTATCACTTAGTAGTTCATTATGTTGTTCTTTCATGTGATTTTATGACATAATTTTAAGAAGAGAATTTTCATTGAAAAACATTGGGTTGTTACAAAATCCAACTCAAAAAATAGTATAAAAGAAATACCAAGTACATATATGTAATGTCATGCAAAACTACTACAACTAAAAGAGAAAAACTGAAAGTACCAAAGGAAAGTAAAAACAGTAGCAACCACGAAGCCTAAATAGCTCCTACAACCCCAAGCTAGTAGAAACCAGACTATTCTACAACCTTCTCCAAATGACCTGAAAAACAATTTATATATACATAGGGTGAGTATAACAGTATACTCAGTAGGATCCTCCCCGGATCTTCTCATGCAAAAGTAAAGAAAGCATGCTAAAGAATAGTGAACAACAGGTGAAACTAACTGATCACCTAAATAGGTATACTAAGTTCCCAGCATCACCATGGATACTCTCACCAAGTATCGCATACAAGAGTATATAATATAATAAAGAATATCAAGGTTACCCCGCTACTACTTCCCCACTGGTTTTCCGCTTTACCCCAATGTCACACGTCCTAATCATATCTCTCCAAAAATGCTTCCCTCAGACACCTAGGCGAAGCACCACAACATGAACCTTATGCAAAAAAACCACCACATCCACATAATCAAAGTAACTAGGTAGTTTATAGAAGCCACCACAGCTCGCATAACATGTATCATACGTCGTGCATTATACCTCAATCTATTACAACCCATACACCGAGTAAGGATCCTCAAGCCCTCACAGCCAATATGCGTTACACCTATAATAGTCCATAGGAAACTATATCCAGAATATGTTTATGTGAATAACCACAAGACATTACTGCCCTCTACACACATATATGGGTAAAACTAACCACTGTGCCTACCATCACAAGTAACTACCAAGAGAAGAGTGTGGGGCTAAAGGGGGTAGTCAGCCATTCATCCTACCACCAGAATGTTGGGTAAAACACCCCCCCCCCCCAAAGCTCAGAATCCCTAGGGTGTCAGTTTCCCTAACTGACGAGTTGTAGTAGCATATAGAAACACAAAAGTACAAAAATATACTATAGCTCACAACCATTCTATGGGAATAACCTAGTCTTAGACTCAACTGAATCTAATGTCTCTCAAACTCCCGACTGCCACTTCTAAGACAGGGTATCCTATAAGTACACAACCATTGAAAGAGCTTTAATACATTACTTCATTCCCTTTTTATCAGTTTCACTTTTTGTTAATTAATTATTTAAACATTAATTAACCATTAGTAATTTCTACATTATATTTCATTAGCATCACACCCAAAGTCCACTGTTCCTTTAAAATTAAAACCTCAATATTGCATCCTAGAAAGATCCAACCCCATGGGTTAACATAATTTATTCAATAATTTATTATCAGTATTACTTTCCCATATTTACAGACATTCTAGAAAAATATTCTCAGCTACTAAACACAAGGGGGATCAACAAGAAGAGTAGATGAACTACCCATCGAGTCTTTTCCACCTATAGAAAGAGCATAGACCCATCCTCCCTCAGGAATCTAAACATAGAAATCACGTGGAATACCCCACGTGTCTTTGACCCTTTTGGAAGGAGGGTAAGAAAACCATCTATCTTGAGCAGTGCGGAAAGTAAGGAAGATAAACAACCAACAAGAAACAAAAAACATCCAAACATTCACATCCAACCCATTCCATCATCTTTGGTTTCCTCCCCAATACCCACATGCGTAAACTGATGCATCTCTCCACTCTAGGCATCAACTGCTGCCATAACCAATAGGCCTCCCTGCCCCCACATATCACAACACCCTTCCAGGCTCACATCACAACACAAGCAGTAGGAAAACAAACATCATATCAACTGGGCTCTTAGCCTTTAAGAAAGAAGAAGGGTAACTCAGAACCCTACGAGGCATTATATAGTATCAAACAACCCATCAATTAATCCATCTGTAATTAACTGATTTATTAATTTCAGGTTCCAACTACGGGCAACCTAAAAAGTAAGCTGTCATAAATAATTAATCATGATTACTGTATCAATTTTATTAACATCAAATTACAATAAGAAAAACCATATTCATTTACATTCCTCTTTATATTTATCCAAACAATTATAAATTAATTCCGGCTTTACCTTATTTACCAATTTCCTTCAAGAAAGAAAATCTAAACAAATAAAACATAGATATCACAATATCTAGAAAAACAAGAGGCAATAACATATGATCAATATCAATTTATTTATCTGGTTCAAATATTTATTATGTCAATTACATTTTGATCCAGTGGGATAAAACATGCTAACTATGCAGTTTCATGTAAAAGAATATTGAAGCAATGAATCCCATACCTCAAAAGGTTCTTGACGTTCTTTATACGAGAACAAACCATACAATGGATTATTATCTCCTCCCCCATGACAATTTTATCAACCCTAGGATGCAGAGACACCACCACATCGATCAACACCCAAGAAAATTCCATTAGGAACATGGAGATACCATTCCAAAAAAGGGAAAGGAGAAACAGATGGAGATGAATCCAAAATAATTACTATAGATCATACCTTATATATAAGATTGATTGATACTGCTTTGTTGCATCAAAAAATAGGGGAACCAATCCACTAAGGAAATTTTGATCATGTAACTCCTACAGGGTGGAATGAAAGGTTCGATCATCTCACACCAGAGAACAAGGAGGAAGAACATGGGAGGAAGATATCTCATCCCTTTTTAATATTTAACAGAGAAACAGTTTAAGATATTATGGATTTTCTATTAAAAGAGGACCACATTAAACCATGCGGTTTGAGCAAGTAAAATCATCCTGAGCCTTAATAAAAATTAATATAGGATTTATGGTCTTTGAATCGGCCTTAGAGTCCTTAAAACATGGATTTAAATTCATTTTACGTCAAAGAAAACGTCAAAGACACGAAACTGTAGGAAGCTGGAAACACTGTTCATGATCAAAAAATTTGGAAAAGGAAATAGAGGATACTATTGGACCTCACCATTCTGGAAACATTGTTCATGAACTCAAATTTTGGCAAAGGAAATAGAGGCTATCGTTGGACCTCACAATTCTAGAAACACTATTCATGAACTCAAAATTTGGAAAAGGAAATAGAGGCTACTGTTGAACCTCACCATTCTGGAAACACTATTCATGAACTTAAAATTTGGAAAAGGAAATAGAGGCTACTGTTGGACCTCACCATTCTAGAAAAACTGTTCATGAACTCAAAATTTGGAAAAGGAAATAGAGACTACTGTTGGAACTCACCGTTCTGGAAACACTGTTCATGAAATAAAAAAATTTCAAAGGAAATAGAGGCTATCGTTGGACTGTTCACATAACCCTACCATTGGAGTGTTCACATAAGGATATCATTTCACTGTTCACATAAGAATACTGTTGCACTTTTCACATAAGGATACCGTTTCACTGTTCACATAAGGCTACTGATGACACTATTCACATAAGGCTACCGATGAAACTATTCATAGAACAAGAAAAACTATTCACAGAACTGGAAATTTGGAAAAGTGTTGGGGATATGTTACCTTGTCCTCCTAGAATTCCTCAGACACCAGATTTCTCCAAAGGAATGGACCAGAGAGGTCCGATCAATTACATCAGATACCTATCCAAACATTCTCATCCTCGAGAATTCAAAACCCACCTAAAGGTAAACCGAACGGGGTCCGAACAACCACCCATCAAGATACCTCTCAAAAAAGAGCAAGACACAAGAAATAACCAAAATAAAACCATCTTATAAACACGAAAGGTCTATAGCCACAAATGGAACATCATTACATGAAAAGAGTTAAACATCAAATAACTCTGGGTATTGAGCATGTATCTGTGACTCACGTTCCCAGGTACTCTCCTCTATACCATAGTGTTGCCATAAGATACAAACCAAGGGGATCAAACGACCGTGAAACAACTTCTCTTTGTAGTCTTGGATCTCCACATGTCACTCCTCAAAGGTCGCATCATCATCAACATCAATCTATCCCCAATCGATGCCGTGAGAGTCATGATGAAGATAACGTCGGAGCTGTGACACATGAAAAACATCATGTATCTGGCTCATCTGTGGGGGAAGTGCTGCTCGATATGACATGGCTCCAACATGATCCAACACCTCAAAAGGCCCAACAAACCGGGGAGAAATCTTACTCCCATGACCAAACCTTCACTAACCACAACAGGGAGTTACCTTCAGAAAAACGTGATCCCCAAAATCAAAATCTAAGGGTCTCATCCTTTGACCGACATATGATTTTTGACGATCCTTCTCTACCTGAAACTAATAAGTCCATATTAAATTCTAATCCTTCCTGGTCAAAGTTGTCATAGGAGTCACAAATCGATAGAAATTGTCTACGAACCTCATGTAGTAGCCTGTGAGACCAAGGAAACTACGCACCTCTGACACTATCTTGGGGGATTCCTAAGACACAACTTCTTCTATCTTGGATGGATATAAATATACTCCCTGCTGGTACACAACATGCCCCAAGAAACGGACTTCTCAAGCCCAAAACTCACACTTCGACAACTTCCCAAACAGCTGATGTTGATGAAGAACTCCTAAAATAGAGTGTAGATTCTCTACATTCTCCTCATTAGACGTGGATTAAAAAAGGATGTCGTCAATGAAAACCACTAAGAACATGTCCAGGAACCCATGGAACATAGTTTTCATCAATCCCATGAATACAGATGGAGCATTCATCACACTGAACGACATTACAATGAACTCATAATGCCCATGACAAAAACGGAAATTAGTCTTCAGAATATCCTCATCATTCACATGCATCTGATGATATCTTGGCCACAAGTCAATATTTGAGAACCAACATGCACCCTTCAGTTGATCAAATAAATCATCAATCCATGGAAGAGGGTAGCGATTCTTTAATGTCACTTTATTTAAGGAACGATAATCAATACACAATCGCAAATTGCCATCAGCCTTCTTTACGAACAAAAACGGTGCACCCCATGGTGACACACTCGACCAAACAAAACTGCACTGTAACAGACCATCAAGCTTTATACATAGTTCTCATAACTCAGAAGGGGTCATCCTATATGGATACATAGAGATATGAGAAGCTCTTAGTTGTAGCTCGTTCCCAAAATAGATCTCTCGTTGACGGGGTAATGCTACAACCTCTTCTAGAAATACATCAGGGTACTCTTCTATGACCCTAGGAAACTCCAACTACTGAAACTCTGAAGAACTCATCATCAGCTCATCCATCATGGATGATAAGGAAGGAACACACCTCTGAACCATCTAAGGGTATCGCTCGCCAACAAACACCACCGGCTCTCCATCCGCATCAAAGAACACAACCTAAATTCTAAAGAAATCCACGATAGCCTGCACCGAATACAACCAATCCATGATGAGGATGAAATCATATGGTTGTATCCATAAAAATAGGAAATCTCCCCAATAGTGGTGCTGCCCCAGTAAAAGCTCACAATATCTATATACTTCAAACAAGTCATCTCGACCTCCAACTGGCGTAGTCAACGCCAAGGGTACTGGAAGCCTCTCTACCTCAAGTCCCAAATCATGGACACAGGTAGGTGATATTAAGGATTGTGTCACACCTGAATCAAACAAGGCATACACCAAGGTAGAAAACAAGAAAAGGGTACCTTGAACGATGTCTGGATCGCCTAGAGCTGGAAACGCTAAAGCATGAAGCTGACTATGACCCCCTCCATGACCTCTCTGACCTTGATGAGGACCACCACCATGGATTCACTCTGCTCTCTAAGGATGGGGAGCATCATATGGATGTCCTATTCATACCCCATCTACCCTCTACTGATCCAAAGCTGGTGCAACCTGCTGCTGCTGACTTAGCTGGAACTGCCTCAACGGAGGAACCTGGAGCGGAACACCTAGTGTACGATGACTGCTCTAAAAGTTCTGGCACTCTCGCTGCTGATGACCTCGACCACCATAAGAAAAACAAGTGCCTGATCCCTTGGCATAGGCATGACAGCCACTTCGCCCAGAGAAACGTGATGCTGAGGGATGGGACCTACCCCCGGCTAAACTTAAACTCTTCTTCCATAAAAACCAGGAACCCCAGACCACAGCTCTTCTTCGTGAGGAATCATGATGACTCCCTTATTTTGATGATCTGGTTCTAGACAATGTCCTCTCGATGACCTCTTCCCTCTACAGCACCTCAAGATATGTCCTTAGCATAAATGGGGTGACCTGGTGCTAGATCTCTAGATGCAAAGACTCCTCGAAATGCCTCGCACTGGCCTCCTCATATAGAAAAAGGTTCGAAGCATATTGTAAAAGGTTTCTGAAATGGATTACAAACTCTCTCACACTAGATCTCCCCTGTCGAAGGGTAAGAACCTCCTGGAAACTAGACACATTTGCGGTCGAAGAAAGAAACTGGACAGTAAACTTGTCTCGGAACTCCACCCATGAGATCGCCGACTCCTCGCAATCCCCGAGGAACAAGAACCACTACTTTCTCGCTGCTCCACGCAACATTGTCACTACCATGGACACCCAGTGCTCCTTCCAAGCATGGATCAAACTGAAGCCTATCTCTACCTCCTCCAACCAGTCTTCCATGATTTTATCTGAAATGGATCCCTCGTACTTCAATAGACTCTGGTGCTGAAACTCTCGGAGTGTCCTCCTCCAAGTGTCATCATCGTCAACCTCTACCCTGCGGCGATCTGCTGGCACAGCTTGCTGGAAATTTTCTATACGATCCGGATGTGGATGTCGACCTAGAGATATACCTATAAAATAACAAACATTTAGTGCTCCTAAAATTGGAATATGTAAGAATCAACATTAATTAATTAATTGTTTTGTTTTATTCATTTTAGGTTAACCTATCCCAAGTTCTACCCATTCAAACACAAGAACAAAGAAGAATGATGCATGATCCTTTCCTAGGTCTCTACCCTGCAACTAGAATAACCTCATTTAGTAACCATTGTAACATTAAAGGTCCGTGCATCAGATCACAGGGGGGCCTAAATGCCTATGTCTCAGCTGGTCTCCAGTGTTTACATCACTTTTTAAACTTTACTAACACTTTTTCCCTACCAACCCATGCAATATCACCTATGCCTAACACCAAAATCCATCCAATCCCTCAACCAGACCTCTGATACCACTTTTTCACAACCACCTCCCCACAAAGTGTACCCCTCTTAGGCTGGAAATGTGATAAGGGAGATAATGACCCCCGAGTCCTGCCTCTAGTATGCCCTGAGTTGGCGACTAGCACCGAGGGTATAGTAAACACACAAATGTGAGGTATTAACCTCTAAGATAACACATGAGAAAGAGAGATATAAGAAAGAAACCAACCAAATACAACTCATAAAACAATATAAAAGAAATCCCAAGTACATATATGTAATTTCATGAAAAAATACTACAACTGAAAGGGAAAAACTGCAAGTATCAAAGGAAAGTAAAAAACAACAGTAACCATGAAGCACAAATAGCTCCTGCAACCCCAAGATAGTAGAAACCATCATGATCTCCAACCTTCTCAAAGTGACCTAAAAACAGTTTATATATATGCATAGGGTGAGTATAAGAGTATACTCAGAAGGATCCTCCCTGGAGCCTCTCCTGCACATGTAAAGAAAGCATACTAAAGCACAGTGAACAACAAGTGAAACTTACTCGTCACCTAAAAATGTATACCAAGTTCCTAGCCTCACCATGGATAATATCACCAAGTATCACATAAAAGAGTATATAATATAATAAATAATATCAAGGGTACCCCACTATTACGTCCCCACTAGTTTTCTGCTTTACCCCAACGTTGCACGTCCTAAGCATCTCTCTCCAAAAAGGCTTGCCTGCAGACACCTAGGTGAAGCACCACAACATGAACCTTGTGAAACAAATCCACCACATCCATATAAGAAAAGTAACCAGGTAGTTTTCGAGAGCCACCACAGCTCGCATAATGTGTATCATACGTCAGGAATTGTAACTCAAGCTATTACAACCCATACACCGAGTAAGGATCCTCAATCCATCACAACCAATACATGTTACACCTATAGTAGTCTATAGGAAACTATATCCAGAATATATGTGTGTGAATAACCAAAATCCATTATAGCCCTCTACAGACATATATGGGTAAAACTAACCACTCTGCAGATCGGCACAAGTAACTACCAAGAGAAGAGAGCGGGGACAAAGAGGGTAGTCATCCATCCATCCTCCCATCGGAATGTTGGGGAAAACACCCCCCAGAGCTCAGAATCCCCAGGGTGTCAGTTTCCCTAACTGACGGGGTGGAGTATCTTATAGAAACACAAAAAGTATAGAAATATACTATAGCTCACAACCACACTATGGGAATAACCTAGTCTTAAACTCAACTGGAGCTAACGTCTCTCGGACTCCTAGCTTCCAATTCTAAGACTAGGTATCCTATAAGCACACAACCATTGAAATATACTTAATACATCACTTCATTCCCTTTTTAATAGTTGCACTTTAGGTCAATTAATTCTTTAAACATTAATTAACCATTAGAAATTTCCACATTATATTTCATTTTCATCACATCCAAAGTCCATTGTTCCTTTAAAATTGCAACCTCAGTATTGCATCCCAGCAAGCTCCAACCCCATGGGTTAACATCATTTATTAGATCATTTATTATCAGCATTACTTTCCCATATTTCTAGGAATTCTAGAAAAACATTCTCAGCTATTAAACACAAGGGGGATCGACACAGTGATTAGATGAACTACTCATTGTGTCTTTGTCGGCTATAGCAAGAGCATATACCCATCCCCCCCTCAGGAATCTAAACATGGAAATCACATGACATACCCCCACGTGTCTTCGCCCCTTTCGGAAGGAGGGTAAGCAAACCAGCTACCATGAGCAGTGGGTAAATTAAGGAAGATAAACAACCAATAAGAAACATCAAGCATCCAAACATTCACATCCAACCTGTTCCATCATCTCTGGTGTCCTCCCCAATACCCACATGCATAAAATGATGCATCTCGCCACTCTAGGCATCAACTGTTTCCATAACCAATAGGCCTCCCTACCCCCATATATCAAAATAGCCTTCCAGGATTACATCACAACACAAGAAGCAGGAAAACAAACATCATATCAACTAGTCTCTTAGCCCTTAAGAAAGCAGGAGGGTAACTCAGAACCCTAGGAGGCATTATCTAGTATCAAACAACCATTCATTTAATCCATCTAGAATTAACCGATTTGTTAATTGCAGGTTCCAACTACGGGAAGCATAAGTAAGTTATCAAAAATAATTAATCATGCTTACTGTATCAATTTGATTAACATAAAATTACAACAAGAAGAACTAGATTCATTTACATGCCTCTTTATCTTTAGCCAAACAATTATCAATTAATTCTATCTTTACATTCTTTAACAATTTCCTTCAAGAATGAAAAGCTAAACAAATAAAATATAACTATCACAATATATAGAAAAACAAGAGGCAATAACATAATATCAATATCAATTTATTTATCCATTTGAAATATTTATTATGTCAATTCCATTGTGATCTAGTGGGCTAAAAAATTCTAACTATACAGTTGCACATAAAAGAATATAGAAGAAATGAATCCCCTACCTCAAACGGTTCTTGACGTTCTTTATACAAGAACGATTCACACAACGGATTACGATCTACTCCCCCCATGACAACAGTATCCACCTGAGGATGCATAGAAACCACCACACTAATCAACACCCAAGAAAAATCCATTAGGAACATGGAGATACCATTCCAAAAAAAGGACAAGGAGAAACAGAAGGATATGAACCCAAAAGAATAACTGTAGATCATACCTTATATCGAAGATTGATTGATACTGCTTTGCTGCATCAAAATAGAGGGGAACCAATCCAAGGAGGCAAGTTTGATCACACAAATCCTACAGGGTGGAATAAAAGGTTCGAGCATCTTACACCAAAGAACAATAAGGAAGAACAAGGGAGGAATATATCTCATCCCTTTTGAATAATTAACAAAGCTACAGTTTAAGATATGATGGAATTTCCATTAAAAGTAGATTTCATTAAACCACGTGGTTTGACTAAGTAAAAGCATCCCGAGCCTTAGTAAAAATTAATATAGGAGTTATGGCCTTTTAATCAGACTTAGAGTCCTTAAAACAAGGATTTAAATACATTTTATGTCAAAGGAAACATCAAAGGGGAGAAACTGTAGGAAGCTGGAAACACTGATCATGAACATGAAATTTGGAAAAGGAAATAGAGGCTATTGTTGGACCTCACCGTTCTGGAAACACTGTTCATGAACTCAAAATTTGGAAAAGGAAATAGAGGCTACCGTTGGACCTCACCATTCTAGAAACACTATTCATGAACTCAAAATTTGGAAAAGGAAATAGAGGCTACTGTTGGACCTCACCATTCTGGAAATAGTGTTCATGAACTCAAAATTTGGAAAAGGAAATAGAGTCTACCATTGGACCTCATTGTTCTGGAAACACTTTTCATGAACTCAAAATTTGGAAAATGAAATAGAGTCTACCGTTGGACCTCACCGTTCTAGAAACGCTGTTCATGAACTTAAAATTTGTCAATGGAAATAGAGGCTACCATTGGATCTCACCGTTCTGGAAACACTGTTCATGAACTCAAAATTTGGAAAAGGAAATAGAGGCTACCATTGGACCTCACCATTCTGGAATCACTTTTCATGAACTAAAAATGTGGCAAAGGAAATAGAGGCTACCATTGGACTTTTCACATAATCCTACCATTGGACTGTTCACATAAGGCTACTATTGCATTGTTCACATAAGGATACCGTTTCACTGTTCACATAAGGATACCATTGTATTGTTCACATGCGGCTACTGATGACACTATTAGCATAAGGCTATTGATGACACTATTCATAGAACTGGAAACAATGTTCACAGAACTGGAAATTTGGAAAAGTGTTGGGGATATGTCACCTTGACCTCTCGGAACACCTCAGACACTAGATTTCTGCAAAGGAATGGACCAGAGAGGTCCAGGCCATTACAAAATTGATGTTCTATATTCTTGATTCAATACAGATATTTATTGATTGATTATGAATTTTAATTATGTTTTATCTTATTGATTCAATATATGAGGAATGAATTGGACATATATAAGTGACATGTGGTGCTTAATTATAGAGATCCACTCAATGAAACAACATGTCTCATGAGATAAACCAGTTAGCATTCCTTATTGGTTGATTATTTATTGTATGCATACCAAATTGTTGAATGTATCTTTTCAAAAGACCTCAGTGTTACGATTCATGATGTCATGGAAGAAGGCCTCGATGATAATATCATGAATGTCTGAAATTGTGAACTTCCTTCAGTGAGATTTTTTTTTATCATTATCCAGATGTTTACTTTTATTCATGGACATATTCCATACTCATGTTATTAATTAAATGTAATATTTATTTATTAATCACTCTTCTATATTGTTATGCCTTATTTACTCTTTATTTCTTTTGTTGTATTCTTTTTCTTACTGATCACCTAAGCTCACCCTTTATTATTTATTAATTTACCCATATTATGAAGATATAATCTATAACATCCCCTTTAACACCCGGAGTTTTTATGGGCATTTTTTTAAATGAACTAATTTTCATTGATGTTTTTCAATGCACTAAGTCAAATATTCCTTTCACATGACAATGACTTGGCGTACATTACATGCAACATCGAGTTTTACCAAACAACAATATATTATTAAAATATTATATTAAGTTTTAACCTAGCCGTTAAGCTAGCAGTTATGAATAGTAATAACTAATTTATGAATACATATGGTTCAAACAAATATAAAATGAATTCATTAGTTACAATGAACCAATTGAATATAAAGGGAATATTTATATATAAAACTATTTTTATGCTCATAAAGTTGTTTTATCCTAATAAATTAAATTAATTAAAATTAGTGAGTGATATTAAGGTAATATATATATATATATATATTATTCAATCAAATATAATTTATATTCACAAAATAGATTTTATAGGCATAATATAATGACAAATCCAATTTTATACATAAAAACCTATATTTTTATTAAGGAACTTTTACCACCTTTTGATGGAGAACCTATTTTAAATATAAATTTTAGAAATTTTTTATTTAAAAATAAACTTAATTTTTGAAATATAAACATAAAAAATAGGTTAGGGAGAATTTTTGGTAATTTTTCTGTGAAGTTTTATTTTTTAATAAATAGATAAAAATATTGAATTTTAACTCAAAACTTGTTTTTAATATAATTTATTTATATAGTTAAATTATATTTTAATTTGTTTTTAAAGTTTAATTAGATTAAATTTTTATCAATAAATCCAATTTAGGTTATTGGAATAAATTTCATTTTGAATTTGACTATAAAAACATAGCAAATTTTTGAATGTTTTTACTTTAAAAACCCGTATTTTCATCTCGTCTGTGGGATTATATTTAAATTAATTTTTGCCACTTATGTGCTTGGAATTTGGAAAAAATGGATTTCATATTTTGAATCAAAATAATTTATAATTTATAATAAGTTCAAATTATTTTTTTTACCAAAAATATTAGTGAAAGTAATTAAAATTAATTACAACGATGAAGGTTAAATTAAGATTAATAAGAGACTAAACCATAAACTTAATGGAAAAAATGACCTATACACTTGTCCAAAATCTATTTTATGGCCATATTTAGACCCTATACTCAATTTTATTTACTTTGGACCATTATTGGATCCAATTTTAAAAAAAACGTGGGTGGGGTTTCCCTTTTCCAAAATAATACAAGAGTGTCACTCCTCTATTATAAAAGGTCTCATATTCTCCCACCTCCACACACATATCTAGACACTTAATTTCCACCAATTTTTTCCCAAATATATAATCAAAATACCACACTTCCTTCTTGATGCCTCCCTTGGGAATAAATCCTTCCGAGGAAGCTCTTTGGTGCAAACTAAAAGGAGTTACCTGATTAAGAGGTAGCACCCTCCCTCAAACTCTTTTATTTTATTTTATTTATCCACACCCTAAAATATCCTTATTCCATAATTTTATAAAAAAATTATCCTTAATATACTAGGATGTTTTTATTATAAGTTTTATAGCTACACTTACACACACTTCCATCTAATTGGTAACAAACATACTGTTTATGTGTAAGACGAACTACTGCCTCACTAAACGATGATTGTTCATTTTTAATTTACCACCTCTCATGGTGGAAATTATGATGGAAAATATATTTATATATGTTATATATTATATTTATTATGTCTTTAAGCCTTTTCAATTCCTTTAAAATACATATCTTTATACTTTCCATTTTGTGTTAATATGATAATTTCGTTTGAGGAAGTGTGGACTATCGTCCCCTCAAAGCGATGTGATTCGTTCATACACTAAATGGAATGTATTAAGGATGGGTTTAGTGAATATATATGATATAATAAATATATTCTAATAATTATATATATACATATATACATATATTACTTTTATTTTCTTTCATTCAATGCGACAGTTAAACAGAAATAACATTCATGCGTACGTACGACTTATTGTCTCTATGAATGCTTTATTCCATTTCATAATTATATATTATATGGATTATTATAATACACATAGAGTAAATATAAATTATATTTAAATCATGTTTTACATTCTGGAAACCATGATATAAGTATAAGGACCAAATATATAACAAATTAAGACACATGTGAAAAATAAGGAGGATATTACCTGAAGTAAAAACTTAACATAGAATTGTTAAAAAGAGGGTAATATAAATCCATAAAAAACATATATGGTATTATAATTAATAAAATGGTTTTGTGATTTATTTATAATAAATTTATATTTATTATTCATGATGTTTGAATGAGTACGATGAGAGTCAAGACACAAGGTAAAGGAATTTCATGTCAATTTTTATATCTGTGAGATACATGCCATGTTCACCACTCTTTTCTTTAGTGTGGTGTATATACTACTCATGAATGTATTCTATGATTATTATTAATAAATTTATGGGTATTTAAATATCCATTCTATTATCTTTATTTAATGGGTTTTATGTTTCTAATTTTTTTAAGAGTCTTTTGTAAGTTTTCATGGAAAACGATTTTGAAATGGTTTTTAAGATTCTTTATAAGTTTCAAGGGAAATGGTTTAAAAAATGTTTTCAAACTTCTATTATATGTTTTCAATACTATTTTCCAAGAATATAGGTTTAAAAAGGTTTTATTTTTTAAAAAATAATTGTTCAAAGAAGAAGGATATTTTCCTCAATAAATTTTTTTAAAAGATCTTTCAAAAAAAATTCCATATAAGATAACATCCATTGATGTTACTAATGAGTTTCTTGTAAATGATCTAAAGATTCCCTTCATATTTTTTATCTGAATGGTTTATTCTTTATTTCATGGTGTTTATGAAAACCTTTTCTCTTTCATGGGTTATATGTTTATGAAATCTATTTTTCTTTCAGGGGTTATGTTTTTGATTAAATTATTATGAAACTTGTATCTTTTTCCTAAAGTTATGATATGATTACATGTTTATGATAACGATTTAATTTCATGGGTAATTATATGATTATTTATGCTTTTTTAGAACATGTATGTATGATTTCATTATGATATTGGTGGGACCTATATCTCCCTCTAATGAATTGGGTAAATATTTATATCTCATGAGATAGACTAAGATGGTCTTGTGAGTGAACCTTAACTACTAAGATGGCCATGGGAGTGAACCATGACTACCAATATGGTATGAGGAGCGAACTCATACTACTAATATGGCCATGGTAGTGAACCATGAATACCAAGATGGTATGGGGAGTGAACCTATACTAATAATATGGTCTTGGAAGAAATGCCTTGGATACTATGAAAATAATATTATATGCTATGTGTTTTCCACAATTCCATGTTTTATTCCTATGTTATGATATCATAGATTATGTTCCTAATTTACTTATGATTTATGCCTTATTAATTATCATTATATATTCCATGATACATGTTTATGATCGTTGATATACATTGTATGATCTTCAAATGTTTTGATCACATTCTCATACCCCTATGCTCATGTTTATACTTACATGTCTCCATTATTTACCCTTACTGATCATCTAAGCTCACCCATTTTTATGTTATCTTCCCCATATCATGAAGATATGTATTTTTTTATGTGTATAATAAGGGTGATAGTCAAGAAGAACCTAGTGGAAGATAATGAAACTTCCTTATGTACCTGTGTTTATGTTTCTAGGTGTCAAAAGGCACTAGACTAGTATGGTCTTTGGGTGTCTATTTGAATTATGTTTTAAGTATTCTAAAAATTTTATGTAATGTTAATGTCTATAAAGGATGGTTTTTTATAGCTTTTATCAGAGAAAAGGTTTAGTTTACCTTGGGAAACTAGGATAAGAAAACCTTAGTGAGAACCCTAAGGAAATGTCTAATGATAAGTCTAAGGATAAGGAAAAGAATAGAAAAATGTAATGGAATTTTGGTAAAGGATAGATTGAGTGGTTTCCTAGAAATACATCCATGTATAGATACTTCAAGTGTATGTAGATCTAGAATAAATTTACCTAGGGGTAAGAACTCTAACAAGATATCCCAGTCCTGACTTAGGGTAATCTGATACATGATAATGAGTCATGCTGCACACCTGGTTTGACACTCTCATGTGATATGCTTTAGGAATTCACAAACTCTTCAAAAACCATCAGGAAAGACTTAAATTTAAAAAATTCTGAATAAATTAGGATAAACTAATGTGTCATATATTAAGAAAGGTGTCATAATTTAGGCATCCAATAAGAGACTTTTCAGGATTATTGGGTTCCTAATTATGATAACTATTTATTATTCTATGATTTTGGTTTTATTAAATGGTTCAAACCCAAGGGAATCACATTAATGGTGATTTCAATGGAAAATTCAATGATTGTCCTCCTAAGAAAAAGAGGGAACAAAATTCTATTGATACTTTCATAAGGAAATGTCCACCTTCTTTCAAAAAGACTTAAGATCCACTTGTTTCTGAAAAATAGATTAGTACTACTGAAAAGATATTATCCTTTCTCATGTTTTCATAGCATAAGAAATTTATTCTGGATGTTTATTATTTAGAAGGTGAATTGGACCAGTGGTGGACTCTAATATAGAAAATGAGGTAGGAATATTTGATTTAATCCGTATATTGGGATTAGTTCAATAACTTATTTTTTTAATAAGTAATTTCCTTGGATTCTTTGAACCAAGATAGAGAAAGAGTTCCTTGAGTTGAAGAAAAGGGATGATGAATCTATTAGTACCTACGAGGATAATTTCACAAGACTTGTGAGGTACACTTCATGAATTATTATCCAACCTAAAATTAAAGTTGATAGGTTATTCGGTGGATTAAATACAAGTCTCAGAAGGGTGTTTTCCATAAGAGATGTTAGTAGATATGAAGAGATTGTATTATGTACAATAAATTTTGAAATGGAGGTTGGATTCATGTATCAATGCAATGGTTTTGACAATAGAAGTACGATTGAGTTTAAAGAAAAATATAAAAACCATGAAGAGAAGAAGATGAGATTTTTTTATGCTCTAAGTGTGGGAAGAATCATGGGGGAAATTTCTTTAAGGGGTCTAATAAATGTTTTAAGTGTGGATGTTAAGGCCAAAGGGAATTTGATTTCTGAATTGATGGTAAGAAGTTAGCTAATGGTTTTAATGGAGAAAAATTGGTACATAATGCACCTACCACACTTAAATGCTACAAGTGTAAGGAGAATGGGAATTATGTTATCCAGTGCCCAAACCCAAGGGCTGGTGATGATGATCAGCATCAGCAACCTCTTAAGTTGATGGAAAAGTGGAAATCTCATGAAATGTTTATTTATGATGAGGGGTGTGATAATGACGTGGTAAAAGTTACACTTACCATCCACTCTAGAACTGATAATGATTTATTTGATTTTGGATCTACCTACTCATTCATATATAAATAATTTTCTAAGGGTGTTAAGATTCCACCAAAATGATTATATGTGGAATTAGCAGTTCAAACCCCTAATGGTATGATGATTTCATCCCAAGTCTATGATTCATCTCTGGTTGATGTTTGTGGGAATGTGATTCTTGAAAATCATTTCATTATTCCTTTGATTAAATTTTATGTCACCTTAGGCATGGATTTTATTTCTATACATAAATCCCACATTAATTTTTGAGGAATGGAAATTAAATTTGATATTTCAGACCCTTCTATGATCGTCCATCAATGTGATGATAAGTATGAACTTCCTGTGGAGATTACATCCATTGTATGGGTATTAATCCCTATTCAAAAGGGAAATTTATCTCAAATGGTTGGGGATAAAATAGACATCTATGATATTCCCATTGTTTGAGAATTTGTGGTTGTATTTCTGGAAGATTTTTCTAGCCTTCCACCAAAACATGAAGTTGAGTTCTCAATAGAACCCATACCTAGTTCAAAACCAATTTCAAAGACTCCCTATAGAATAGATCTGATTGAGTTGTAGTAATTGAAGAAGCAAATCCAAGAAAACATCGAAAATGGATTCATTTTGCTAATTGTGTCACCTTGGGGTGCACTGGTTCTTTTTGTGAAAAATAAAGATGGATCAATGCGACTCTTAATTGATTATCAAGATTTAAACAAGATCACAATCAAGAAAAAGTATCTTCTCCCCCGTATTGATTACTTTTTTGATCAACTATGCAGATCTAAATACTTTTCCAAGATTGACCTTCAATCTGGATGTTATCAATTGAGGGTCAAGAAGGAGTATATACCCAAGACGATATTCTGTACAAGGTATGGACACTATAAATATAGAGTTATTCCTTTTGGTCTTACTAATTCCCCTACTATGTTCATGGATTTGATGAATATAGTCTTTATATATTACCTTGAACAGTTTGTGATAGTCTTTATAGAAGATATTATTATCTATTAAAAGAGAAAATAAGAGCATGAATAACACTTGAGAATTTTGCTAAAGACCCTAAGGAAGGAGAAAATATATGAAAATTTTGAAAAGTGTGAATTTTGGATACAAAAGGTTTCATTTTTAGGTCACATAATCTCAAGAGATAGTACAACAGTAGATCCATCAAATAAGGAGGCTATTGAATGCTGGCCTAGACCAACCATAGTGACATAGATTTGTATATTTCTTGGTTTAGTAGGATATTTTTGACAGTTTGTGGATAATTTCTCATGACTATCTAATCCTCTAACCAGGTTAACTCAAAAAGGTTTCAAGTTCCTCTGGGAAATTGAATGTGAGTAAAATTTCAAGGAACTGAAGAAAAGGTTGTTCAGTGCACCTATACTTACATTACCCTATAGTGGATAAGGGTTTGTAATTTATAATGATACATAAAATAAGGGATTGGGATGTGTTATTATGAAAAATAACATGGTTATAGGATACGCCTCACGATAGTTGATGTTTCATGAGAAAAATTACCCAACTCATGATTTGGAGTTAGCAGTGGTAATTTTTGAATTAAATATATGGAGGCATTATATTTATAGAGAAAATTGTGATATATATACTTATCCTAATAGTATGAAATATATATTCACACATAAGTAGATGAACATATGTCATAGAAGATGGTTGGAGATGATAAAGAATTATGACTGCTCAATACATTACCACCCTGGTAAAGAGAACAAGGTGGACGATTATTTAAGTCAAAAGGATCATGCTAGATTATCCATGATGAGGATCACAAAAGATCCAATATTTTTATATTTTAAAAGGATGTATCTAGAAATACTGAAGTAAGGGGGAAAAGATTATCGTTCTCAAATGAATGTTAAACCATTTATCCAAGTGAAGATTAAGGTGGAACGGAAGCGTGATTTAGAGATACAAAAGAAATTTATAAATATTCCTAATTTTAACCATGATTAGGATAGAATGATAAGGTTCAAGAACCATGTATTTTTTCCTTCCATACTAAATTTGAAGGAGATATTAGTGGAAGATCATAATTATTCATTCTCTATTCATCCTATAAGTATGAATATGTATAAGTATTTGAAAGAATATTTATGGTGGGATGGAATTAAGAGAGAAATAATAGAGTCTGTATCTCAGTGCTTGGTATTCCAGCATGTTAAGGCTAAAAGAAAAAAGTCAAAAGGGATGTTTCATCCATTACCCATACCAGAACATAAATGGGAGAACATCAATATGGATTTTGTCATTAGACTACCAAAAACCTATAATGGTTTTAATTCTATATGGGTGGTAGTCGAGCACCTTAAAAAGTCATCACACTTCATTACTATTAGAGAAGATTTATCTCTATATCAGCTTTCCAGGATATACATTAAGTAAGTGGTAAGTTTTTTTGGGGTACCACATTCCATTGTATCATATTGGGATCCGAGGCTCACCTCAAAGTTTTGGAAGAGTCTTCAAAAATCATTTGATACAAAATCATGTTTCAACACTTCTTTTTATCATCATATGGATGGTCAATATAAAAGAATAATTCAAACCATATAGGATATGTTGAGATCTTGTTTGTTAGATTTAAAAGGTGGTTGGGATCAACACCATCCTCTAGTTGAGTTTTCATACAAAAATAGCTTTCACTCAATCATTTAGATATCACCTTATGAATCCCTATATGGGAAGATATGTATATCTCCAATGTGTTTCGAAAAATATGAATAAATAAATCTATTGGGACCTAATATTTCTGAATAAATGGTAGAGAATTTTTGAGACATTAAGAAACATACCAAGGAAGATAAAGGTTGGAAAAAAGTTATGATAATAACCATTAGTGTGATCTAGAATTTGAAATTAGTGAAAAGGTGTTTCTACAAATCTCTCCTTGGAATAAGGTTATGAGATTTGGGGAGAAATGGAAACTAATCCCTAGGTATATATATCCTTTTGAGATTCTTGATTGTATCAAGATGGTAGCCTATCGCTTAGAACTTCCTCCAAATCTCACTCAAGTCCATGATGTGTTCAATGTATCTCTCCTAAGGAAGTACATACCCGACCTTTCACATGAACTGAACTCAGAGGTCATACCGCTGTCATAGGATCTTTCTTATGAGTGGAAACCATTTGAAATTATGGATCATACATAGAAAGCACTATGAAATAAGACCACTCACCTGGTCAAAGTTTTATGGAGAAATCACCATTTAGAGGAAGCTATGTGAGAACTTGAGGATACGATGAAGCAAAAGTATCCTCATTTTTTGTACCAGAATAGAGAGTTTTGAGGGTAAAATTAATTTTAAGGGGGGTGGAATGTAACACAATGAGTTTTTATGGACCTTTTTTTTCCAAATAAATTAATTTTCATTGATGTTTTGTAATGCACTAAGTTAAAAATTTCTTTCACACAACACCGACTTAGTGTATATTACACACAAAACTAGGTTTTACCAAACAAAAATATATTATTAAAATATTATATTAAGAATTAACCTATTCTTTAAGTTAGTAGCTATGAAAATTACTAACTAACTTATGAAAACCTATGGTTTTCAAAAATATAAAATTAATTCATTAGTTATAATGAAAAAATTGGGGAATATTGATATAGAAAACTATTTTTATGCTCACAAAGATGATTTATCATAATAAATTTAATTAATTACAATTATTGAGTGATATTAAGGTAATATATATATATATATATATTAAATAAAATATTTTTTATATTCATCTAATAGATTCTATAGGCATAATATATGAACAAACCAAATTTTTCACATAAAAAACCTATATTTTTATTAAGGTACTTTTATCGCCTTTTGATAGAGAAACTATTTTAAATATAAATTTTGGAACTTTTATAAATTTTATATGTCAAAATAAACTTATTTTTTGAAATAAAAACATAAAAAATATGTCAGGGTGAATATTTGGTATTTTTTTCTTTGATGTTTTTTTTAATTAATAGTTAAAAATACTGAATTTTAATTCAAAAATGTTTTTTCAACTAATTTATTTATATATTTAAATTATATTTTAAGTTGGTTTTAAAGTTTAACTAGATTAATTTTTTTATAAATCCAATTTAGTTCATTTTAATCAATTTCATTTTGAAATTTACTATAAAAACATAGCAAACTTTTGAACATTTTTACCTTAAAAACCCACATTGTTGTCCCGTCTAGGAGATTATATTTAAATTAATTTCTAAAAATTATTTGTTTTTAATTTGTAAAAAATGGATTAAATATTTAGAATAATCATAATTTATAATGTCTAATAAGTTTAACATAGTTTCTGACCAAAATATTAGTGAAATTAATTAAAATTAATTACAACGATTATGGTTAAATTAAGATTAATAAGGGACTAAACCATAACCTTAAGGCCCAAAACGACCTATAAACTTGTATAGAAGACATTTTATTGACATATTTATACCCTATAATAACTTTTATTTATTTATTTTGTCATTATTGGATCCAATTTCAATAAAAAACGTCGGTGGGGTTTCCCTTTTCAAAAATATTGTAAGAGTGTCGCTCCTCCTCCATTATAAAAGGCCTCCTCTCCTCCCAATTGAACACAACTCTCAAGCAACTTAAGTTTGAAAAAAAAATGATCAAATATATCCCCAAAATACCTCACTTAATCCTTTAATCCTCCCTTGGGTATAAATCCTTCCAAGGAATCCCTTTGGTGTAAATCAAAATGAGTTACCCGATTAAGAGGTAACACCCTCCCTCAAACTCTTTTCTTTTATTTTCTTTCTCCACTAAATAAAATATTATTATTACATAATATTACAACAAAAAATATATAAATAATATAATAGTATGTTTTTATTCTATTTTTTATACCTACACTTACACACACTTCTATCTAATGGGTAACGAACATACTGTTATGTGAACGGCTAACTATCTTCTCACTAAACGATGATTGTTCATTTTTCCTTTACCGCCTCTCATGGTAGAAATTATGATGGAAAATAAATTTATATATTTTATATATTATATTTATTATTTCTTTATTCTTCTATAATTCCTTTACAACATATATCTTTATACTTTCCATTTTGTGTTAATACGATAATATCGTTTGAGAAAGTGTGGACTACCGCCCCGTCAAAGCGATGTGATTCATCCATACACAACATGGAATGTATTAAAGATGGGTTTAGTGAATATATATGATATATATTATATAATAAAGAAAATTTAATAATTATATATATACATATATGACTTCTACTTTCTTTCTTTCGACACAACAATTAAACAAAAATAGCGTTCATGCATACGTATGGCTTACTGTCTCCATGAATGTTGTATTCCATTTGATACTTATATATTCTACATATTATTATATTAAAAATATAATTAATATAAATTATATTTAAATCATGTTTTAAATTCTATAAATCATCATATAAGTATAAGAACCAAAGATATAACAAATTAAGACACATGTGAAAAAGAAAGCGGATATTACCCGAAGTAAAATATTAACATAAAATTGTTAAAAAAAAGGTAATATAAAGCCATAATAAAACCATATATGGTATTATAAATAATAATATGGTTCTATTATAGATTTATAATAAAACTATATTTATTATATAGGAGATTTTAATGAGTAGGACGAGAGTCAAGACACAAGGTAAGGGAATTTCATCTCACTTTTTATATCCTTGAGATACATGCAATGTTCACCACTATTTTATTTTGTGTGGTGTATATAATTATCATTAATGTATTATATGATTCTTATTATTATATTTATTGGTATTTCTATATCCATTATATGATCTTTATTTAATGGGTTTTATGTTTCAAAATGTTTTCAAGAGTCTTTTGTAAGTTTTCAGGGAAAACGATTTCGAAATAGTTTTCAAGATTTTTTATAAGTTTCAAGAAAAATGGTTTTACTTTTTTTTTCAAGAATATATTATAAGTTTTCAAGATTATTTTTAAACAATATAGTTTTAAAAAGTTTTTATGATTTAAAAAATTATTTTTCAAAGAAGTAGGATATTTTCATCAAGAAATTTTTTTAATAGATCTTTCAAAATTATTTCCGATCTAAGATAACATTCATTGATGTTATTCATGCCTTTATTGGAAATAATATAAAGGTTCCATTCATACTCTTTATCTAAATGGTTTATTCTTTATGTCATGGTATTTATGAAACTCATTTCTCTTTCATGGGTTATATGTTGATGAAATCAACTTTTCTTTCACGGGTTATGTTTTTGATAAAATGATTATGAAACTTGTATCTTTTTCTAATTGTTATGATATGATTACATGTTTATGATATACATTTCATGTCATGGGTTATGATATTATTATTTATGATTTTGTGGCACGTGTATGTATTATTTCATTATGATATGGGTGGGACCTATATCTCCCTCCAATGCATTAGGTAAATATTTATATCTCATGAGAGAAACTAATATAGTCTTGGGAGTGAACCTTGACTACTAAGATGGCCATGGGAGTGAACCATGACTACCAAGATGGTATGAAGAGTGAATCCATGCTATTGAGATGGAAATGGGAGTGAACCATGAATACCAATATTATTTGGGGAGTGAATCCATACTATTAAGAAGTTCTTGGAAACAATTCCTTTGCTACTTTGGAAATCATATTATTTACTTACGTGTTTGACAAAATTCCATGATTTATTCCTATATTATGATATCATGGAATATGTTCCTTATTTACTTATGATTTATGAATTATGAAATTTTAATATTTATGACGTGATACATGTTTATGATATTTGATATACAGGGTATGGTATTCAAATGTTTTGATTACATTTTCATACCCCTATGCTCATGTTTATGCTTATATGTCTCTATTATTTACCCTTAAAGAGCATCTGAGCTCACACCTTTTTATTTTTACTCCCCCTGATTATGAAGATATGTATTATGTTTCATGTGTCGATAGAGGTTCCTAGTTAATAAGAACCTAGTGGAAGATAATGTAGATCACTTATGTACCATTGTTTATGTTTCCAGGTTTCCAAAGGCACTAGACTAGTATGGTCTTTGGGCGTCTGTTTGTGTTATGTTTTAAGTATTCCCTAAAAGTGATGTAATTTTAATTTATGTAAAGACTAGTTTGTTATATCACAAAATCCATCACACTCTCATGTGGTTAGAAAGCGTTAGTTATGAGACATCAAGCACACCTCCCTGTATTCCAGAGGCTGCCGATTAGTAGTGGGGGTGTAAAGTGTATAGTGGGGAGAATATACCCCAGGTATGAAGTGTCATTGAAATATAAAAAAATCATAATAAGATGGAAATAATCAAAGTATACATATATCAAAAAAAATAATGAAATAAAACTGAATAATACAATAAATAATAAAGGAATAACGTAATGATGTTCTGGAATGTTACTAAATGTCATGCTAAAAATATATAAAAAAAAGAGTAGTATCACTACTAGAAATTGGGCCTATAGCGACTACCTTGAGACCTCTAGTGGAAGTTGCATTTGGCCCATCACTCTAGGGATATAGATACCACCATTGGCGGTCTCTATAAGTGACCCAAAATTCGGTCCACCGCAACTGCCTGGTGGTCGCTGTTGGGTGGGCCTAGAGCGACCGCCAATGGTGGTCGATGTAGGCATTGATCACCAATGGTGGTCACTATTGGTATTGACCAATAAAGACCGCCAATGGAGGCCGAAAACTTTGAGTTTTTAAAAAAAAAAATTAATTTATACATCCCATTTTCAGCAATCACAAAAACTATTTCCAAACAAAAGAAATACAGCTAAAACGACAAACAAAAACAATTCAAAATAGCATAAACATCAGATTCCTCAAAAATAGTAAATGACGGACATAATTCTTCACATACAACGATCCAAACAGCTCTAATGCACTCCAATATTCTGCTTCAATAAGCCTACAATAAGATACAAAAGAAACAACTAAAGAAAGAAAATGAAAATTGGACATATTAATTAAGTTAGTATATATATATAAATAAAATTGGTCCATTAGTTCAATAGTCTAATATTCCATTAGGCCATTTGGTCATTATGGTGTTACACTAATATTACACTAGGGCGTTAGTGCGTTAGCCTCCCCGAACAACCCCCCTCACTCTGGAACCACCCCACCCCCTGGATTATCCGCACCCCCGGACATCCCACCCACACCCCAAACAGCCCTGGACACCCCCCTCACCCTCAGATAGCCCCCCACCCCCGGACAGCCCCCACCCCCCGAACAACCCCCACCCCCCTGATAGCCCCCCACAAGGAGACGACACGTCATTAGGACGTGCGGTTTGCACGACATGACTGAATATGTGTTTTTTTAGGTGTTTGGTGCTCTTGAAAAGCATCCTTGGGGTGGTCAAAACCAGTTGAACGAACTTGGAATGCCATGAAATCGGACTAAAACAAAGGGTGGGTGAATTTTGAAATGGTTGGGCAGACGACACATCAATCAGAGGTTTCGTGTGACCACGGTGACCGAAAACGCACTCCCCATGTCGTAAATGGCCAAAACATGCGTTTAACGGTCAAATGCATACTGAATGACATCGGCATGACGTGAAATAACACGAGAACTCCCTAATTAATATTGGTGAGGTGTAAAAGGAGATGACACGTCATTCGGATGCGCGATTTGCGCGGCACGACTGAATATGTGTTTTTTAGGTGTTTGGCGCGCTTGAAAAGCATCCGTGGGTTGGTCAAAACCGGCCGAAAGACCTCAGAATGCTGTGAAATCAGACGAAAAAAATGGTGGGTGAATTGTGAAATGTTTGGGTAGATGACATGTCAATTGGAGGTGTCGTGTGACTGCGGTAACCAAAAACGCACTTTGAGTGTCGTAAATGGCCAAAACATGCGTTTAACGGTCAAATTCATAATGAGCGACATCGACATGATGTGAAATCACATGAGAACACCCTAATTATTATTGGTGAGGTGTAAGAGGAGATATAACATCCTTCAAACGTGCGGTTTTCATGGAACGACTTAATATGTGTTTTTTAGGTGTTTGGTGCACTTGAAAAGCATCCGTGGGGTGGTCAAAACTGGATGAACGAGCTCGAAATTCCATAAAATCAGACGAAAACAAAGGGTGGGTGAACTTTGAAATGGTCGGGTAGACAACACATCAATCAGAGGTGTCATGTGACCGCAGTGACTGAAATGCACTCCGTGTGTCATAAATGGCCAAAACATGCATTTAACGGTCAAATGAATACTGAATGACATCAGAATGATGTGAAATCACACAAGAATAACCTAATTATTATTGATGAGGTGGAAGATGAGACAACACATCATTCAGACGTGTGGTTTGTGCGGAAGAGTTGAATATGTGTTTTTTAAGTGTTTGGCGCGATTGAAAAGCATCCGTGGGGTGGTCAAAACTGGCTGAACGACCTTGGAATTCCATGAAATCATAAGACAACAAAGTTTTTGTGAATTGTGAAATGGTTGGGCATACGGAACATCAATCGGAGGTGTCGTGTGACCACAATTATTGAAAACGCACTCTGCATGTCGTAAATGGCCAAAACATGCGTTTAATAGACAAATGCATACCAAACGACATCAGCATGACCTGAAATCACACAAGAACACCTTAATTATTATAATTGATGTGTAAGAGGAGATGGAACGTCATTAGAATGTGCAGTTTGCACGGCACAACTGAATATGTTTTTTTTGGTGTTTGGCGCGCATGAAAAGCAACTGTGGGGTGGTCAAAACTAGCTGAACGATCTCGGAATGCCATGAAATCAGACGAAAACAAAGGGTGGTTGAATTTTGAAATGGTCGGGCAGACAACACGTCAATCAAAGGTGTCGTGTGACCGTAGTGACCGAAAACGCACTCCTCGTGTCGTAAATGGCCCAAACATGCGTTTAACGGTCAAATTCATACCGAATGACATCATCATGACATGAAATCACACGAGAACACCCTAATTATTATTAGTGAGGTGTATGAGGAAAGACATGTCATTCAGATGTGTGGTTTGAGTGGCACGACTAAATATGTGTTTTTTAGGTGTTCAGCGTGCTTGAAAAGAGTCCGTGGGGTGGTCAAAATCCGCCTAACGACATTGGAATGCCGTGAAATCAGACGAAAACAAAGGGTAGGTGAATTGTGAAATGGATAGGTGGACGAAACATTAATCGTAGGTGTCGTGTGACTATTGTGACCGAAAACGCACTCTGAGTGTCGTAAATGGCCAAAACTTGCGTTTAACGGTCAAATGCCTACCAAACGACATAAGGATGACTTGAAATCACACAATAACACCATAATTATTATTGGTGATGTGTACGAGGAGACGACATGTCATTCGGACGCACGGTTTTCACAGAACGACTGAATATGTGTTTTTAGGTGTTTGGCGCGCTTGAAAAGCGTCCGTGGGGTGGTCCAAACTGACTGAACGATCTCAGAATGCCATGAAATCAGATGAAAACAAAGGGTGGGTGAATTTTGAAATGGTCATGTAGACAACAGTCAATCGAAGGTGTTGTGTGATCGTAGTGACCGAAAACGCACTTCGTGTGTCGTAAATGGCCAAAACATGTGTTTAACGGTCAAATGCACACCGAACGACATCGACATGTCCTTAAATCACACGAGAACACCATAATTATTATTGGTGATGTGTAATAGGAGATGTCACATCATTCGGATGCATGGTTTGCACGACATGACTGAATATGTGTTTTTTAGGTGTTTGGCGCGCTTGAAAAGCGTCCGTGGGGTGGTCAAAACTGGCCGAACGACCTCAGAATTCCATGAAATCAGATAACAAAAAAGGGTGGGTGAGTTGTGAAATGGTTGGGCAGAAGGTATGTCAATCGGAGGTGTTGTGTGACTTCGGTGATCAAAAACGCACTTTGTATGTCGTAAATGGCCAAAACATGCGTTTAACAGTCAAATGCATACCGAACGACATCGGCATGACGTGAAATCACATGATAACACCCTAATTATTATTGGTGAGGTGTAAGATGATAAGACACATCATCCGGATGTGCGATTTGCACAACATGACTGAGTATGTGTTTTTTAGGTGTTTGGGGCACTTGAAAAGCGTTCACACTACTACAAAATAAAGCTATAGCCACGGTTTGGATCTGTGGCTATAGGCCCAAAAACCGTGGCTATAGGTTATAGCCACGGTTTCATAAACCGTGGATGGTATTGTCGTGGCTATAGGGTAAAACCTATAATCACGGTTTAAAACCGTGGCTAGAGCCCTATATCCACGGTTTGAACCGTGGCAACAGCCTATAGCCACGGTTTTCAAACCGTGGAAGAATCTTATGTCTGGAAATACATATAGCCACAGTTTAAAACCGTGGATATAGGCCTTTTCCATGGTTCTAAACCATGGCTATATGCCTTTTTCCACGGTTTTAAACCGTGGCTCTATGTCTCCCCATTCCATAAAAAAAACAGCCCCCACCTACCTCCTTCCCTAGCACTGCCCCCTGCACTCCCCACAGCCCACTACTCACACCCCTGCCCACTGCACCTCCCCCTCCCCAGCCCACTGCATCCCCCCTGCACACACACCCTGTCCCCAGCACACCCCCTGCCCCCTGCACTTCCCCCCTGCCCACTTCACTCCCCCCCCGCCCACTGCAAACCCCCCTGCCCCCAGCAAACCACCCCTGCCCCCTCACCCTGTCCCCTACACTTCCCCCCATCAAACCCCCCTACTTCGGTCGGTTAGCATTGCTATAGTTGCGGGCCACAAGCATTCGGCCCAACCGGATCAGGCAACACCAATCCAACAAAATCCTCATCCGCATTTTCGTTCACATGTTATGAGATTGGTGAGTATCCAATTGAAGACCATTTTATATTTTTCCAGCTTGAGAACATCATTTTCAGTTCAACAATGCTAATCATTAAAGGTTTGTTGGTCATAATAATGTGCCTAAGGGCTTTGACTGTGGGAGGGTTCCCATGCCCATGGAAATTCCAGAAAAAATCTTTATTTATTAAGAGCTGACTTGCCTCTGGTCTGAGTCCCCCCTTTCTTCATGTTGTTCAATTTATTGGATTTAGTGTTCTCTTTAGCCTTGCCTTTAGAGGCCTTATCCTCAGGACATTCATCAGTTTACCTAGAGGAAGGGGGAGATTCATCCTTCCCATTTATTTAAATTGTTATATCTTTGGATGGAGAAAATTCATCTACATCTTCCACCCATGATTTCCCACTTAGAGGCAAGAATTTCTTTAGAGAGTGAGCAAAGACTATGTCTATGGCTCTTGAAACTCGCCTTTTTCTTGATTTCGCAGGCTCTACCTAAGTAAAACAGTCCCATTTATAAGAATCCTGTCCAACCAAATATGAAGTAGGCAAGGCAGATGCATGCCCAGAACCAGCACTATGCAATTGTGTGTCTAGGACTACTTCATCATAGCCATATATAGTAGCACTTAGGTTCTCCTACTATCCACTAAGTGACTCGCCTGAACCATGTAGGTCCTACCCAAAATTTTTGATTTTCACCTTATGTCTAGGCATGGTCGCAGTAGGCATTTGTGAGTCTGGGACAACTTCATCAGAGCCACATTTATTAGTTCTGAAGTTCTCCTGCTTTCCATCAAGAGCCTAGTCTTAGTTGTGTATTTCCTGGCCTGAGTTGTGGGTCTACTCATTCTATTCTAAAGAATCATTAGATGGGGCCTTATAAGCCTGTTTAGAGACCACAATCAGTTGATGCGGCTGGGCAGTCATATAGGACACTGGGATATCTTCATGCACACCACGGAGCTCGACCCGCGATAGTTATGGGCCACAAGAATTCGGCCCAACCGGATCGGGCACCACCAATCCAACACCCCCCCCGGCTAGACCCCCTGGATAGCAGCCCCCCTACAAATCCCTTGCACATCCCTTGCCCCCCTGGACAGAAGCCCCCCCCCCCCCACACACATCCCTTGCACCCCCCTGGATAGAAGCCCCCCCCCCCCCCCCGCTAGACCCCCCTGGACAGCCCCCCCCCCCCCCCCCCCACATCCCTAGCACCCCCTGCTGGACCCCCTGGATAGCAGCCCCCCCACCCCCTGCTGGACAGCAGCCCCATCCCCCTAGACAGCAGCCCCCCCCCCTTTGGACCCCCTGGACAGAAGCACCCCCTGCAGGACCCCCCTGGACAGCAGCCCTCCCCCCTGTTGTACATCCCCCCCTCCCACACACACATCCCTTGCACACCCCTTGCCCCCCTGTACAGCAGCCCCCCTGCTGGACCCTGCTGAACAGCCCCCCCCCCACACATCCCTTACACACCCCTTACCCCCTGGACATCCCCCCCGGACAGCACCCCCCCGGACCCCCTGGACAGAAGCCCCCCCCCCCACCCGCTAGTCTCCCCTGGACAACAGCCCCCCTGCTGGACAGCCCCCCTGCTGGACCCCCTGGACAGAAGCCCCCCCTGCAGGACCCCCCTGGACAACAGCCCTCCCTCCCCCCCACCCCCCCCCCCGCTGGACCCCCTGGACAGCATCCCCCCTGCTGGACCCCCTTTGACAACCCCCCCCCATCCTACTGGACCCCCCTGGACAGAAGCCCCCCCCCCCCCTTGCAGGACCCCCCAGGACAGTAGCCCCCCCTACTGGACAGCACCCCCCCCCACATCCCTTGCACACCCCTTGCCCCAATTTTCAGGTTAGAGGTGATGAAGTTTAAAATTGTTGGAGGAAAGGAAAATGTGGGACCAACTAAACAATTGAGGTTCAGGCTCAACATCAATTTTTAGGTTCAGGCTCAATAGAAGTTGGTAGCTACTGGGGTCCGAGCCATGGTGGTGTTACCCCTTTCTCCAGAAGCCCTCCCATTAAACATAATTATCAGTGGAGGAGGTACAGAATGGGAAAAGAATCCTATGTTGGTTAGTGGTACTGATAGGTAACATGGTAAGTGCAGATTCAGTTTCTAGAATAAGAATCAAACTGTAAGCTCGTAGATTTGTTTTATTTGGGTGAATTTTAGAAAAACATCCTGTTTCTGTTTAGAAAACTGTAGGTCCTACAACTATATTAGAAATCCAACCACGCTATTTATCTGGTGCTTGGGACAACCCTATTAATTATTTGACCATATAATCTAGATCATTATCTAAATGATGAGTTCGAGCACAACGTTAATGAAATGTTGGGTCACAAGAATCAGTGAATGGTCTGAAAGATCACAAGAAAGGTGAAAAAATTAACTCTTAGTGTGAAATAAATGGCATTCAATTTTTCTAGGTAGCGGTCAAACCTACTCCATGCATGGGGTTCCCCCCTTTGGTTGTTAAACCATGTGAATTGGTCTCAAGAATAACCAATGTGAATTTAACCCTTTTGAGAGAGGAATAAAGAAAATTCATCACCCTCCCTCCATGGTAAAACTCTACCACCTTTCTTTTCATATGGACCAACTATAACATTTAAGTCACCTCCCATGATCCATGGAATTTCCCTAGGATCAATGGAATGAATGTCTCACCAATGGGTTTCTCTAGAAATCATATCACATTTTTCATAGACAAAATTTAAAAAGAGTTTTCGGTTATCGAAATAAATAATTAAGGTGATTAATTGATCATTGGAACACAAAAGGTCTATAGAAATGATATAATGATAGAACATCCAAATATGAATGTTGTTGGGGTCAGCATGCATGATGTTGTGCACCCTGATCCTATGATCAAACCCCACAATGCGAGAGGAGGTTTGTATACGCTCAATTTAGAAATGTAATGAATGGATGAGATGATCAAGTTCATGAACAAGGATGACAGTCTTATCCCCAGGTGATTAGGCCCTAGGAATTCCAATGTAAGAGGGATGTCATTAATGAAGGGTGGGGGTGCTGGAAAAGAGGAAACTCTACTGCAGTATTTGGAATCCTGAAGGATCCTGGACTAAGATTTGGTATACGTCCCTCACGTGGGAGAGATGCATGAATATAGAGAAAGATCTATTTCCCATTCTAGATAATTTGGATGAGTAATAAAGAAAGTGAAAAAAATTTAGATTTAAGGGGGAGAAACTTGAAGAACCCGGATCAATCACCTGAATGGGGGGGGGGGGAGGTAGGGAGATGAGCACCTATATGCCCTTGTGAAAATGAATCTTTCCACTAGGTGGAGGGAAATTTTTTGGATAAATGTTCACATGAGGCCTGAACACCACAAAAGAATTGTATGATGTAGAATCAGAAGGTGGGACACAGCCGAGGAGGAGGGGTAGTGGAGGCTTCGAAGGCCACACGTCCAGAAGAGTGGGAAGATTCCTTGGACTAGGTATGTAAGGTAGGGAAAGCAGGACAATAGGAACTAGGGGAGGCACTATAGGAAGCTGAAGGACCACCGGGGAAACAGAAGGAGGTGAATTAGAAGTGGGGGAAAACAAAGACACACCCTTGTCACAAGGATCCATGGAAACTTTAGGCTGCATTTAAGGGATATGAAGAGTATAAACACCACTTTGGGGGCCTAAGGACCAACATGCAAGTGTTTTCACAGATATGCTAAGTGTCCTTACAATAGGAAGTGGGAGATGAAATGCATTAGTAATTGATGTAAGATCTTTTTCCACAAGGATAAAGTCCCTGCCATGAGGAGGATGCAGTTAGGGAAGGGTTGGAGAGATCCATATCCACACAGATCTGGGAAGAGGAAGCATCAAGAAGCTAATAAATGTGCTTGCACACAAAAAAATATCCAACCACGTCACTGATAAAATGATGGAAATCCAGGTTATGAAAGGGAAAGGGGAGGACCAGGAGAAGGAACCACACCGTAGCCTAGGAGAATCTGCAACCCTTGTGAACAATGAGTTTCCACCAAAAGAGTTGGAATAAATATTTTTCACAAGAATAATAGGAAGAATACCAAGACAAGGTGAATTACTCCCAAGAATAAATAACCACACAAAAATAAAACCATTAAATAATTGAATTCCTCACCGTTCCATTCAGTGAGCATGAAGCCAATAGATTCTGAAATTAGGGGAGAAGAGGCCAATTTTGAAAAGAATCAGTCTATATTACATGTGGGTAAATACCATTATAAAAGACTCAATATAGAATGGATTTTGTGGAAAATGAGGAGTTGAAGAAAAAACTACAAAATAATCTAAATAATTTTTCCCTACACCAACCTTCTTCACCATACAGTGCACTATTCCTCTTTATAAAAAAATATGGGTAAATGCACCTTTGGACAGACCTTGAACACCCCACCTTGCACCCTCCCCCTGCCCTGCAGATCCCCCGGCATGCCAGACAACACTTTGACACCCCACCTGCACCCCTGCCCTGCAGACCCCCCCCGGACAACCCTTGCACACCCCCCCTAGACAGCCCCTTCTGGACACCCCACCTGCACCCTCCCCCTGCCCTACAGACCCCCCGGCACCCCCCCCAGATAGCCCTTGGACACCCCACCTGGATAGCCCCTTCTAGAAAATTTTATAGCCATAAGTACCTTCACTTCATTATGAAAGAATGGTAAATGAACATTTCCTTGAAACTTTTCCAAGAATAGTCTTTTTCTGGCTTAGTCTGAATAATAGACTTCCACCACTTATAACTCAGACCCTCTAGTGAGATGGTTACAAAAATAACCTTAAGAGACTCATAAATCTAAAGCTGGATAAAAATATCCTCAACCTTTAGTACCAAAACCAATTCATCCTAAGAATCTTGTTACCCAGAAATTATTGTGAGGCTACCATCTTGATTCTGGGGGGCTGTTGTAGGCTGAAATGAAGGTGGAAGGAGGCTGGTGTGGACTGGATGTGGCTGGAGCAGGGCCAAATCACGGCATAAATGCAGCGTGACTGCGGCGTGATCGTGGCGTGACCGTTGCGTGACCGCGACGTTACCGCGAGCGTGACCGCGGCGTGACCGCAGCGTGTTGGCCCAGTCCAGCGACATTCGTGGGGCAGCATCTTCCAACCATGAGCGAAGGGAGCGGGAGGAGGCTAGAATGCGGGTGGAAGGGGGCTGGTTACACGTGCTGGGGGGATGGTGCGGGCTGATTCAAAGGTGGCAGGGGGATGTTGCGGGATGGAATGCTGGTGGCAGCGAGCTGAAATGAAGGTGGAAGGGGGCTGGTGTGGGCTGGATGTGGCTGGAGCAGGGCCAAATCACGGCATTAACATGGCGTGACACACGGTGTGACCACGGCGTGACCGTGACCGTGTTGGCCCGGTCTAGCGACATCTGTAGGGAAGCATCTTTCGTCCAGGAGCAAAGGGAGTGGGAGGAGGCTGGGATGCTGGTGGAAGGATGATGGTTGCAGGTGTTGGGGAGATGGTGCGGGCTGATTCGAAGGTGGTAGGGTGGGCTGTTGCGGGCTGGAATGCTGGTGGAAGTGGGCTGAAATGAAGGTGAAAGGGGGCTGGTGTGGGTTGGATGTGGCCGGAGCAGGGCCAAATCATGACGTGACCGCGGCGTGACCGCGGCGTGACCGCGGCGTGACCGCGACATGTTGGCCCGGTCCAGTGACATCTGCAGGGCAGCATCTTCTGGCCAGGAGCGAAGGGAGCGGAGGAGGCTGGAATGCTGGTGGAAGGGGGCTGGTTGCAGGT